>OZ005656.1:38137148-38474648 GCA_963930645.1 Salticus scenicus
AAGAAGCCTCCACTGACGTTTCGGCAATTAATAATAATAATAAAAAAAGTTGGATTAAATTTTGAATGAAAATATTGCGTTCGTTATCGGTGTAATTATTATTAGTATTGGCATAAATAACTAACGAAAGAAATATATAAAAATCGTATACCTTATATTAACTTATTGACATAGATTGACTCTGCACAGTTCACCATGATATACATTTTCTCGTAAATATCACTATTCATTCAAATATACAGCTAAAAGACGCGACTGCAGAAAAAAATACCATACTCAGTAGGCAACCTCTCTCACTTCAATATATTTTCTTATCCTAGTTTGTTAATTATATTTATAAAAGTTAGCTACCAGTTCTATATTTCATGCTGCTCATAAATATCTCCAATTCATTAATCCATATAATGCAAACTAATCAGAAATAAAGTTCTGTAACTTCATGCTAAGCAAATTGTAAATTTTGAATTATATAAGAATTGAATTATATATTTGAAAGTATAATATTCATAATCAATAATGTTTTTGCTAAAATCATAAATGATATTGTAAACTTGCTCCACAATTTTAGAATTAAATTAATCTTCATAATACACGTTTATATGAATATTTTCCATATCCTTCCCTGTTAAGATATCGCAAATTTTAAATATTCTTTAACCACATTTCTTGCGACCGTGGAAGCCTCTGTGCAAGTGCGGATTGAACGAGTCTAGTGTTAAAAGGCAACCTCTCTCAGTAGGCAACCTCTCTCACTTCAATATATTTTCTTATCCTAGTTTGTTAATTATATTTATAAAAGTTAGCTACCAGTTCTATATTTCATGCTGCTCATAAATATCTCCAATTCATTAATCCATATAATGCAAACTAATCAGAAATAAAGTTCTGTAACTTCATGCTAAGCAAATTGTAAATTTTGAATTATATAAGAATTGAATTATATATTTGAAAGTATAATATTCATAATCAATAATGTTTTTGCTAAAATCATAAATGATATTGTAAACTTGCTCCACAATTTTAGAATTAAATTAATCTTCATAATACACGTTTATATGAATATTTTCCATATCCTTCCCTGTTAAGATATCGCAAATTTTAAATATTCTTTAACCACATTTCTTGCGACCGTGGAAGCCTCTGTGCAAGTGCGGATTGAACGAGTCTAGTGTTAAAATAGGTGTGAGTGAGAGAAAACAAGCGATAAGGGAACACTGAATAACTGGATGTTTGCCAAAATAACAATCTCTCGGCTAATTTTGCATCCCTCAAAAATATTGGACTCGTCCTCACTGCTAGTCGTAGGAAACGTAGTCGCACTATAAATTACGAAGTTTGCAAAGCAGATTGTATAAAAACAATGTTGCTACGCACATATCATAAATGATATTTTAAAACAAGTCTAAAAATTTAAAAGTGAAGTCAATCATCATAATACACGTGTAAGCAATATTTTTGTTATTCTCCCCTGGTAAGAAAGTACTAAATTCCAAATCCTTTATTATTTATTTATTTATTTATTTATTTTATCAATTTTAAATTTCAAAACAAGTAGAGTTCTTTACAGTGTCATAAGTGATTTTTTAAAAACTGATCCGAAATTGTATGAATATTTGTTCTAAGATACCGCGCCTAAACTCTAACAAACTAAGGAACTGACAATCAACACGCGAACGTGCCATCGATTTTGTAATTTTCATCTTTCCCACTCTTCATAAATTGCAAAAAGTTAAATGAAAAAAAAAAAAAAAATACGAATATCTAAGTTGTCCATACCTACAACGCAATGGATAACTAAAAAGAAAGAAATTGTCTGCTAGAAACTAGAGATAATAATACAAATAACTTGAAGGAATTAAATTTAATCCGGAATTTTAAGTTTTTAAATATAAAATTAATGCATTTAAATATGTTTACATAAATTGTAACGACATATACTTTAAATAAAAGCAACATTTATTTTATAAAACGTACTAGTTTTAATGTATCGATATATATATATATATATATATATATATATATATATATGAATCAATGATTGCAAAAACGCGATATGTCACAAAACCTAATTTTACAGGAGACACAAAAAACTATTTTTATCAATTTTACGTGTATTTAAAATTCTGAAAAAAAAGTTACACGCCATCTTTATTGATATTACTATCACAAATACCACATTTAGATCAAAATTCAATTATACAGACGTCTAAGGCGATCAATTTTGCTCTGTGGGTATGTCACATTTTTATACTTAACATCAAATATTACCATGTTTTTATTAACTTCTGTTCTTTTTGTTTGTTTGTATGTTTGTTTGTTTGTTCGGTACAAATCTTGCAATCGAATTTTAACTAACTTCCCTACTACCTAGACATTTGAAAGTTTCACAATAGCTCACAACCCGATGCCAACACAATACTTCGAAGTCCGATTTTCGAATTTTTGAATAGCTTTCATATAATTAATTAAAATATGAAAATAATAACCTCCTAATCTATTATATTAAAACACAAAGCCTTTTTTGTAAGACCAAAATCGTACGATATGAGCATGCGCGAGAAAATTTTGAACCAATTCGGAAGGGAATATTCCTTTCTCTTTACGCAGTGCATTACGAATACCGATGATAAAGAAGATTGAGCAGACAACATTAATACGTATTTCATTTGTCTGTGGCAGACGCTAACTAAAACTCAATCATAAAAATAATTCACACAATTAATTCATTCGTCCATACTTCCCAAAGAAGTATATTTAAAACAAAGCAATTCGCGAATAGTTATGGGTTACATTTATTTATTTAAGATCGGTTATCACCGTATGTTTCGCAGAGTGAGAAATAGTTTTTACGACGAAAATTCATTTTCGCAGGATGTGGCGCAATCTGTATTTTTTTCCATTTGCAAAAATAAAAAATCTTTTAAAATTAACAGAGTTTATTGTTCTTTAAAAGTAAAATTTTATCAGTTGAAAACTTTGTTTAGAAAAGATGGAGATAGATATTTAAAATCAAAGGAGGTTTTTTATTTTATTTTATTTATTTATTTTTACTCTAATTATTATAATCTCTGATATTTCATTTTGATACCATATTACAGTAAAAATAATTTTAAAAGAATAACGTTGAAATAATGATATATTAAAAATTTATATTGTATAGTTTATTATTAAAAATTTAATGAGCAAATTAATTTGCTAAAGTATTAAATTCATACTTATTTATCTATTTATTTTTAACAGTATACTTTTGTTGAAATATACTATTTTGATAGAATAAAGTATTTTAATACTATTCCTGTAAAAACAAATTTTAACTGTATTCCGGTTTGCAGTTTGTTTTTAGAATATAATGAATTAATATTTTGGATTATATCCAAGTGGTTTTACAAATATGAGAAGGAAAAATTCAGAATCAAAACTATTATTTTACACTTAAAATGCACTTATTGTCGTGGCAAACCTTGGGATTTTATTTTTAATGTATGAAGTATACTTAAATTTTGTATATTGAAATTTCATGAAATTTATCCCTCCTCCCTCCAACCAAAAGATAATTGGTTAAAGCAAGGAGTTTTAAATCGGTTAAGAAGAGCAACTCGAAATATTCAAACTTTATGCCGTGACAATATTTTAGTTGCACATCATTCGTCAAATTTTGACGGGTATTAACTAGTACTTTAAAAATAGCCATTTAAATATTAGCTATAATTTAATTGTTGCCAAAAAAAAAAAAAGTTACGAGTTCATTTTCTTTCGACATAAAAATAAATAAACGTGATTAAATAAATAATTTAATTAATCGTGAGCATTAAAAAATTGTAAAAAGTTAAATTATGTATCTCACAAAAATTGACAACACTATCGGTTTAAAGATTTCATACGCATTGATAAAGTGCTAATGTAGTTAATTCTATAGCTACGATTCAACAGAAAATTTAAAAACATGGTTTATAAAAAGTTTTTTATCTTATAATTATTTTTTCATGTATACCAATAATTTACAAAATAATTGCTTTATCTCATTACCGAAAAACTATGTACTGTTTAATACAATATGGTATAAGTAGAAGAAAAATAAAATGAAATAAAAACCAGTAAATTTCAACTTTATTACAGTGTTTGGTACAATGATCAGTCAGTTGGCAATTCATAAAGTTCAATTCTAATGGAACGTACGTCTGGAATGAACTCTTTTGGACTTTTAAAGTCTTTCATTTTATTGATATTTATGGGAACTTTAAGAATTATAAATTCATAGACAGAATCTTGAGGAGGTAAGAATAATGTTTTAGGAAATAAAAATGACTTAGGATGAATCTACTAATAAACCCAGACTTTAGACAAACTAATGACACGAAATGATTAATATATATATATATATATATATATATTCTTGTTTTTTTCCCCTTTATGTGGGGGCATGCTTCTTGATTCGAAAGACGTAGTACTGTGGACATAGTAAGTGGAAAACTAATTATGAAAGTCAAAAGTCATTCAAGAATATTTTAACTTGAAACTTCTTCACATACCATAAAATTAAGAAAACACTATCGATTTCAGAAGGGCGTGGCCTTACTTCTTCGGGTGCATAAACACGTGCTGCTGCCTAGGAGGCAAAAGAAAGATTGAAAGCAGGGAAAAATCAAAAGGAGGGTGAGGAACACAACCAACCAACATGAAGCATCCTCGGAAAAAAAAAAAAAAAAGAAGCAAGGCATTTTTTAATAATTTAATTATATATTTTATTTTATTTTCATTTAAATACTTTAAAATTAATTTAAAATTAGTTTATATTAATTTATTTGTTTCTATTTATACATTTTTTTTTTTTTTTTTTTTTTACAAAATGAAGGAAATTACTTAATTGAATTAAAAAAAAATAAAAATCCGAGCTGTGAACAACAAAATCGTATCAGAATTTTCGTTAACAATTTTACAGCGATTAATGTAGATGACTAAATTTCCCAAAAAATTCAGTTCGGAAACGCGTTTGACATAAAAGATAATTTTGGCTTGCTAAAAATTAAACTGTTGTCAGATTCCCAACTATGCTTCGTAGATTTTGATATTTATTGTTTAGCAACATACTGAGAAGATTCAAGTAAACGGCATTCAAGCTTTCTTTCAGTTTGACCTATGTGAGTTAAATTGCAATTATTACCGGGGACATTATAGATACCCCATATATTTTCCCCCTTCCCTCCTTTAAAAATTTGAAGTAGAAAATGGTATTTTGTACTCAAGTTTAATGGATTTTGGATTTTGCCTCTTGCCCCCCCGCCCCCCCCGCCGCTATAAGGAGCACTCCTTCCCAAGGACGCAGTACACCATGCTTTTCCACTAGAGAAGAATGTGTGGGGGGATTTTTCGAACGTCGGTATAAATAATTCGTTGAATTCCGTCTAGCTCTTCTCATGTGATACCCGGACAAAAATAGCATTACAGACATACAGACACAAATACCTCCCCCGCCCCCCCCCCCCCCACACAGAAAATAAATAAATAAATCTGAAGTTATATTTGGCTTTCACGATGTGCAAAACGTGAAGATATTGTGATTTTTTTTTTTTTTTTTTTTTTTGAGATAATTAAGACAAAAGTCTGATTTTACTAATGTAGATTTTAAGAGATATTGTCATTTTCTTGTTCTGAATATGAAATGTTTTTAAAATCATTTGCCCTTGATATAAATTTTGTAATTTCGATCTGAAAAATATAATATCCCAGGAAATAAATCAGCCATAAACAGCAGGTATATTGCAAGTATTTAGGACTTTCTGTAAAATTTTCAGGTATTTTAAAAACTTCCACAGGTATTTTGAAAAGAAAAAAAAACAGAGAGTTTCCTTCTAAAATCTTCAGTTATTTTAATGGTTTCACAGAGGTTTATTTCAGAAAGTCTGATTTCTACAGGTTTCAGGCAGGAAAGTCCGAAATACATGCATGTTTCCTGAAAAAAAATATTTACAAGTGTATTGCTGATATTTTTTCTTAACCTGGGATGACTTAAATATATGTGTAAATAAATGTTCAAAGTTATATAATATTGATCGATATTTTAGGAGTATTGAAATTCAAATGATACATTTTTTTCTATAAATAAGTAATATAGAAGAATTTTCTTAAAAGTCAATTCCTGATTACAAACACTATCGAAAAAGTTTCTTTTTTATAATTTTGGATTATGAAATAAAAATCGCGCGTGCAAAATGAAAGAAAAATAATTCTAAGATATATATATATATATATATATATATATATATATATATATATATATATATATATATATATATATATATATATATATATATATATATGCCATGTTTTAAACTTCCTGGTGAATTATAGAGCTCTTATCAATGTGCATAAAATTTTTAAATGACAATGATGTCAATTTTTGGGAAATGCTTCATTTAACTTTTTATAGATTTTTAATATTCACGTTTAATTAAATGTTTTCATTTTTATGTCGAAAGAAAATGAAGTCGTATTTATTTATTTATTTATTTATTTATTTATTTTTTTTTTTTTTGTTACTATTTATTTTTTCAAAAATTAAATTATATTTAATATTTTAGTGGTTATATTAACGCTATTAGGATGTTATTATTTTTATATTTTAATTAATTATAAGAAAACTAATAAAAAATTTGAAAATCGGGCATCGAAATATTGTGTTGTCAACGTGTTCTGAGCTATCCCAAAAAATTCAATTTTCTAGCTAGTCGGAAAGTTAGACAAAAATCGACTGCAAGATTTGTACAAGATATAGGGAGAGTGTGAACTAATAGCAGGAATTGAATAAGAAAGTTTCCAGTAAGTAAAACTTGCTTCATACTTACATAATAAAGCTATATAAAAATAATATTTAAGTTTTATTCAGAAAAAAAGGATCCTCATGTATATTTAAATATTTTTCAGTATTGACCGAAAATTAAATAAATTTAATGTATGTAATTTTTAATGCAATATTTATATAGCAATGGTTTGATTCGCAATCTAAACCGCTGTGGTGAAACTGTTTGATTTTAATTTTTCCGAGACTTCATAGTATGGCGCAGGAAAATGGTTTTAGCCTGCCTTTTGGTCTCATTATATTTCGAAAACATTTTATGATATATATATATATATATATTGCACGTTTTTCAGTATGAAGTACAATTTAAACTTTGAAAATTCTTTTATAAAAAAGCCCTATAAAAATGTATTTATTATTTTTAAAATTGAAATTAGTTTTATAAAAATGTATGGTTTGTTACTTTCTCTTACCCTTACGGTAGAGAAAGTATTGTTCTTGGGTCAAATTTTCGAAAGTGAGATTTTGTTATATTTACATGTTCTGAGGTCCCCTGAATACGAAAATCATGTTTTTAGCGAATGGTCTGTGTGTCTGCCTGTGTGTCGCTCTGTGTGTTATCAGCATATCTCAAGAATAAAAAGTAGCAGAAATTCCAAACTCGGTATTCTAAATGTGTCTCATATAGGACTGCCACACTAAGCTTTCCGTTCAGATGAAGCAAGTGGTTCGTGTACAGGGACACTCAAGAGTATTTAAATACATTACGTCTATGGGGGAATTTGCAGATAAGTAAATTTTAACATCTATAGACTGAACTAAACCAAATGAAACGAATTTATATTTTTTGTAATAGAGATACTGAAAATATTTTGTGTATATAAAAGCCTCGCCTCCAAATCTGGGGAGGGGGGGGAGTCCACCCTCGAGGGGAGTAAATTTTTATGATTGGTATCTTTCAAATGAGCTCGTCAATACCTTTAAAGCGAATGGCTGAACCAGCGATCTGCGATAATTTAAAATTAATTTATCTTTTTTTTTTCATATTTAACAATATATATATATTAATGTAATATTGAGAATAAATGTATTTTTTTATTTTGGATTTTTAAATTATACTACTTCTCTAATAAGGAAATCGTCTGCATTTTCATGGACGATATAAATATATATATATATATATATATATATATATATATATATATATATATATATATATTTAAACAAATTTAATAAACTAATTATTTTTACTGTGTAAATTTGTATAGGAAAATATAGAAGAAAGCCATGTGGTGGCCACAACACACTAGTTATTTCTTGTTAGCGGATGCGCTTTACTAATAATATTTTACCATTTCCAGAAAAATTGTTCGGGAATTGAAACAAATTCCTCATAGAGATATGGTAAATAATGTATGTTTTAAGCTAAACATTCATCGCTTGTTTTTTGTATATTTTTTACGTTTTGAGGCTTCATGATTACCATAGTTAAGTTTTTTGACGTTTGATCTTTGTCGAGTGACTTAAAAACGAATAATTTTTGGAGATCCAGATGTTGTATTTTGAAGTTAATATAAGTTTGTTGCTGGAAAAGTTTGATCAAGATTGATAAGTTTCAAGGAATGTTCCGTGTGAAAATTGTCTGTATAATTTTAAATAAACATTAAGTTTTAATAACAATATTAATTTCTATATAAATGTAGGTGCATTAATGAAACGGGGGTTGTGTAGGGCGGTAGACCCCCTCACACAAGCCGAATTTAAATTGTTTAACATAGGTTTACATGAGAGTACTCGTTATCTTACCTCTTAATCTCCAACCTGTGTTTATATTAATACATTCCAGGGTAAGAGAAAGTCGTGTGAGTGACACACCAGATTATTTTTTATTCATTTTAGAAATTTTTTATCCATGTTTATATTAAGTTTCAGGAATAAAATTTGGTTTTATAATGCACTATTATAAAATTTATTTAATTCTGCGTTACAATATTAATTATATTAATTTAAAAAAATAATACTTACACTATTTCAGTAGTTAATTAGTTTTTACTGTTAAAAAGATTATAATATATATTTTTTATAAAGGAACTTCATCTATTTAACTATGTAGCTATATTTAAAACTCTTTATAAAATAAAATATATTAATCATAAAACAAATAAATAAAAATCATTTAAAACAGTTTAACATGTAGTGTACTTTTCAAGGTATATGCAAATCAATCGATAAAGAATCTCCTCGTTATATAAATGTAAAATATCTTCAATTAAGCGAAAAATAAATAAATAAATATTTAGTTATTGTTAAGCTTTTTCTCGAATCTTAATGCAATTTTATGAGCTAGATCATGATGCAATTCGTTGTAGAAAGCAGAAATATCTATTTTCTGACTATGACTAGAAATGTGTCTCCACTCTCCAGTCAATAAATAGATTAGAGCAAATACAGAATAATGCCCTCAGCCCTGTTATTGATGCTGTCAAGATAAACCTGTTGACGTATTACATATTACATTTATATAGGGATAAAGTGCGCAAGCACTTCGAAATAAAGAAAATTTCATTAAATCTTTTAAAAAAAATATTCTTTTTACCACATAGCGAAACCTGGATTTATGATGGACTTGGCCTATGCAGACAGACGACTCCGAGTGGCTTCCAGCAAGCTACCTAAAGAGAGATGGGTGAGCTTTATATATCACCTGGGTAAAACCATTTTCACACACTATTAATTCTTTAGAAGATATAATGATATTTACCATCTGGATCACTTGAGACATGTTTTAAAAATCCAAGACTGGACTGCAACTTAGTTTAGCGCGGAGATTGGAAATAATTATCTATAATATCTTCCGAAAAGGCCTGATACAGATGGCTCGTAGCTTTCAGATAAAAGGTACACAAGTGCCGGTATTTATTGAGAACATTTCTCCCACTATCTGCCCATAGGAACAGTTAGGATTTTATTTAGTGCTGAAGTTGTGGCGATTATACCTGCTCTGATGCATATAAATGCTCGTCTTTCCCATCCTAGAAAGGTGGTAATTTCCCTAGTCTGTCAAGTAGCTTGTTTGGCGATTATCAATTGTTGCTAAGCTCTTATTTCTCTCTCCGTGTAGAACCTTATTACGTGGTATTCACGAAAATTATAAAGTGATTGTATAGCAGTGAATTCAATCACACTGTGAGTTCTCGGGAATTAAAAGTTGGATGAACTTGTCAAGATTGGATGCCATGTCTAGCAAGCTCTATATCACCAAATACGCTACAAATCCCTCTCGTCGAAAATTAATATGCCTTTGAAGACCATGCATATTTTACAGCTAAAGGAAAGAACAAAATAAAAGCCTAGGTTTAATAAATTTCTCCCTGATTACCCCAAAAGCGACGCTATGACGGCCTTCTGTTTAAGTACAAAACATGATTTCCTATGTGCACATCGTTGCAGGCATCAATTAGTTCATAGTTCTGTCTACGCCATCAATGATTGCAGTGGTAGTTGTAGTGGCGCGACAGTGAACACTGAGCATCTCCGCATTTGTTTAGGGCGTTGTGTGACTGGTGTTTTTTCCAGATATTTTGAGGCCAGGTACATTATATATAGTTTTATCACTTGATTGCATTTCGCTGTACTGTGTTTATGTTTTGATTTTATATATTTGTTTTTACATTGTTTATTACTATCATATTTGTCTTTTGTATATATGTGTATTTTGTGTATTTGTACAATGTAAGAATAATTGTCCATATGGCCCACTGCATTGAAAAAAAAAAAAAAAAAAAAAAAAAAAAAAAAAAAAAAAACTTAAAGTTACTAATATATATATATATATATATCTCAATATAATATGTATAACAATAAAGTGAATCTAGTTCCACAAATAATTTTCATATTTCATTTAAAATGAACATCTAAACTAATATCAAGAATGCTACAAATTTTCTTCCATACTCTATCCTTTTATACTATAATTTTATTATATACATTAAATTTATGGCAAGTATTTTTAAAAAGACTTTTATTTTTATTTTTATTCTTTTATTTTATTTTATTTTTATCTTTTTCAGATAACATAAGTTTATTTATTGAAAAGTTCAATATTCTTCTTTATTTTATAGCATCTGTAAAAGATAAAGCGAGATAGTGTCTTAAATAAAATATTGAGTTCTAAGATATAATACATTAAAACGCTTGAAAGTAAACCTAAGAAAAAAATAAATGCTTTATCACGTTCGAAGCATATTCTTTTAAAATATTTATATATTTAACCTTTATTATATATTTTATGAAAAAAAAAAAAAAAAAATCTATAAAGATTTAAAGCACCCTTTAAATATTTATTTTAGATGTAAAGAAATTCTCAAACATATCTTCAAGATTTTTTTTTCAGCAGATATATTGGATGAAATATATGTATATAATTTTATATAGGCGTGATATACTAAACTGAGTGAGCGTCGTGATAAACAACATAAATAATTTTAAAATAATGATAAATATAAAAAGAACAAATTAAAATAACAAAAATATTCCTAAAAATGTCATTTGCAAACAGCTAACTGCTTCCTTTTCAGTGGGTGAGAGATTTAGAAAATATTTTTTAGAGTAAAATAAAAGAATGAGAAAATCTTAGCAGGCTAATCTTATTATTATTGTTATTATTTATAAATATGCCTACGTTATTAAATTCAATAAAAAATATGATATTATTTTATAATATGGATGATACTTTAGTTTTAAAATTTGATTTATCAAATGAATTTAAAAAGATATATCCTACCTGTATAAATTTAAATAAAACCAATGATAAAAATTATCAAGCTAATTCCTTACTATTTTTTTTTTTTTTTCGTTCAACATAAAATATTATATCTGGATTTATATGATTAAGGGAATTTTTTTCGTTTACTAATTGTGCTATACCTCACTGTTACAGCAAAGAGCATTATACATTCGTTATGAAACTATAAGACTACTTTAATTTTGTAAATTATAAGAAAAAATAACATTCTAATTATAATTTAAATACATAAAATAACATATTGTTGTATATTTTTTATAATTCTTTTGCAATAACTTGGTATAAAGCGATAAATGTCTATTTAAAATATATATTAGAAATAAATGAAAAATAACCTGTTAACAAGATATAAGACAACTTGTCAAAAACCAAAATCGTAAAAAAAATTAATATGACATTGGTCCCCTATTTTTCCTTATGACCTCAAACACTCTGTTTTTTATTGAAGTAACCAGCTTATTAAGTTAAGTTTTAGAAATATTGTACCGTTCTTTTACAATGGCTACTTCCAGTTCATTGGTAGAAGGATATTGTTTATTATTAGCATAAATATTCCGAGATAATATACCCCATAGGTTTCTCATGGGGTTCAAGTCTGCACTTCGAGTTGGCCGTGGCAAAACATTAATTTCTTCTTTTTTAAACCACTCATGAGTGGATGTAGATGAACGGCAAGCAGCATTGTCCTGTTGAAACGTCCAGTTAGCACCAACTAATAAATTTCCTAGCGGTATCATATGATCATAATGCATAGACTGATATTGTGTAGAGTTCATATTACCCGAAATCCGCTGTAAATCACACAATCCCTCATAACTGAAAGCTCCCCAAATCATTACTGATCCTCCTCCCATTTGTCGACTGAAGCATTCTTTTGGTTCCTTCCTCAACTCATGCCAAAAGTGTTTGCAACCAACGGGACCATCAAGGTTAAATTTTCTTTCATCAGAAAATACAATTTGTTTCCACTCATCATTTCATGACATGACATTTTTAGCTCATTTTAGTATTTTTTCTCGATAGCGTTTCAATAACTTGTTTTTTTTTTTTCTTTCTTCAATTTCATAAATTTCATATTAATATTTAATTTACGACTCTTCCAGAGTGTTACATGTGAAGTTTTCTTGCTGAAAGGTTTCGAAATTTCATGAGTAGAAAGATCTTTTTTAGTTGATTGTCAAAAAAAAAATAAATAAAAAATATGTATATATATATACATCTATTATCACGTGCTGTCAAAGTACTTTTTCTACCAGATCGTTTTATTTTGTTTAAATAATCTTTTCTAATTATGGCATTGTCAATGGCAGTTTTAGAACGGTTCATTAACCTCGCAATATCTCTTTCAGATTTACCAAAACCTTCATAAAATGAAATTTTTCTCATTTCGCACTCTGATAATTCTTTACCTAAAAGGGCATCATCAAATTTATCACAGATAACACATTCTAAACATAAGTCTTTGCTTCTTAGGTAATGCTTTTACGAAATACTAACGCATGAGCTTTATATTGAGTTTGACGTCATCTGTAACATGTTAATTTTCTAAGGTAGCCCTATAATTTCTTAACAGTCACAGTATTTAATTTTTAGAAAAATGAATAAGTTTTAATTAAATTTAATATTTAACTAAATTTTAAAAGTTGGAGTTATTGTAAGAGTGTTTCACGATCAATTTTAAATACGCAACTAAAAATTTGCATATTAGGTTCTCGTCTTCAGAATTGCACCAATACGCATGTGATCTTATAATTTCTTAAAGCATTGTATATATATATATATATATATATATATATATACATTACCTGATGAGTTGTATTGGTTTTATAAGTTTGTAATAGTTTTTCCATTTATAGCAAACATGTTTTTTAAATTTTCTGTTAATTGTTTTTATTAAAAAAATTATCCCTTAAATATTACACAGATTTACACCACTATTTTTAATAAAAATACATACATAATGTCAGTCTGTAAATTAGGTAATTTTGGTAATTTTTCACCTTATGAAGATGAAATGGATTTTCAAGTTATCCCACACCGTTAGTCTACATCCTTATTCAGAGGAAGGTGCGTGATTTAATCCGCAGGTTGCTTGTGGCCTTCCACAGACAATGTCAAAGTCTTCTTTCACTTCCTAATGTTTGATGACTTGTGTTCTTCGTTGGTGAAGATTTCAGGCTCAAGTCGGACCTCTTGTCAAGGCCTCTTGTCGGACATGCAGCTACGAAGAATATAGCGACTAGCACAGGATGGATTGTGAGTAACGAATGTCGAAAAAGACAGTGTCAATTTACTGTTTGCTGACTGTGTTTGCATCTCATCTGCTTTAAATAACTGCGTTAAATTTCCACGTTAGAGTGATACCCACAATTCATCTATGCTGCAAGTCTAGTTTCTTAAGAAAATACATTTTTTTTTTTTTTTTTTGGCCTTTCAGGCCTGCATGGGAATATGGGGAGCTAGTTAGTCCTTTATTAAGTTTTTTTATTGCCCAATGTTCACACTTATTTGCTGATTAATTTAATTGTGTTTTTTTTAAATTTTGTTATAGTTTATGATTTGTCGATATAGAGTACAACAAATTATATTCACTAGTTTTTGTATAAAAAAAAGAAAAAAAATTCAATTGATTTTAAAATTAAAATTATTTTTGAAAGTAAATTTTGAATAAAAATATAATTACATAAATTTTACTTTAAACCTAACTTTACGTTCTTTATCAAAAAAAAAAAAAAAAAAAAAAAAGTGATAACTGATTCTAAATTCTTCTAAGTCATTCGATTTCAGAAATTCCAGAGTATTACAAATATTGAGTCGTTGCCAGCTGTTTCGTGCATTGCATATTCCACGACATTTCTCCCATTAAAATATTTTTGTCATAGCATTGAAATTTTCGGTATAGAAGAGATATTTATAAAATGTGTTATCTCTGAAAAATAAAAAGTGTAAGAATGTTATATTTATGATTGTAACTTGAAAAATGTATATGTTACTTCTAATAATTATACTAAACATTTCGGACAATGCATTTATTAATGAAATGTCTGAAACTCAAATGAAGAAATGAAATTTAAAACAATATTAAAAGAAAAAATTTATATATATATATATATATATATATATGTATGTATGTATATTTGTTGAATCAAATATCAAAGAAGCATTGTAGTCTTTATAAAAATTCCAATTAAATTACAAAGTTCTTTTTTTTAAACAGCGTTGTTAAATATATAATGTACCAAGTTTAATATATCCCAATGTATGTAGATATATATGAAAATATAAAATTCCTCTCTAAAAAACAGGAAATATTTATGTAAATGTAAGTGGCATTCTTAACATATATAAAGATAATTGCATGATTTATTTATTTTTTTTTTTTTTTTTTTTTAATTTGTCGCAGGAACATTTAACAAGTTCGAAAAATAATGCAGTAGGCATTCATTATTGCCGAAACGTCAGTGGAGGCCCTCTGTTGAGACTCAGATAGGTTTTGGGCTGTGTCTGTGTGTCTGTCTGTCGCGCGATAGCGGTCGCACAAATAGTGCTATTAACTTGAAATTTGATACACATGTTCACGAGTGCCACGAAATCAGCTGTATAGTTTTTGGTATGTATTCCATTTGTAATTTGTATACAGGGACACGCCAAAATTTTTCTTATCATTACGGTCTATGGGAGGAATTTTTATGTATCGTGATAGCGGCCACAAAAATCATGCTATTGACTTGCAATTTGGTACACGTGTTCATGTGCCCCACGAAATCAGCTGTATAGTTTTGGGTGTGTATTCCATTTGTAATTCGTGTACAGAGACACGCCAAAGTTTTTCTTATCGTTACGGCCTATGGGAGGAATTTGTATGTACCGCGATAGCGGCCACAAAAATCACGCTATTGCAATTTGGTACACATGTTCATGAGCCAAACGGAATCAACTGAATAGTTTTAGGTGTGTATTCCATTTGTAGTTCGTGTACAGGGTCACGCCAAAGATTTTCTATCATTACGGCGTGTGGGAAGAATATGTATGTACTGCGATAGCGAACGCAAAAATCAAGCTATTGACTTCCAATTTTTGCCGAAACGTCAGTGGAGGCCCTCTGTTGAGACTGAAATGATTTTGGGTTCCGTCGGTCCATCCGTCCGTCTGTCTGTCTGTCGTGCGATAGCGACCGCAAAACTCACGCTGTTGACTTGAAATGTTGTACACATGCTCAGGATCCCCATGGAATTAGCTGTATAGTTTTGGGTGTGCATTCCATTTGTTGTTCGTGTACAGGGATACGCCAAAGTTTTTTATCATTACGGCCTACGGGAAGAATTTGTATGTACCGCGATAGCGGCCCCCAAAATAGCGCTATTGACTTGCAATTTGGTACACATATTCATGAGCCCAACGGAATTAGCTGTATAGTGTTAGGTGTGTATTCCATTTGCCGTTCGTGTACAGAGACACGCCAAAGTTTTTCTTATCTTTACGGCCTAATGGAGGAATTTGTATGTACCGCGACAGCGGCCGCAAAAATCCTTCGATTGACTTGGAAATTGACGCACATGTTCCAGCTTTGCATATAAGTAGCTCTATAATTTTTATTGCTATAGTGTTTTTAAACTGTCTACAGGGACAAGCCAAAATTCTTAACATTACGGCGTATGGGGTGAATTTTGTTTAAGCGCATTTTAATATCATTACTTTGCAATGAAGGAAATGAAACTAGCGTACCTGAGTAAGATGCTTAAACTTATGTTGCTTCAAAAAAAAAAATGTGTGTTCTTAAGCTTTCTAATTAATGCACAGGACCTTACAAAAGTGTTCTGGCAATGTCAGGTAGTCATCCAAACGATGTTAAATTTGGAATAATTATTAATTTTAAATACAAAATAAGATGAATTGTTTTTACTGGTGTATACAATGCTTATGGTTCGTTTAGAAAGACACTCGAAAGAATTTCGTAACATTAGAGTTTACAGACAAATTTTTAATTTAAGCGCGCTCTTTCATGCATTTATGCTGAATTGAACTTAATAAAGTTAACATACATTATATAGATGCTTAAAATAATTTTTACTCTTAAAAAAGATTATGTATAGACTAAATAATTTATGGGACCACGCAAAATAATTCCGAGTATGTACTGTAATCATCCAAATGATGTCAAATTAGTTTGAATAATTAATGAGTTATAATTAATTAGGTTTATTATTATTATTGGCGTTTATAATAACTGTGGCTACTTTTCCTGGATACGTAAAGTAACTATTACGGTCTATAGTCGGTATTTCTTAAAAGTGTGTTTTAACATGGTTACACCCCATCAAATATAATGAAATTTTATTAGAATTTTAAAAGCATGTTTTCGTGTTGAAAATTGTGGTCATAGAATTGATAATTATTTTAAAGGTTATGCAAAATATTTCCGATATGCTATGTATTTTTTTTTTTTTTTTTTTTTTTTTTTTTTTGTATGAAATTTGATAGTTATGAAATTTGGTATTTATGAATTTCAGGGAAAGAATACAAGACCGTCGTTTAATAAGAATGCATTGCGTACTTGGGGGTTCATAAGTTGTCCGAGAATGAAAGGCGAAACTTCCAAAAATTCAGTGATTTATTCACAGAAAGTTCCAGAAAAATACAAGTCAATAAACCAAGTATCAGCTTCAATTCAACCAGTAAACATAGCTTAAGCAACAGCCGTTAACAGCAAAACAACAGTACAAACTGTTTATCAATAACACATAAAGCAAGTCTCATTCAAAGAGGCTCAAAGCAAAGCAAGCGTTTGACGAAACTGACACAGATCTGAGATTGGCCGCCTTGGCTAAAAAAATGCTCCTTTTATACTATTCTATCGAACACAGACTGTTCTGGAAAATTCTCGTATCTCATTAGTCAATAAGATTAGAGCTTCCATATTTGGTATATCCCTAATAAGGATTTTCTCGCCAAGGTCGCCAAAAAATCGCCAAGGAGGGAAACAGTCACCAAACTTGACGCCAAATCCATTTCTTCCCTTATTGGAGCTTTTTAATGCATTTTTAAAGGAAAATTAGGCTATTTTAGCGCTAAAACGACTAGAAATGCACAAAATTACCTTTTTATCGACTTATTAAGCCACTTTAAAAGAATATATACAAAAATAAACGCAATTATTTACAATTCCGTAACACTTTATATGATATACAAATAGATATACAAAGAGAGATACAGCAGGGGGTTGAGGGAGGCTGCCGCCCCCTCAGGAATGTTTCTGATTACGGTAATAAGTCGAACGAATCAATATGTACTATTATATAATATGGAATATATAAAAATGACCTATTGAATAATGTCTGATGCAAATAGGACGTTTAGGCTCCTGATCTGCAGATCCACTAGTTGATAATTTCCACCGATGCGTACTCGTTGTAATTTTCAGTGTTCCTTACCTACGTTATCACACAACGGACACAGAGAAGGTTAGAAAAAATGACAGATAGAATAACTGAATATGTAATCACCCTTATATATTGTTGAAAATTTTTAAATGTGCTTAACAAAAAGGAACCGGCAAGGAAACATGCTTATATATATATATATATATATAAGCATTTTTTTTTTTTGAAATTTTTACCAAAGTATGCAGTTATTTATTTATTTATTTATTTTACATCGAAAGCTAATTAATGTATTTCAAAAATCATTCCTAATTCTTTTACATTTGTTATTCTAAACATCCAAAAATGTATTAAGTGTTTTCTTAAATATCTATAGAATTTTTAGCATTTTGAATCTCACGAATTCATGAAAAAATGCAAACTAGGAAAACGCAATTTTAAGAATTAAAATTTGTAACATATACATATATATGTGTGTGTGTATATATGTATATATATAAGGATTTGGAATTGTGACTGAATATATATTTTATTCATTAAACCTATTATAGTTTCATTTATAAGTATTAAATGGAAATATAGGATTTTTAATGAGACCTACTTTCCTGGTGCTGTTGAAGGTGCCATGTACCCTTAATCGATTTCGAAGTTATCTTATCTTAATTTTATTTAATTTTTTTATGTTTTGGGTTGTCTACGTAAACAAAAAAAAAAAAATGTATGATGCATAACTCTTTAGATTCTTCTTATTTGTATACAGGAAACGTTCATCGTTTTTCTATAAAAAACGGCAATATTTCAGAAACTGCAAATTTTGTGAACGATTCACATGCTGTTGTTGTTGAAATATTTTGCTACTGAGTAAAGACATCTTTGAATGGAAACGTAATGCAAATGAGGGAGTATCTGGGTCGTTAAAGTAAGAGATGAATGTCAGTTTAAACGATGCCTGAGAATTAATTTACATGAAGCAAGGGAAAATCTAATGTATAAAATGTTTCTCGTATTCTGTGACTTGTATTTTAGCCAAATGAACAACTAATGGCTCTATGTAGATCTGAAGAAGACTCATGTTCTCTGCAACTTTGCTTAGGAATTGGTTGGTTTCATGTACTAAAATAACAGAAGCACACAATGAAACAGGTACTCTGCAATCGTTAATGTGATAACACAATATTTAGTTAGCAGTGTAATAGTAAGAAAAATGTTTAATTAAACAGCCTGGGCTTGCTCAACTTTTTAATGGACACTCATTGGATTCATTTATGATGCAGATTTTGCCGATCATATACACAACATATCAGCCATTCATATAATTTTTCTTACAAAGATCGGGCTTTTAAGAAAATGTGCAAGAATACATACATCCAGAGTTCCCCGAGATTGGTTTCGTTTGATTGGCGAAATTGGTTTTGATCAAGGAGAAAACATTGCATTCTAAGAGGTCTTAAAATACAAAATTTAACATATCTGAACGTGCTGAAGCATCTGTAAGAGGGTGTAGTTTACCATATTCTGAGCATTGTTTTGCCAATATTTACTTTGCTGTACCTGTCTGTTCTAAACCATTCTTAAAACCTCCGGATTTCAACGTCAGCATTCCGAAATATTACTGACACATATTCATTCTGCGAAGCTGCACCTCAAAAAGCAATTACGTTGGATATTAGCAAGTGTTCATAAAAATGTGTATCGGACGTGCATTATCAGTTTCCAAATGTGGGCTACATTAATAATATTATGCATCATTTTTTATAATGTATCAGATACAAGCCTATGCCGTTCAGTGTTCCACTACATGGATCACCTAACTTCGCTAGCTTCTCCAACCATTAAATTCAATTACAAATGCATAAAAATAGGTTTATTTTTTACTTTGAACTTTCCTTTTCATCCATAGATGGCACCACTACACAAGGCAATCCATGATATTAAGCCCGTACGCGTTATTTTAAATCCTCGTATTTACAAGAAATTTTGCATATTTTTTTTTTATGATACAAAAAAGATTGCTTGAAAAAAGATTTCTATATTATATCATTGGCTGTACTCTAAATTATTTATTCAATATTATATTTAATTTTTTATACAGGAAACATACGAGGAATCGTTGAATATAATAAGGTGTTCTATCTACTGGAACACTGCGACACTAGCGTTTTTCGTATTACGCAACCGAAAACAATGATGAGAGAAGCTGTGTTTACGTGCTCTGTTTTTATCTGTTTGGAAGACATGACGTCAAGCTATCAGATGCTGCGAGGGAGGGTTGGTTGTTTATAAAAAAAAAGACAACCGCACAAAACTAGATTCATTTGCAAAACCTGCAATGTTGGTTTGTGCTTCTACCAAAAGAGTGTGACGTGCTTCCAAAAGTTTCATGAAGACTAATTGTAAATATTTTTGCACATAGAACTTGTATATATGTATACTAACAGTAATTATCAAATTATTTCATAAAAAATTATATAACCAAGATTTTTTTTGGGGTGGGGGGAGGGAGGGGTTGAGAATATGTTGTAGAGGAGCAGGCCTCCCCGTGATGTACCATGGGTCATGCTAAATCTACTACACAGGTATAATACAATGTTTTTTAATTCGTATGCAAAATCTTCTACTTATTTACGCGCTTCACTGCGATGCTCTTAGACACACTTTTCAGAGCTCTAGTAGCGCAGTCTTACCGCTGATGAAACACCCACAGATTCAAAACGGTAAGTACTATCTGTACAATATTATACTGTGTACTCCTTTAGACCTAAGTAGACAGCCTACAACTTTTTTTTTGTTGAAATTCCAATTTAAAGGGTAGTGCGCTGTAAAGCGTTAACAGACATATTTCTTAATACTTAAAATACGAATAAACCATCGCTTTTGTAAATTTAACAGTGCTAAAGACATAATAAGAAAAAAAAGCAATTTTTAATATATTCGTTAATAATTATAGTTAAATTGTCATGTTTATATATTTCATTACGAGTGAAGTGAGTGGAAGAATAGAAAATCTCTCTTATCATTTATTCTTTAAAATTTGGAGACGAATAAATAATTTTATTCATAAAAATATTTTTGGGAAAAAAAAATGTATGGTATAAATGAAAAGTTACATTTGATTTATTTCAATTTTGATTTATTTATTTATTTATTTTATAATTGCAATGTTAATGTTAACATAAAAAATATAATTATATTAATGACTAAATAGAAACACACGATTTATATATAAAGTTTCATTTGTATCACTAAACAATTGTACTATGTCTGTGGAAGAAAATACATAAAAAAGTAATTAAAATATTTAATACAATTTAAAATATGATTTTAATTACAATTTCAGAAACAAAAAACATATTTTATACATTAGAGTCAATTTTTTATTTGCTTCTTCATTTTTGTTTTCGATTTATAAAATATTTTCAATTCAAAAACATCTGAAATCTTGAGAATAGTTATTCTTCTTTTGAAATTTTAAAATAATCTCCTAGAAACCTGAACTACATAAAAAGAATTTCGAAACATAAAACAGAAACGCTTAAATAACACGAGAGAACAAAAATAGAAATTAAATTCCTTTTAAAATGGGAAGGATTCCTTTTTTTTTTTTTTTTTTTTTTTTTTTTTTCAAGTATGAGATTTACCAGCCTTCTGATAGAAAATAACATATATATTTATTTTATCCATTCTTTTACAATTAATATATTCTATTTAATTTAATTTCTTATTTTCCATTATAATATACTTATGTATATTAAAATTATTTTCCTGTATTTGACAAAAAAAAAAGAAAAAAAAAAAAAGTATGTTAGATTGAAAGTTAAAACACAAGTTACTTAATATATAAAAATGACCTATAAAAAAGCTTTTGGTAATGAATTAAATTACGAATTTTTTTCTCACAAATTTCTTTGCCACTGTCATCTTTAACAGTTATATGATGCGACACTCTACCTATACATTTTTTTTTTTTTTTAAATAACCGATTTTCCTTGTAGTAAATAAAACAACTACATTTTGTAATAGATGAAACAAAATAAGACCTTTTAACGCAAGTTTTTATTATCTCAACCCAAATTACAAATTCAAAAATATTGTAATTTATTTAAACAAACCTACAGAGTTTCTATTATTTTAAAAAACTAGAATGTTACTGATATGCTTATTTTCATAACAACAGTTCTTGACGATTCTTATGAAAATATTAAAGCTAACATTTTGAGAATTTCACATGCTCAACTTTGAAGAATATAATAAAAATGTAAGAGTCCAGACAAGCATATACATTAAATAGAAGAAAATAAAAGTTAAAACAATCATAAGAAAAAGTCAAAGTGACTCTTGGGACCGTTTGATCAGCAACATAGAGAATGACTAACATGGATCACAACACATGGCCTATAAGACACTAAAGTTTTTAAATAGCAAGGAACGAGAAACAGTAAATATTAATGTGATTAATGAAAAAGGGTGGATGGAACAGTATAACACATTATGGTTCAATGAAAAAATAAAAGCTAACTAAGTGGAAAACCCAAATGCGAGTCCTGATAAAATAGACTCTACAGAAGAAAAAGAACTAGAGGAAGTATCAAAAACTGGAAAAAACTGAACAGTCACAAAATAGATGGAATAAATTTCGAATTATTCAAATATGCAGATTATACTTTTAAGACATGACTGCTACATTTGATCAATTTATGCTGGAAAATAATGCGAAATTACTCATGATTGGAAAATAACTATAATTATCTCCTTATTTAAAAAAGGAAATGAAAAAAAAAAAAAAAAAAAAAAAGGAAATTTTCTCCTTATTTAAAAAAGGATATATGTGTTATAATTATAGGGTATTGGGATATTGAATAATGGATATAGAATCTTTTCATAAATTATAGGCAACAGACTAAAAATCATTTCACATGCACTATTGTTAGACGAACAAACTGACGTTCGAAAAGGAATATTCTGCATAAGCAGTGTATTTATCCTGAGGCAACACTTCGGAAAATGGTGCGAATTTAATTTAAACTCATGCTGTTTTCATATATTTTGAAAAAGCCTTTAACCGAGGAAATCGAGGAAAATTGTGGAAGACTATGGAATACACGGGATACACCCCCCTCATCTCATTAAAACTATTAATACCCTATATAAAGTCATTTCCATTGTTTTAGACCAAGGTTTTAAATTTCGGATAAAATGCAGTGTTATATATTTAACTGCAGTGATGCGTAAAATTTCCTATGATTCCTTTATGATTAGTACACCTGAAGATAGTAAAAGTACATCAATTAATAATTACATATATCTACAGATTTATTATTTTTAGATTTTTATGCGGTCATTCTGTCACTTTCTACTCAATTTTATAAGGTTTTTATATACATTTCTCTACGATTTTCATTTTGCAATTTTATAAGTACAGAATTTTCTAAAGTTTTAACAAAAGTGTCATCCTCCATCAATTTCTTACTTACGCAGTATTATTTTTGATTTAAGTTTAAGTTTAACCGTCTCTTGCGTTAATAATACTTTATTTTCATTATTTCGTGTCTCAGTAGCCCAGTTCGCAAAACGACTGGCTCGAATCCTGAAAATTATAATGGACTTTATCCGTGTCACATCAGAAAACCCTTGAAATCTGACCACTATAGGAAAAAGGCATTATTATAATGTTTTTGTTAGTATTACATGGGAAAATTTTTGTATTCTACAGGGAAATATCTGTATCCTAGGGGGAAATCCATAGGGAAAAAGAGAATAAGAAATCACATGTTGCGTATGACTTCGCCTCGAACGCAAAGAGACGGATGTTGTCACTTCGACAATTGAAACAACCAAATGCCATCCTGTACGTTACGTTCTCCGTGTTCGTAAAATGAACGGCTCTCAGAGCTACAGAAATGTCAGCATGATGTAGTTAATGATTGACTGCTGATAATTTCACTCTGCAAACCTCTGCGACATTAAAACAGACTCAAACTTAACCCTGTATTTGTAGATAAATAATTCACGTAACCAGTTCTGAATCATTGTTTTTCTATGTAACAAATTTCGCATTTTGCTTTGGATGACGTAACCTCGTGGTTACTATATTCTTAGCTTTGATCATGCAAACGCATCCGCAATCTATTACATAATTTATGTAAAAACGATGGGGAAAATTAATAAATAAATAAAAAAAAAATCACGTAGACACTTAAAGGATAAATTTAACTGAACGAATAAAATGCCCAAGAACATAAGTATATTTTTAATTTCTCTTACCCATAAAGTAGAGAAAGTATTGTTTTGGGGTCAAATTTTGGGTGGATTTGCATGTAAGTAGTGTGACTAACAGTAAGTAAGTGTTGTCTATAGTGTTAAGATCTTCTGACTGCACCCAACCAAATGAAACGAATATATATTTTTATATGTGCGAAAAGATGTTTCATGTAGAAAATAGTGTGTAAATCATTCATTCTTCGTTTACAGGGAGACAAAACAACCAAAAAAGTACTAGATTATAGTGTGACAATACATGAAAACATGTGGAAGTGTATTTTTGGTTCTACGGTGTGTTATTAATATAATATTATATTTGTAAGCACCATGTGGTGCGTATATAATCTTTGGAAGATGCACAGCACTGTCAATATTTAAGCCATAAAATTATTTTTTTATTGTTAGTGGAAGTGCTTTACTGTAATATTTTACCATGTGCAGGAAAGCTGCTCAGAAATTGAAATCAATTCCATGTGGACAAATGGCTAATAATGTACTTTTTTAATTTTAACATTTATTGCTTTTTTTTTTTTTTTTTTTTTGTATATTTACATGTTTTGAGGCTTCCTGAATCCTAAAGTCAAATTTTTAACGGTTAATCTTTGTGTTACTTAAATTAAATTAAAAACAAATAATTTTAGGCGATCCAAATGTTGTATTTTGATATTAATACGTCTGTTGCTAGGGAAGTTTGATCAAGATTAATAAGATTCAAAGAATATTGCGTGTGAAAGTTGTCTGAATAATTTTAAATGAACACTTGAATTTAACAACAAGTTTAAATTCTACATAGAAATAGGTACAGTAATAAAACTGGCGTTGAAGGGGCGGGATTATTTGTTTCACAGAAATATTTGCCAAATAAAGCTTTTCCGAAGCCTAATTTGAATTTTTTAAACATAGGTTTACATAACGGTACTCGACATATCTTACCCCTTAACCTCCAATCTGTATTTGTAGTATGAAATTTCAGGGTAAGAGGTAGTTGTATGAGTGATACTCCAGATTATTACAAATAAAATGGGTTTTGCAAAGTACAAAACGGAAGTCATCTATGAATTGCCAAGGAAAAGACGGAAAATGTAAACGAATACATCATTTGTGGCTGAACCTTTTGTCCAATCACGGAGAAAAAATCTATGTTTATTATTCTTTATGTAAAAATGCTGAATTTAAGCTTCTGATTAATGTCGGTTTTTCAGTCATGCTGGTTAAAACAATATATACGCCAAGAATAAACATAAAACTTTATTTTCGATATTATGGAATATTGTAGCGTTAAGATTTTCGCAAAAACAAAATTTCGAAAAAATTTAATGTCAAACAATAATTGAGGAGTAAACATTCAAACCATGTTTTCTCCTTCAGATAAAATTTTGCAGAAAAGAGAAAAAGCTAATATATTTTTTAAAAAACCATGCTAACACCTTAATTATAATTTACTTAAATTTATTACTAATTACATTAGAGTCGTTTAGACAAATCTAGGAAGATATGTGGACATACTATGTTATCTTAAGTTTAAGGAAAAATTACTAATTTATTATTTTTTTCCGGAGAAAATACTGTTTGAATGTTTTCTTCTCAATTAACCTGCCATACACATGTTACAAGAAAAAAAGTATCTTTCAGCTTAAAACCTTATGAAATATATCAATGCAAGCGTAAATTACATTTTCTTGATAAATATGTTCCATATTCTTTATTATAAAATATAATCTCATTAATATTTTATAAAAATTTTCTAGTAAAAAACTAATTATAAAAATATTTCAATAATGCTCTAGTATTATTGTTGCATCTCTGACTTTTTAATTATTTTTAATAAGGATATTACTTTATCAAACGATACGCGTGCAAAATAATTAATTCAACATTCCTCTAGAATTCCTTTGGAAAAATAACAATATTTCAGATTTTTTAACTTTAATTTCGTACAGACTTTTAAATTATTTTCTTTGAAATATATTTTAATTAAAATAAAATGAAATAAATCATGTAAGTAATAAAACATGTAAAAAATGTTTTTTTTTTTTTTTTTTTTTTTTGTCTTTTAATGTTCTAATATTTTTCTTCCTATATTTAGATCTTTAATATTTAATATATATGTATATATTTTCTATTGAAAGATTTTTTTTTAATTTATAATAAAAGTACCTTTTATGATGCTCTGTTAATCGCTAAAGATCTTTCAGGGCGATCCGCCCCTTCTTCAGTAGCTACATGGCTGTTGTCTTTTGTTGAAACTGGTCTCTCATCGTGCTTCTCTCTCTCAGTCCCGCTTTTCATAATTTGGCGCCACACTCCGTCCAAATCGGCGCGCGACTCGTGCCCGTTACATGCAGAAATGTCTCTCATTATCTCTATTGTCTCTCGGTAAAAAGCGTAGTCCGGGTTATTGTAATTTGCTAGTTTTTTTGTTTCATTAAATATAATATCTATTTTATTTTCCTTGTTGACTTTAGTAAGGGCTGTAGTTGTTTTATCGTATTTAATATCATTTTGATGCTCTTTAATTCTGGTTAATATTTTCCTTTTGGTTACTCCGATGTAATTTCCCTTCTTTTCATCTGTATATTTGAAAGGTATTTGGTAAATTCCGGCTGTTTCAAGAGGGGGGGTTATGTCTTTATCGCTTCGAATTAATTGGTATATATTAGGGTTTGGTTTTATCGGTATATTTATGTTGTGTTTTTTGGCTATATTTTGAATTTTGGTTGAAATTCCTTGATCGTATGGTATGGAATAAGTAAAATTTGGGGTGGTTTTTTGATAGTTTGGGATATTATTGAGTTTTTTGATTCTTTTCCTGTATAATTTATTCACTAAATTTTTGCTATAGCCTGCTTTAAAAGCTGTATTTTTAATGTGGTTTATTTCCTCCTTTAAATCGACAGGGTCATTACAAATTAAAATTGCGCGATTTATATAGGCTTGTATTGCGTTAATTTTATAAGTATAAGGGGTTTTACTATGGTTGTTAATTATTTCCTCATTTGCAGTTGGTTTTCTGTATACTGTGGTATTAATATTATTTTGATGATGTTTTATTTTTACGTTCAGGTAGTTTATTTCGTTATTAATTTCGGTTTCACATGTAAATTTTATATTATGGTCAATTTTATTTAAAATTTCCAAGATTTCATCACTGTTTTCGTTTTTATCAATGATCGCAAACACGTCATCGACTAGCGGACCCAAAAGATTAATTTATCTTTAAAAATTTTTTTTTTTTTTTTTTTTTTTTTTTTTTTTTTGGAGTGTGGCGCCAAATTATGAAAAGCGGGACTGAGAGAGAGAAGCACGATGAGAGACCAGTTTCAACAAAAGACAACAGCCATGTAGCTACTGAAGAAGGGGCGGATCGCCCTGAAAGATCTTTAGCGATTAACAGAGCATCATAAAAGGTACTTTTATTATAAATTAATTCAAGTTGGTCTGTTTTTAAGAATTTAAATTTTAAATGATTTTTTTTTTGTTTATCAAAAACGTCTTATAAAAAAGTGCTTGAAATATTTTTAAGGTTTTCGTTTACTTGAAGCTCATAAATAATTAGAATATTGTTTTTACACCTAGAAATAAATTTGTTATATATATTTTCTATATATATAAGTTAGTTTAATTCTGGATTGGCAAAGAGTTGGATATTTTAATGTTTAACCCACGAGGACGCGCGTCTTTTCTAATGTGAGTCGTTTACATTTAGTGTCTTTAACACTTTCGTACAATTTTTAAGTGTGAAAATGAATTCAATTTATGTATCAGTCTGTCCAACTGCACTTCTGTCGGTCTGTTTGTCTACCCGCATCCAGAATTCCTAAAAAGTTTCAGAATTTTCTTTTAAATGATGTATTTTCTTCAAGTTCACTATGGAACATTCCCTATTTTAAATGGCATTAATAGATCCTGTCCAACAGGTTTGAGTACAAAGACACACAAAACATGCCAATGCATTGTGTTTTAGGACATACCTTTTTTATAAATCAGATTTAAATAAATTTCTACTATAAAAATCATAAAGAAATATACATTTATTGTTATTATGCTAAAATAATGTTTTGTATGCATAATAATATGGTTAACCTTCAAATTTACATTGCTACACAAAAATATTATATGTCTTAAGGTATGCAATTAGAATATAAGAGCTGCACTTTCTTTCGCGTTAAGCATTTTACACACTTTTCAACAATGTTTAAAGGTGATTATGAATTCATTTAGTCTATTTGTATGCCTTCACACCTTCTGTTTGTTCATTGTGTGATAATGTATGCAAACACCATTGGACGTTATACGATACAATAAGTACGTATAATTGGAATATGCGAATAATCAATGCATACCGCATTTTTTTTTCCTTGATTTTTTAAGAGCTCGATAGGAAGTACTACGGTTTCCTATTTCATGAAATTTTAGAATGATGTAGTAAAACGTAGCTTTGTACATCGATGTTTCTACTCGTTGGTTCTAATTTACTGAAGCGAAAGAACCATCCGCTTCCCTGAAAAATTGAATAGTATGTCTTCCGACAATGGCTAGCAGAATCTTTATCGATTATGTATATATTTCAAAATTAACGTGCTGAAAGCATAGCATGTAACTGGTGTGAAAGCATAGTATTCGATTACTTTAAAGGGAGGTTCTATTTTTATTTTTATATTTTGATAATTTGTAAAACGAAGTGTTTAACTTTATTTGACGTTTGGATGCGGTTTTAGAATTTTTAGAAGACTGTGAATAAACTCAGCGCAATGTTGAATGTTTGAGTGTTCATTGAAAATTATGGAGTACACAGAAATTTAAAAAAAAAAAAAAGTGAAAATAAGAAAGAAATTTAAACTTACGTTGCATAAGTTTCATTTTTCCTTTGTAAATTTTAATGCTTACTTAATATTTTTTTAATTTATATTTTTATTCTTTAAGTTCATTTATTTAGTTTTTTATGTTTAAACATGGTGTTCATGAAAATATATTTGTGTTAATTTATTAAAATACTAGCAGGCTTTGCTCGTTTCGCTGGTCATTATATTGAAATGAATTCTCGAAACATCATATCATCAATGAAAAATCTTTAAAAAAAATCATTAAAATCAGTCAAAATCTAAGTTTAATTTCCCGCTACTTTCGGTAGCGGTATTTCTGCTCGTCGCACTCGAGTCTGGAGCGCCAATGTCTTCGGCAGCCTCTTAACTGATTTTTACTAACCCTTCCTTTGCGGTTAAAGTTGAAAGTTTTGCAAAATATCATCAAAGTGCATATTGCGTACACTTACTCAACACCCACAGACACCGAAATTCGCTATTCTTATATAGTTTGGAAATAAGGGGGAAGGGGATAATTAAAAAAAAAAAGAAAAAAAAAAAAAGGTGTTTTATTCAGACATTTATTCATTATATATTATTATATGACTTGAGTTTCTGTATCTGCATAAAAATAAATAAATAAGTTGAACTTCATATAATAGTACTTAAATTTGGCACCGTAAGAAAAATAAATGACTTAATTTGAAATGCGCTTTTAGTAGTTAACTAGAATGAATTATGAAGGATGATTGCCTTATCGTGTTTGAAAGAAATGGGAGAAGAGGAAGCGGGTGGGGAGTACTACACGTTTGAAATACGAAGATTTCAGGAACACTTATCCCTTATACATGTATGGAGGAACAGGTTGAAAACGAATAAGTTTCTGTCATCATCATTGTCATTGCATTTGCAAAAAATATTGTTATTAGGATTACACTAATCTCCGATATTTTATCTTTATCTTTTCCGTTTTTTTTTTTTTTTTTCTAAATCTTTCACTTTGTTTAAATGCAATGCTGATGGTCAGTACACTAAAGTACGCTTCTTGTAAGCAGTCCAGTCCTCTTCTGTCAAATCTGCTGGACCTTCAAGCTTTCACCTTTTGGGCGAAGGTACATTCTCTTATGCCGATGAGCTCGAAGGAGATGACGGCGACTGTTGCGAGGGGCATTGCTATTCCTTATCGACAACATCATCTTCTAAGTCAATTTCCTCGTCCCATTCTTCAACATCTCCTCCAGCAAATCCTAATATCCAGATCTCTTCCACAACTTTCTTATCATTTTACAGGAGAGTAGTCATGTGTTTTATCATCTCCGATGCCTAGATATTCGGGGACCGATTGCTTGTTCCCAATCGGAAGACCAAGATAGCTACAACGATTATAACATCCATCTGCAATGTAAGAAGAAGACATACAATGCGTTAGTACTTGACAGCTACATACGAGAACATACAAGAAATAGAGACGTCATTACGGGAATATGTCTATCTATGTACACTTTACTGAAACTTTGTGGGTCCTATATCTCCTAAATGCGTGTCCATCTGCTCCTAATATTTCACAGTTTTTTACTTGTGAAAGCTAGCTTTCAGAAAATATATGAGTTTAAGGCACACCAGTATCAAAGGAGAGAAGAATTACATGTGAGACTGAGGTATAGAATACATACCCACACACACTCATATATTCATATATATATATATATATATATATATATATATATATATATATATATATCACATATTACATTTATAGAGTTATAGATCTATGCAGACTATGCATAGATAAATATCCGAATTATTTATCGCTTTGTAGTATGTGTATTAGGTATTTGGTTGACAGCGCACATTCTTTGTTAAGTGTAATTCTCCTATGCTATATGCTTTTGTATATACAAACATGCTGCATTGTTTTCATTTGCATATTTTGACCTTAGATAATGTCGAATACATATCAAATGTTGTAACTCAATGAAATGTCATATATATATCCTTATAATAATATAGATGGCGATGGGATATTTCCTTTTCTTGAATTAAAATTAGTTACGTTGAGATGAATTGAGATAGTTTTTCTATAGTCTGATGTGGTTCTAAAGGCAACCCGGATATAATTGTGTTTTGAAATAAATTGAGTTGGTCTGTAATAACTGTAAATTTTATCTAGTCACTTAACTAGAAATTGCATAAACTTTATGGTGCAGTTTGTGTAAACTTTGATGAATTCTTCCTTATTTTATTTTAATTAATTAATTTTGATATTAGTATTGATTATACTTTTTATGAAACTGTCGGCTTGGGGTGAGAGTTTAGATCTTAATAAAGCATGCTGTAACAGCGCACGTATTATGCCTCAAGCCAGGCGAAGCATTCGTGAAAGTTTAATTCATTTTTATATGTTTTTTGATTAAGTTTTATTTCAGTTTACATACTACAATTTTCAATTTGCATGTAAGTTTTGATATTAAATTTTGTTTAACATTTTTAGTATATTGTACGATTAAGAGCATATTCTGATATTTTATATATATATACAGGGTACGTAGCTTAATGATATAGAAATTTTAAATACGATTTTTTTTTTAAAGGACTATTTTTGAATTTTGTAACATTATATCGGTAGAAATCGTTTTTTCATGTGGTAACAGAGGTTGAATCTTTCTTTTTATAGAAAGAACCATTGTGTAGCTAATAGCAAGTCATTCATAAAGTTTTCCGTCCCACTCCCATTTCACCAATAGTGCTCATAATATTTAAAAATCAGACATCATTGAAATGGCCATAACACTGTTAATCAATAACCTGCTCGATGAACAGAACTTCTAAAATGATAGAAATTCAAATTGACGATGCACATTATGTGGTAAATGTAGTTCTGCTGAATATAAAGATCGTCTATTATATGCTTTTGTAAATACAGACATTTTGCATGGATTTTATTTGCATCTTTTGACCTTAGATAATGTAAAATACATTTCAGGTGTTGTAATTCAATGAAATTTGAATTCATCTTACCGTACCTTTAAACTTTAACACATTTCACTAATTAATATATTTTTTAAAGCTTTATAAGAGAAAAAGAGCATTAAAAACCATCTAAATAATTATAAGGTTAAAAAAAATAAATTAAAATATAAAATTAAAATTTGCTAAGCTTTTACTGAAGATCATGATTGAATGTATATTCAAAATGTATTAGACACTTTTTCTTTTATTTAAAGAAATATTGCATGCGTTTCATATTAAATTACCGTTATTACTTTACGAAAGGTAAAAGACTACACTGAAATTTTGATACTGATACATATAATATACTTAAAAAGTAATATAAATGAATTTTCACTACTTATGATAAAGAACAGATAATTCACGAGAGAAATTGGAATCTGTAACTTTCTTATGTTTATAAAAATAAATTCTTATTATGAAATTCTTAAAATGTTTATTTGCATTGAAGAAAATTCTAAATTTTAAGAAATTAACGAGACTTTTTATTAAATTTTTAAGTGGACCAAACTTTACTTCTATAAATATGAAAATATTTAATTATTATTATTGTTTTACCTGCCAGGAGAATATTTTTTATGATTTGTCTGCTTTCAAATGCTTGGATTTCCATCTTGTTTTGATTGTTTATAGTCCAATTTGTGAAAAAAAAAAAAAAAGACACATACACGTGAAAATAGTGAATGTTTTAATAGAGAATCCAAATGTTTAAAAAAGAAATAGTATTTGATTTTAACATCTATAGACTGCACTAAACAAAATGAAACGGATATATATTTTTTGTAATAGAGATATTCAACTGAAAAAAAAAATAAAATAAATAAATAATATGTGTATATAGGAGCCTCGCCTCCCTGCCCCTGGGGGGAAATCTCCGTCGAGAGAGTAAATTTTCAGGTTGAGTATCTTTCAAAAGAGCTCGTCAATACCTTTAAAATGTATGGTTGAACAATCGATCTGCGATAATTTATAATAAAGTTATAATTTTTTTTTGCTTTTTTAACAAAAAAAAAAAATCTTTAATGTAATATTGAGAATAAATTCATTTTTTTTTTTTTTTTTTAGATATTTAGTGTTATACTACTTATCTAATATGGAAATCGTCTGCATTTTCATGGAAGATAATTTTTTTTAAATAATAATTTAATAAATTATTTTTATTGAGCGTATTTGTTTTAGAAAATGTAGAAGAAAGTCATGTGGTGGCCACAACACACTAGTTATTTGTTGTTAGTGGATTTGCTTTACTAATAATATTTTACCATTTCCCGGAAAGCTGTTTGGGAATTGAAATAATTTCCTCATAGAGATATGGTAAATAATTTATGTTTTAGGCTAAATATTCATCGCTCTTTTTTTTTGCATATTTACACGTTTTAAGGCTTCCTGTTTACTGCAGTCAAAATTTTAAATGTTCGATTTGTGTCTCTGTCTCTTAGAGTGACTTAAAAACGAATAATTTTAGAAAATACAAATGTTGTATTTTGCAGTTAATGTAAGTTTGTTGCTGGAAAAATGTGATCAATATTGATAAGTTTCAAGGAATGTTGCATGTGAAAATTGAGTGTATAATTTTAAGTAAACTTTTAATTACAAAAAGAAAATTAAATTCTATATAAATGTAGGTGCATTAATGAAACGGGGAGTTGAGGGGGCGGCAGCCCCGCTCACACAGAACTAATTCCTACATAAAACGCTTCAGAAGCCTAATTTCAATTGTTTAACATAGGCTTACATGTCAGTACTTGCTATCTGACATATTAATCTCCAACCTCTAATTATTGTATTAAATTTCAGGGTAAGAGAAAGTCGTGTGAGTGACACACCAGATTATTTCTTTTCCTTTGATTTAAATTAGTCTAATGGTTTACTGTTTAAAATGGCAATTTATTACCTATCATCAACATCAACAATAAATAAATAAACAAATTAAAATAAATAAAATTAATTAAATAAATAAAATTAATTAAATTAAAAAAAAAAAAAAAAAAAAAAAAAAAAAAACTTTTTCGATACTTGTAAACTGAATCTTATTAATTTTCTTTTCTTTTTCATAAAAAAAATATCTATATATATTCTGGCAAAAGCGAATTTATTTTTTAATATTAGTTTAATTATTATTTTCAAATTATAACATCGCTTACAAATTATTCAATTAGATTTTCGATGAATTTTCTATTTCGATAAATGTTCAACTATCGTAAAACTGGTATCGTAAAAATCCGTAGATTGAGACTAATAGTCCTCAATCCTAATAAATAAACAAAAATAAAAAATATAATTTATGGAAATATATTACTCTATCTCTCACTTCGTATATATATATTTTTTTATGTATATATGTATATATAGAGAGAGAGACAGATTGAGAGAGATCAACATTCTTTGGAATAATGTTTTAAGATTTACGAAAAATTATTGGAAGAAAACATGAAATCATACAATGTAAATTTTCCTTTAGTAATAAGAGTAAAACTGAATTACTGTGAAAAATGCATTCTAAAATGTATATCTTTAGTGATGGAAAGGATAAAATTGCTATTTGATACTTGAAAATTTTGAAATATTCTGTTGTTTGGATGCATTTCTCATATTTTCCGTCATATTTCACTCTGCAATTTCTCTCACAGAAGAATTTATTTGATTCACCATGTAGGTGTTGTTTGACATGTTCCCGTTTCTTTTCGAGATTATCCACTTATCTTTTCAGGAATTTGACACGGAAATTGAAATTTATAGCACCGTATCCATCGTAATTTATTTTTCAATAAATTGATAAATTTGAATATATATAAATATATATATATATATATAGGTCATTCTACAGAAAACGTATGTTTTCAAATTTAGAATTTAAAAAAAAATCTTCAAAATTTTTTAAAATTAATTTTTTTGCTCTTTTTATACTTATTTCTACCCCAATATAGTTGGACACATTCTTTTTGATTATTTTTTTTAAACTATTTTTTGTAATTGAAAGTTTGAACGTGAACGGAGGATACATACATGAAACGGAGAATACACCCTTATGATGTATTTCTACAATTTAAACATTTTATAAATGTGTACATATTGCTTTTGTATATTAAATTAATTACACTGATTGCTGATGTAAAATGCTTTATTATAAAACATATTAAAGAAACAGTTTCTGCAGTTATTAATTTGAACACTTTTCTTTATAAGTTACCTGCTCCAAATTTTCACTAAAGACATATTGTTCTCTTTTATTCATAGTAGGTTGCTTCAGGACTTCAACATCATCACTTAAATATACATCTGATATATCATCTATTTCGGGGGAAATAAAAGTGTCATTAAAGCATTTCTTCATGAATTTTACAGTAAATTCATTATAAGACTCTTGTGATATAATTAAAGCTACATAAAATTTGAAGCTTTTCTTGGCAGCTAATTTGATTATCACATAGTTATTTGGTCCTATCTTTGCACTGCTTAAGCAATTACTCATTACTTCTTCATTAATAGCTGAAAAAAAAAAAAAATAAGAAGAACTTAAATGTTACAACCTTAATAATAAAGTAATTTGCTAAATTTATTTATTTTTTATTGATATTCAGGAACTTTTTGTTTAAAAAAACTATGTTGTATTAAGAACATAATTTAGACTAATTAAAAATTATATATTAGTTTTAAAATTGATTTTCTAAAAAAGTTGCATTCTCCATTACACATTGTGTATCCTCCATTACATTTATATTGTAACGGAGGATACATATACGGAGGATACATATTGCTATGTTTTGTTTTTTATATCCTGTTGATTTAGAGTTAACACATCATGCTGATAAAGTTTACTTAAAAAGTTGTGAATTATTAACTCAGAAAATAATTTTTATAAATAAACAATTCTTATTTTTTAAAATCAAGAATGGAGGATACACAATGTAAAGGACCTATTTGAATTCAGCGAGAATAATACATAAATTCTTACCTACTAAGATGTGTAGCTCCACTGTGAAGAACAGATATTGAAAATGGCTGTCTGTGATTCTAAATCTCTGTAATGAGTAGAAATCCTTTATTAAACCAGAGATAAGACAAAAGCTTAGTGCGCTTGTGCAGTGGACGGAAAAAAATGGCGGGTTGATTAAATTTCTTCCAAACTATGGCAACCTGGATTCCTAACCTTGGCACATAAGCGCAGTATGGGCTATTTATTTGTATGTTTCATAAGTGGTTTTGTTTGAAGGTGTTCTAGTCCAGTGGCCGCCAAGTCTATGTTGGCGCTGCAGCCTTCCCTCAGGCGGTCGAAAGTAGTGTTGGTCGAATCACGATTCATTGCCAGCATTGTCGTATCTCTGGTTTACTGATGGATTTCTAGTAATGAGTTGGCAGTATTGCCATCTATCGGAAATTCTTGTATTTAATTGCATTCTGAACGGAGGATACAAGAAAAACTGTGACTGTAATTCAAAGGATAATTAATGTAATACTTTTTTTTCTTTTGCAGCAAAATTCACTTAAACTGTAAAAAAAACATCTAATGACTGAAACTGCTCTATATTAAATATTATATTTTTTTGGATTCAATAAATAAGTGACAGAGTAAATGGAGGAACATATGTTGTGACATGTAACGGAGGTATACAAGTATCCATCCGTTCTTTGAAAAAAAAAAATAAATAAAAACAAATAAAAACATCACCAGTTTTTATTAATTATTTAAAAAAAAAACATAATATTTAAAATCTCTTAAGAGAATATTTTAAAATAATTATTTTTAAAACTAATTGCCCCAAACCAGAAATATTACGTTTTTTGTAGAATGACCCATATGCATTAGAGCGGTATATTGAAATATCCCTATTACAAACTAGAATTAAGCAATAAATAAAAAGTGGCATTTTTCTTTGTTTTTATGATTAACGTATTAATGATGGAATATACATATATATATATATATATATATATATATATATATATATTGGATTTCATATAATCCTTTTAAAAAATTTTTATATTGTTTTTAATTAAGTCGTGTTAAGATTAAAAATGAAATTGCTATAACGGTTGCATAAACGGTTCTGGATATTTTTATAATTTTGTTAAACTTGCACAGTTGTTTTAAACATTTTTGCATTTATCTTCACACGAGCTTTAAATTTCTTAACAATAGAAAAATAACTATTGAAAATGATAAAAGGAATTTCTTCATTTTCACTTTCTTTTACTTATATATGTGGTCAAAGTATTACTTTTGAGCGAAACTTTTAAAATTGGGGTTTTGCTATATTTGTATGTTTTGAAGATTCTAGAATTTGAAAATTAGGTTTCTAGCTTTTGGTTGGTGAATCTATTTCTGCATATGGGTACCTTTTTGAGATTTTTATTTAAGCAGCATTTATTAGTGACTGGTATTGTAAGCTCGATTTTCCAAATTCGTTTCATATTTGGATAATACTTAAATTTTTATTGAAACCAGACAAAATATTTGCGTACATTGACACATAAAAGCGTTCAGGGTCTGCTTTTCTATTAGGCGGCAGTATAGGGCCTCTGAAAAGAAAGCAAATACTATGCCTTTTTTTTTTTTTTCTTCCGAATTTTATTTCACAGTCTTTTTTAGCAAATTTAATTATTTAATTATTTATCTTTTTAAATAGTATTTTTTTAGCACGAATAGTATGTTTGGCATGAAGGCTAATTAAATTAGTATTAAATTAAAGAGCTTTACTTATAGATAATCCTGGGAACTTTATTATCATAATGTGTTCTTTATGCTAAGTTTTTAAATTTTAATTGAAATCTATTTAACTTTTAAAATAACATTCATTAGGTTTAAACTGGTCAATTTACTTCAAGTTAAAACATAAAATACAGACTTTTTATCTGGCATTGAACAATTTTACAAAAATAACATTAAAATGAATTTACTCCCTACTAATAACAACAATTAAATTTACTAATTAAATTTACTTGTTTACTAAAAGGGGAATGGATTGTATAGTTTTAAACACAACAAAAAAAAAAGTTAAGTTCGCGTTGTGTTCTTAAAACTTAACCTATTATTTATTAAATTTCTTGTCGCAATAACCTAAATTCAGGAAAATGGGTAAAACAATACCCGTAGACAGGAGTCTATAAAGAAAATTTGTTTCTCTTTTCAAATTTATTTACACTGGCACACTTCATAAGCAAAACAGATACTAAGCGTGGAATGTACATACACCAATTTTTATTACACTGAATTAAGATTACAAACAAAACTAATCTCAGGCTATAAACATTAATTTATATCTTGGAAAAAAAAAAACTGTCACTTCCGTAAAAACAAAATAAACATACATACAAAATCCAGTGATTCATTTTCTTATTACTTTTCCTTTCTAAGAAAATGAACGGATACACTTATAATTAAATGTAACAAACCACAAAAGAAAAGGTTAGAGGCATAATTATAAATCTTAACTTACATAACAAAGGGTTCTTTCAGCTGCCCCAGTTCAGTCGAGAGTCGGAGAGGAAGTTTTCCAGATACACGTTAAGGACAAAGGCTTCCAAGCTACGCAGCATCTTACTCCTTCTTTATACGTAACCTAGTTCAGGTTCCTTTGGAATGAAGCACCATTTCAGTCACCCCTTAGTCAAGATTATCCGGATGGATTACTTCCGCAGCCACATCTTAGCTCGTGTACTCGCCTCTTTCCTTCTTTCTTAAAACACGGGCAGTTTTTTTTTTCATTTTTAGACACCAAACTTTGGACACTCGGTTACGCAGTTATTTATCAAACTTCCTGACCCTCTTCTTAACTTTTCAGCCTCCCAGCTATGTCGACGTTAATTCACGTCTCCGCACTGCTATATCCACCCGACGGCTAGTCTCTTCATCAGCAAAACAACCAGAGAACGAAAATCCGATTCTACTCACTACTTCCCAATCGAACAAGATAAGATCTGCTGCACAAGTCCATTTTTCATCTTTTTTTTTGCAAACCAGGAGGGAAAACAGACGCCACGCCTTCCTCCCCCTTGCAACGTCAGCTAACGTTCTACGTCCAATCGCCACCTGTCTATCCCATGAGGTACAATTCACAAACTTCGCCCCTCTACACTCATATGGTAATTCCAGTATTGACGTCACAGAACAGGGTGAACTAGTAACCACCCCAACAACAGCTGATCAGTCAACTGTTTTTCCGCGAATTTCCTTCTCGCTTTACTCAGATAACAGACAAAAAAGAGAAAGGGGAAAAGAAAGCTTTTGAATGCTAGTTTTCCACTGACTGGATTAAATAGGCATTCCACAGATAGCGCTGCTTTACAGCTGATTTTCATGGAAAGTTCCAACTCTTTTCTTTGTGAATTAAATCTGCTTACTCTCCCTTCATGGATTAAGCATTTTCAAATATGCATTACAATGATAAAATAGAATTTTTTTAGAAAAATAAATGCTTTACTTTATGAAAATACACAAAGAATCTCCTATATCCTATTCACTGGTTGTCCCGTTCCCACACTCTGAATTTTGAAGGGAAATATTTCTACCTATTTTCCAGAATAATTCTATTTACACAAATCCCAAATGGAATTCTTATCTCGATTACCAATCCTGTACACAAAGGATGCATTCACACTAGGATTACAGAACTATTCTTATTATTTTACCTAGCACTCCTTACATCTACATTTTTATCTGTTAAACTATTTGTTTAATTGGAGAAGAAAAATTCTTGAAAAAAGAAAAAGTTAATCCCAACTCAAAAGATTAATTATATCTGTTAAAATATTTATTTAATTGTGAGAGATAATTTCTTGAAACAATAAAAATTTCATCACAGCACAAAAGACTAAATATACGCTGTGATAACTACCCTCCCGTCACAGAAAAAAAAAATAAATAAATCAGACACAACCAGGAACACCACATATTGTACCAGCGTCCGAGTATTCAGCAAGAGAGGAAATTTTTTTTTTTAAATGAGACCTTTAAACTACTAGTTGTTTTTAAATAATTACACTTTATTTATTTTTTTATTTTTTTTTTAAGAAAATACCAGAAACTACACTTGCAACAAACCATCCTTGAAACATTTAGCAACCCGCAACTAAAACTCCCATTACCGCAGATCAAACATCGACCCGAGACATGTAAACCTCTAATCACCAGTTCCTGCCGAGCCTGTGGAAAGCCGATCGCTCTTCCCACACACCCTACCAATACGAGGACAGCGTGCGCACACCAGCTACACTATTTCAGTATAAAGATTACCAACTAAAAAAAAGGTTACTATTAAGATACTAAAGACTCTACAGATCAACATTTACTGAATACACATCCGTCTGACATCCATTTCAGACCTAGCACATGCACCTATAGTGACACCTGGATTTGAAGAATCACAACCAATGACGCCAGATAGGGTAGATAAAAATTTAAATTTGTTTTTGCCAGACATATAGTTTGCTGATAACAGGAATACTCCTTGTACCTCAAATTTTAAACCAAAATAAAGGGAACCACATCGAGTTGGCTTATCTTGTTTTTTTTTTTAAAAAACCTCCACCACGACTGAACTGCTACAGCTATTTACATGATACATATATACAAGCAAAAATCAGATATTCCTAAAATTTTTTACATCATTGAACACTTAATATGGAAACATAATTTTTTTTTTAATACCAACTTTCGGATCTATTTTTCAACACACAGTTTTGGAAAGGGAAATATTACAAAGGGTAAAAAAATTCTTGGCAAACCTATTGATGTAAGGTGAATTAATAATGTTCATTACTGCACGCAAAAGTCTTTTAAATTTCGTGTTAAAGTTTATGAGGATTACTATACGAATGTTCATACACATTTTGTAACTTTTCAAAATAATTGTTCGACGAAAATCTGATCAGTTTGTGTGGAATTATAAAATACAGTCTTTGTAATACAGTCTCTTGATTTACACAAAGTCTTGAGCAGATAATATAAACAAGCACTAAATACACCACTTTACAAATTTTTGATCAACCTTGCCTTCTGCTCATTACGCAGATAACACCTTGCATGGCTACCTACAAGTTGTGATTAGCTCCGAGGTAACTCTAATAATGCAAACAATTTGAATGGCAAAAAGGTACTACTGAAGTCAAAAATGCAATGAAATAAAAATTGTGCGCCCAGAAATACATTAAAACCAAATATATCACAATAGATTACTAAGTAAGTGCACTTGCTGGCCCGATTGTACATTTTTTTTTTTTTTTTTTTTTTTTGTTTCTGTATTTCTATTTTTACACTATTTTTTTTTTTGTAACATTACTCGAGGACAGCCGAACCTTACTCATATACAGGGCAAAGGAGAAAATATCAAAAAAAAAAAAAAAAAAAACTTTTGACCGCCTGCTCAACAGCTTCGGGGCCCAATATTTTCTTACCCCCCTTAACTTTTTACCCTAATATTTCCCACTGAAAGCACCCTTTCGAAAGTATTAAGACTACTAGTTATACTACAAAAAAATGATATGCAAAAATATACTAACAAATATACAACTATTTACAAAAAAAAATTATATTTACAAATTTCGCCTATTTCTAAGGCGAAGGTTAGTGAATTGCTACCGGTACTGTGTTATGAGCACCTACCCCCCTTTGTTGAACACTACTTTCTTCTGCCTCACTCACTGTTGGTGACAAGGCCCTGGGACCACCAAGAGAAGAAAGACTAGCCTGGGACACCTGTGCGCCAACATGCTCGCTAGAACTGCCATCCCTGTCCGTAACTGTGCCATCAACCTGGGTTGTGAAACTCTGCAGTTGGTTATCCAGGCTAACCCCCAACAAGGTGTCCTCAATTGCACTAGAGCGAAACACTAGCCGTTTCTTTCTTTTCTCCAACCTTTCCCTTCTACGCAACTCATAAAGATCTACAAAACTCTCCTTCTCACAGGAGTTCTCTACTATAGATGGAGTTACCCCACTATCCTGTTCTGTGTTGTTCTCTCTCATAAATTACGGGAAGACTGGTTTATTAATAATTTTTGTTAGCCTATCCACATGCACTATTTGGATATTTTTATTGTTGCACACCTCCTGAATTTCAAAATTAACCTCATTCAGCTTGCGAATCACCCGTAAAGGACCCCTATTGACTTTATTAAATTTCTTGCATAAACCCGGTTTTATGGTAGGAGTAAACAGCATGACCAGGCTACCCACTTTTATTTTTTTATCTACGGCAATTTTACTACGAAGCTTTTCTTGTTTGTCAGCAGCTTGCTCTAAGAACAGTTTAGTTTGTGAAAAGACCTGTTGCAATGAGGGGATTAATTGGTCGCAATAGGAGGGGCAATCATTATAGTTCCGAGGTACACTAGTCTCAAGAGCATTATACGGAAGTTTCATGTCCCTACCATGATACACAAAAAATGGAGTCTCATTTATAGTTGAGTGCACACTGGAGCGGAGCGCCAACAATCCAAATTTAACTTCTCGTCCCAGTCGTTATGGTTACTATTGACTAGATGTGCAAGGGCACTATTCATGGTGGCGTGGTTACGTTCTACTTTCGCATTTGAGCTAGGGTGGAAACTTGTGGTACGTACGTGCCTGATTCCTAATCTCTCATACACCTGCTCGATTGCTTCTCATATAATTTTTTCCTCGATCAGTAATTATTTTCTCAGGAGTCCCATGCCTACATACAAATTCTGCCAATGCGTCAGCTATCGTATCCGATGTTATGTTGGGCACTGCAAAGGCTTCACACCACTTCGTAAAACTGTCAATGAAGACAATAATAAATTTATTCCCCTTTTCGGTAGTGGGATAAGGCCCACAAATATCCGAATGAATTGTCGAAAAAGGGGACTCTGGGATCTCCAACCTCTGAAGTTCAGCCAACCTCTTGGGTTTATGAGCCCTGAACTCCAGACAAGACTGGCAAGAGGCCACAAGTCTTTTCACATCCGCAAACATACCCCGCCAATAGTAATTTTCCTTAATGCGATGGAAAGTCTTAAAAAAACCTGCATGACACGCAACATTAGATTCATGCGTTAGTCTAAAAATTGTAGGAACCAGAGCCTTCGGCACCACTATTTTTTCACCTGCCTCCTTCCTGGACTTTGGACTCACCCTTTTGCACATCAACACCTCATTTTTAGAAAAAAATTATACCCTTTAGGGTCAATCCATTAGAAATCACCCAGGCCATGTTGCTCAATATTTTTTATTTTTCTTATTTTTTTACCAGTTAATCCCCGTTATTAGGTGAGTTCAAAACTGTCGAAAAAAAATTTTTTAGGCTCATAATTTTTTTTTTACGGCCATTTTGAATTTGCATCGTAATTGTTTTTAGGACAAAAGCAAGGTTTGCATAAAAGTATCTTACTCAGTTAATTTTATATATATCAAGACAAAATAAAAAAAAAAAAAAAATATCAGAATGACCTCCTAGATGTTTTGTACATGTATAATATTTCCTACGTCATGAGGAAAGTGAAGAAAAAAATCCACAACTACAGATGGAAAATTAACTTAAAATGGTAATTTTAGTGCTGCAAAACTACTTAAAAAATGAAAGACTCATCAATAATTTTTTTTTTCCTGCGTAGATTTGTTACAGGACTAGTTACTGTAGAAGTTTCCAGCTTGAGAGTTTTATCCTTTTTTTTATATAATTTTTCAAAAATGCCCAAAATTGCATTTTGGCAATATTTAAAGTTGAATATCTCGAAAGGGACTGAGTGAAAAATTATGAAATTAATACAGATAATATCTCTTTATGACATAAAGATATGATAAAAATTTGATGACTGAGACTCAACTGGTTCCAAAGTTATAGTGCATCAAAATTGGCCAAAAATTGCATTTTAGGTATACAGAATTTTGATGAAAATTTAACGTAAAAATCAACATTGTAACTTAAAATACAAAATTTTATTCAAACTGTTCATGTACATTTTATCAGTTAGTATAATAATTTTATAATTTCTTCAAAGTATTGAAGAGTGTTGAAATTCCGTTGCATAGCTTTTTTGATATGTTATGTGTCTGCCCGAAACCGTTGTTAGTTCGATAGGGGTAATTTTCCTCACAACCTTGTTTACTGGAACACACACCATGTCATTTATAGATATTTGGAAGGCAGTCTTTGGGCCATATGGATGGGAAAAATTGAACTAATAGATCATTATTTTGATCGGTCTTGTCTTTGACTATGCCTAGCTACCAATGATATTCGTAAATGTATGCAACATAGTCCATATTTATAAGCGAAGATGTGTTAATAAACACTATCAAAGTTTCGTGCTCATCAAATTTCTTATTTATTGATGTAGTGTAACATCTGATTTGATTATTACTTATAGGAACAAATCTGTGAAATTCTCTTATTCATGTCACAGGCAAGCAAAATTCAAATATTTTTGTTAGTTTAGCTTCAGTTTGTTTAATTTGATTGGCAGAGACAAAAATGTATTCTATTCTGGTTATTTTTTCGTTTCAGTATTTGAACATGTCTTGTGGAGTAAGAATTTAGTGTTTGCAAAGTCTTTGCATGCTGGCTCTAGTTACTTCCCTTTTAGTGGTACCCTCCCCTCCCCCCTCCCTATACCATCACACAAGTTTTTCCCATGAGATGTAGCTAAAAAATTCCATTCAGCTATCAAGCTAAAATCATTCTCATGTTGGAACAGATTAATAAAGTTTTTCTTATTTTTGTATTGGCTGCTGGCACCATCGCTGAAGTAAATCATCATCTTTGCTTCGGGTAAAAAATTCTTCATTTCATTGGTGAGATTTTTTGAAATTCATCAGCTATAAAGGTATCCTAAATAAGATAATCATTTATCATACAAATGCTTTTACAGCAAATTTCATTTAAAATAATAATAATAATAAATGGATGTAATGTAATTTGGCTGTTGGACCAGTGGTAGTTCTGAATTTCATCCTGAACGCAAAATGTAAAGTTTTCTGAAAAATCACCAATGACTAAATATTCACTGTTTTTGAGATTATTTTTAAGTTCTTTGAAATGATAAGACTGAACTGTTGAAATGAAATGGTGAGATTTTAGTTTTACTCTATCTTCCACAAGAAGATTTAGAAATTCCTCATCTGTTAGTAATCGGGCGATAAATTCTGCTCTGTCAGTTTGCACCCACTGCTTAAAAGCTCCTTCCTCTGGTAAATTGCCAATTTCTTTCATTGGAACTTCCAGAAGACCTTCGGATCCTGAACATTCTGAACACTTGTCCAGCATGCAACTTTCATTATCAATGTTACACACAAGTGATTCTACCAGCTCCCTGTAATATATTTTGAGCCTTGCTCCTTCAATCAAGAGTTTTACGTTCTGGGGGTATTTGCAGACACATACACTATGTGTGCCAGATGATCTTGGGTGGACACACCACTTTGGTCACATAGCACAGAACACTGACCGTCTAATTTTGTAGTTAGGGTATTTCTGTTTAAAAAAGTTAAATAGCTCATTTTAAGTTATTAGAGTTTATATATATATATATATATATATATATATACAGCAATTATAATATACAGGAAAATGTATTTTTAAAATTAATTTTCGTGAAATACTGCGTGCGTAAAATGCAATTTTGGGCCAATTCTGATGCACTATAACTTTGGAACCAGTTGAGTCTCAGTCACCAAATTTTTATCATATGTTTATGTCATAAAGAGATATTATCTGTATTAATTTCATAATTTTTCACTCAGACCCTTTTGAGATATTCAACTTTAAATATTGCCAAAATGCAATTCTGGGCATTTTTGAAAAATTATATAAAAAAAAAGGATAAAACTCTCAAACTGGAAACTTCTACAGTAACTAGTCCTGTAACAAATCTACGCAGGAAAAAAAATTATTGATGAGTCTTTCATTTTTAAGTAGTTTTGCAGCACTAAAATTACCACTTTAAGTTAATTTTCCATCTATAGTTGTGAATTTTTTTTTCTCACTTTCCTCATGACGTAGGAAATATTATGCATGTACAAAACATCTAGGAGGTCATTCTGATAATTTCGTTTTTTATTTTGTCTTGATATCTATAAAATTAACCGAGTTAGATACTTTTATGCAAACCTTGTTTTTGTCCTAAAAACAGTTACGATGCAAATTCAAAATGGCTGTCAAAAAAAAAGTATGAGCCTAAAAAAAAATTTTTCGACAGTTTTGAACTCACCTAATAACGGGGAAAAACTGGTAAAAAAATAAGAAAAATAAAAAATGTTGAGCAACAAATTTTATTCTTTTTGGGTGATTTCAAATGGATTGACCCTTTAGGATTGTTTGGTAATTCTTTACAAATTCTATTATTTACATATTTACAAAATTGGTCATTGCTTTGAGCAAACTGGATATCTTTTAATAACTCGCACCTATCATCAACATGAATCTCCTGAGTAGCCCTCTCGGACACAAAACAGTTTTCCACACTTCCATTATTAGTAACCTCTATAGTATGCTCAACAAACCTAGATAGAAAATTCACCACCGAATTGCACTTCCCTTTGATATAGCGAGAAACAAAGTCAAATTCACTAAGCGCACATAACCACCGCGCAATCCTAGAAGTGGGGTCTTTGAGCTTTAAAGCATGCGTAAGGGCAGCATGGTCAGTGTATATAGTGAATTTTCTATTAAAGACATAATATTTAAAGTACTGCACATCCCAGACCAAAGCTAGTAACTCCCGCTCTGTCGCTGAATATCTCGATTCCACCTCCTTCAGTTTCCGACTAGCGAAAGCTACAGGGTACGGAAAATTTTCCTCATCTGGTTGGCATAAAACCGCTCCCATAGCAACAGCAGAGCTGTCTGTGTAAATAATAAAATCTTTGGACATGTCTGGTAATTTTAAAGATGGGATTCTCATTAGTTCATGCTTTAAGTCCTGAAACTCATCCTCAGCCTTTTGTGACCACACGAATTTATTTTTTTCTTTGTCAGATTTGTGAGTGTAATTGACCGTTTAGAGTAGTCACAAATGTGACGCCTGTAAAAACCCACTGACCCAAGAAAATATCGAACTTGTTTCCTATTTGAAGGACGTTTGATTTTCTCTATGACTTCCACGTTCTTTTTGGCTGGAAAAATTTCCCCGTCGCTAATTTGGAAACCCAGAAAAGTAATCTCTGATTTAAAAAAATGGCATTTACACGGTTTTAGTTTTAGATTGTGTTGCCTTAACCTATTGAAAACAATTTCTAGCTTTTGGAAATGCGAATCAATGTTTTTAGATGACACGCAAATGTCATCAATGTAAATAAGTATGTTCAGATCTGACAACCCACTTAACACGACATTCATTAACCTTTGAAATGCAGCGGGGGATGACTTCAGACCAAATGGACTTCTGGTCCATTGTAAAAGCTTGTCGTGCGTCACAATTGCTGTGAGATGTTGTTGTTCGGGAGGAATTTTTTGTTGAAAGAAACCACTGGTGAGGTCCATGGTTGAAAAATACTTGGCCCCAGCAAGCGAGTCAATGGTTTCGGCTATGTTCGGGATTCGATAACTGTCATTAGCAATTTTTTTATTCAATTTTCTGAAATCACACGCAAGACGAAAAGACCCGTCTGCCTTCTTGACCAAAATCTTCGGTGACGCGTACTGAGAATTTGACGGTACTAAAATTTTTGCTTCTAGTAGGGTGTTTATTTGTCTATCCAATTCATTCCGCAAATTGTATGGAACTCTATATGGGGTACATCTAACTGGAGTTTTGTCGTCTAACTTAATGTTATGGAGAACCGTGTCGCAGCCAGGGAGATCTAGAACTGAAGCCGCAAACACATCAGAGTTGTTTTTTAAAAAAAATTCTACTTTAACTTTTAAATCTAAATCTAAGTGGTCTAATCTAAAATTTGTGTCCCATTCCAGGTTAATGTTTTCTACCTCCCCAATCTCCTCCTCCTCAGCACAATTTACATATTCCTCCGACTGGTTACTAAAAATTTCCTCCATAAAACCGACCTGTGAATTTTTATTTACATGGACAGGAGCTTCATTTAAGTTTAAAATTTTGACCTTAAAGTTGTTAGGAGAATTTTGGCAGATGGTATGGCTAATCACAGCAGATTCCCCAATAAATTTATGTGGATATATTAAAACATTTTCAGTATTCACACAATTTAAATCTCTAATTTTTACATTAATGATAGTTTCAGTATTTGGGGGTAACACACGTTTTTGTTTAGTATAAACTAGAATGGATTTTTCACTTCAATCAATAAAATTTACACTTTGGCAGTTTTGTGAAAAAATAGGACACTGAAAATTTTCCCCACTAAGCATTTTATCTTTATAATTAATTTGAATTTGAAATTTTAACAACCAAGGCACCCCTAAAATTAGTTGGAAATTTGGTGACATGCAACCCCTAGCAATATTGAAATTATCAGTAAAATACTTATTTCCCATTTTGAATTGCATTTCTACTTTATCCTGAATTGTTACATCACCCCCCTCCCCAAAAGAGTTTTTAAATTTACTTGACATGGCACTTTACATAAATTTATATTTCTTAAAACAACGTCTGACACAATATTACACCTCGAGCCTGAGTCAATTAGCCCAAACCATTTCTCATTATTAAGTTCAATTTCTACAATTGGCAATTTGGAGCCTAAGGTTTTCCAGTTCCCGCCAGTAAATTCCAAATTTTTATGATGCCTATTATTTACGTTAGGGTTACCGGCACCCTCCTCACACCTAGCTTTTGGTATGGTCAGCGATTCACACTGTCGCACAGGGTCCCCGGCAGTCGCTCTCTCTGACGAGACCCTAACTAGTTTAAATTTTCCTCATTACTCGCTTGTTCATTTGCTCTGTTTTGATATCTATTCCTGTCATCTCTAGGTCGCCTCTCAAATCTATTTCTCGTATTTCGACATTCCTTTTTGTAATGCCTCTTAATTCCACAAGCATAGCAAACTACATCTTTTTTTGAACGAGGCGGAGGTCTACTTACGTTTCTACTCTCCAGCGCCTGCACTTTTGAGCTTAGATTCTCAATTTGTTCAGTAAGGTCCGCGATTAAATTTGTGAGACCTGACAATTGGGAGTTTGATACTTCAGCACGATTGTTAGTACTTTGTGCAGCGCAAGCCATTTCTAGCTGACTGTGACTCTGCTGCGTGTTTTCGAAAACCGGTTGTGTCGCTTTAAATGCACGTTCTTCGGCTAAAGCAATTTGTTCTAATTCTGACACAGACGTAGGTGAGCGGGCTATAACACCTCTTCTAATATTGGGGTGAATGTTCTTGACTAGCATAGCCAAAAGCCACTCCTCCTCCGTTTGGGCCCACGCGCTCTCGGGAATTTTCTGCGCTTTTACGACTAATTTTACTTTCTGTTTTGCCTTTACAATAAAGTCCTCACCGGCATATTTACATTCTGAGAAAAATTCCAAAAATCACTAAAGACTTGATGAAGATCTGGTTTTTCAGTGAACCTGTCTCTTAATAAATTTTCTAATTCTTTATAATTTTTAACATTATGGGCATAGTCCCTAAAAACCTGTTGAGCAGCACCAGCCGACCTTTGCTTTACAGCAAACAAATAATCCTCTTCCTTCCACCCTGCATACTCGGCTAACTCAGTAATTTTGTGGAAAAAGTCATTTACCGAAAAATTTGGATCCCTGCCAGTAAATACTGGGATTAGTGAGAGGTTGTCAATTAAAAATTCCCTACGCCGACCTTTAGTAATTTCAGGATCCTGAGCAATGACCATATTTAGGGCCGATTTCGGGCCATTTGGCTGCGTAGCATCCTTACCACTGCTATTTTCTACTCCTATTTCCGGATTTTCGCCCATATTGACAGCTATATTCAAATGCAAAACACAACAAAAAAAAATTCCTAACACTAGAGAAATTTTTAGCACTAAATTGACCAGATAATGTTTTTAACCCCTTGACCGTCAAGGCCACTGATAAACATTGAGTTTCTTTTTTAAAATTCAAAAACAAAATTTCCTCCTAACAAACTGAATTTCCTGGCCACTACAAATACTGAGCAGAAAACAAGGTTATAACAAATAGCAGCATAGAAAGCCAAGTGAGAAGAAAAAAAAAATTTACTTAAATTCAGTCATAAAAATACATATAAAATAAGGTAAGTATGTGTACTAAAGCTAAGTGTGTATACAGATGCAAAAAATTTTTTGTAAATATTTTGACAAAGTACTTATCTAAATATTATCAATGTGTAGAAAAACAAATGTACTATTGTGTTTATTAAATATCATGTATAACTATTTTTCACCATGTGTAAGGAATATAATAATGATACAGTATACCAAAATATAAGAAGGATTATATATATATTTTTTTTTAGAGAAAAACTTTAAATTATTTACACTTTATAAGTTAACTCTTTTTCCATTTTTTTTTTTTTTTTTTTTTTTTTTTTTGCCTGTAAATCCAGCCATAAGTAGCCTTAAAATAAACAAAATTTCAAAACCAATGAATTACTGACACTAATACTTCTAAATTTTGTCTTACACCGAAAAAATATAATTTTAACCACAAAAAAAATTCTTCTTTGTTATGACTCAATTTATGACACAAGTAAAAAAAATAATGCATATGAAAGTAAAAATATGAATATCACAAGAAAAATTTAAAGATATGTAAACTTGATTTTGCACAAGAAAAATAGAGTATCACTAAAAAAAAAAATAATTGCAATTCATAGGTTGTAAGAAGAATTCTGCAAATCCATTAATTTTATTATGATTTTTTTTTTTTTTTTTTTTGTTACATAGATTAAAAAAAAAATTAATTTACAAATATTCCTAAACCTCTACCGAAAAATTTCACTGATTACAGTTTCTCCAACAAGAAATAATTATTTTGCACTTAATTATCACACCTATTGATTACATTTTTGACAAAATTCTTCTTAACAAAAGAATGTATCCTATACATTTTCATTTTACACACAACATGTAAGCAAATTTTTCCAATTAAAAAAAAAATAAACAAGTAATTTTTCACCCTTAAATAGAATGTAAATCAAAACAAAAATTGCATGATCTCACAACAGGGCAAACAGAAGGACATCGCATCAATGAAACAAATCATCACTCGTCACAACACAGGTCCATACATTTTTCCTCATCAATGTGGCTCCACAAGACAATAGTTAGAAAAAGAGAAAAAAAAATATTCTGAGTAGACTTGAAAAAAAAAAAAAAAAAAAACCACAAAAAAAAAAAAAAAAAAAAAAAAAAAAAACACAAAAGTACACACTAAAATAATTCGTTTAGTTAGTAATACCTCTTAAGACAAAGCGCGGTGCCAAAATTACACCGCTAGAGAAACAAATAATTACTCTTGACTACCAAATGGGCACGGCATCATTTATCATAATGTGTTCTTCATGCTAAGTTTTTTAATTTTAATTGAAATTTATTTAACTTTTAAAATAACATTCATTAGGTTTAAACTGGTCAATATACTTCAAGTTAAAACATAAAATACAGACTTTTTATCTGGCATTGAACAATTTTACAAAAATAACATTAAATTGAATTTACTCCCTACTAATAACAACAATTAAATTTACTAATTAAATTTACTTGTTTACTAAAAGGGGAATGGATTGTATAGTTTTAAACACAACAACAAAAAAAAAAGTTAAGTTCGCGTTGTGTTCTTAAAACTTAACCTATTATTTATTAAATTTCTTCTCGCAATAACCTAAATTCAGGAAAATGGGTAAAACAATACCCGTAGACAGGAGTCTATAAAGAAAATTTGTTTCTCTTTTCAAATTTATTTACACTGGCACAATTCATAAGCAAAACAGATACTAAGCGTGGAATGTACATACACCAATTTTTATTACACTGAATTAAGATTACAAACAAAACTAATCTCAGGCTATAAACATTAATTTATATCTTGGAAAAAAAACAACTGTCACTTCCGTAAAAACAAAATAAACATACATACAAAATTCAGTGATTCATTTTCTTATTACTTTTCCTTTCTAAGAAAATGAACGGATACACTTATAATTAAATGTAACAAACCACAAAAGAAAAGGTTAGAGGAATAATTATGAATCTTAACTTACATAACAAAGGGTTCTTTCAGCTGCCCCAGTTCAGTCGAGAGTCGGAGAGGAAGTTTTCCAGATACACGTTAAGGACAAAGGCTTCCAAGCTACGCAGCATCTTACTCCTTCTTTATACGTAACCTAGTTCAGGTTCCTTTGGAATGAAGCACCATTTCAGTCACCCCTTAGTCAAGATTATCCGGATGGATTACTTCCGCAGCCACATCTTAGCTCGTGTACTCGCCTCTTTCCTTCTTTCTTAAAACACGGGCAGTTTTTTTTTCATTTTTAGACACCAAACTTTGGACACTCGGCTACGCAGTTATTTATCAAACTTCCTGACCCTCTTCTTAACTTTTCAGCCTCCCAGCTATGTCGACGTTAATTCACGTCTCCGCACTGCTATATCCACCCGACGGCTAGTCTCTTCATCAGCAAAACAACCAGAGAACGAAAATCCGATTCTACTCACTACTTCCCAATCGAACAAGATAAGATCTGCTGCACAAGTCCATTTTTCATCTTTTTTTTGCAAACCAGGAGGGAAAACAGACGCCACGCCTTCCTCCCCCTTGCAACGTCAGCTAACGTTCTACGTCCAATCGCCACCTGTCTATCCCATGAGGTACAATTCACAAACTTCGCCCCTCTACACTCATATGGTAATTCCAGTATTGACGTCACAGAACAGGGTGAACTAGTAACCACCCCAACAACAGCTGATCAGTCAACTGTTTTTCCGCGAATTTCCTTCTCGCTTTACTCAGATAACAGACAAAAAAGAGAAAGGGGAAAAGAAAGCTTTTGAATGCTAGTTTTCCACTGACTGGATTAAATAGGCATTCCACAGATAGCGCTGCTTTACAGCTGATTTTCATGGAAAGTTCCAACTCTTTTCTTTGTGAATTAAATCTGCTTACTCTCCCTTCATGGATTAAGCATTTTCAAATATGCATTACAATGATAAAATAGAATGTTTTTAGAAAAAGAAATGCTTTACTTTATGAAAATACACAAAGAATCTCCTATATCCTATTCACTGGTTGTCCCGTTCCCACACTCTGAATTTTGAAGGGAAATATTTCTACCTATTTTCCAGAATAATTCTATTTACACAAATCCCAAATGGAATTCTTATCTCGATTACCAATCCTGTACACAAGGATGCATTCACACTAGGATTACAGAACTATTCTTATTATTTTACCTAGCACTCCTTACATCTACATTTTTATCTGTTAAACTATTTGTTTAATTGGAGAAGATAAATTCTTGAAAAAAGAAAAAGTTAATCCCAACTCAAAAGATTAATTATATCTGTTAAACTATTTATTTAATTGTGAGAGATAATTTCTTGAAACACTAAAAAGTTCATCACAGCACAAAAGGCTAAATATACACTGTGATATTATTTTTATTATTATTATAAATTTATTTATTTTGACGCTGAAGTAGACCGGGCAATTTTCGCCAAGGACTTTGCTTTTGCGACAGACATTTCTAGCTAGGCATTGCATGAAAAAGATAAATAAACTATAAATATTGAAGAAAAAAAAACAGGAACAATAAATGCATAAAATATCTATTGTTGACCTACTTTATCATTTAATAGAAAAAACCAAAATGATAGCAAAAATTCAAATATCAATACGGGAAGCTTTAATCGAGTTGTACCACTATCAAGATTACATATTAATTTATTTATTTTACTATATACCAACCACAATTAACTAACCATAAAATATTTAAAATGGAAAATATATATAACTATAAATATAAGTTGTTGTCTCATACGGTAAACGTAGCACTTATAGCATATTCTAATATCATTTTGGCATAAAATTCCTGACATTTTATAGTGGACCGCATGAAAATAATAAAATATAGGAAATGACGTGAAAGTAAATATTATGTTTGATATGTTTAGCGTATAGTATTTCGGATTCAAATGTAAAATGTTTATTTTAATTTTTTCGAAATTATTTTGAAACTGTCACCCGATATGCAACCAAATTGAAGCCCACGGGTAAGGTGTTGTTGCAGGCAAAAGGAAACCGAAGAAAACTTTTGAGCAATTTCAATGGATTTTCCCTTTACTATTTGTTTATAGTGTGCACCACTACCAACCACTACTATTCTGCATCAGAACTAATATCTTATTTCACAATAATATTCGAAAACTTTGGCAATCTAAAATATCCAACATTATTACAACATAAATGAATAAACTTACTGCTAAAACTAAATGTGTAATTATTCGCTATATATATATATATATATATATATATATATATAGGGGAAGGGTAGGCAAAATGGGGTGGTAGTTTCAAAACGGGGTTTTCGACAACACCGCTTATACAATGCTGCCATCTGTATGCCATTGCTATAGATTGTACGCGCTGTATCTGATATCCATTTCCACATGAGATACTGCTTGCAGAGTCAGAAACAGATACGCTCCTAATATGTACTTTTTTATTACCATAATATAAGGTATGTGTGATGTTTGGATATATTAATTATTAGGTTAGCTTGCAGATAAGAACGGGACAGTTTGTATAAGCAAAAAGGATGTTTTAAAGTGAATTGCATGAAAGAGTAGAACTACATCCAGTGTGATTTATTATGTAGGATTAGTTGTTTTGCATAGTTGCTTGTAGAGCAAAACAGGTTATCTTGAGATGCGGTCAAAAGGTATTGGTCAAAAGTCAAATGCAAAAAGGTCGGGTGTCGGACAGTTCATAAGCCAAGAGAAGTCGCGTTCCTACCCTACGAACAGACGACATATCGTCAGACAGTGATTCAGACGATGTAGATGTTACATGCTTGTAATGGCACGAAATATATGCAAGATCAGCACAAGGAGAAGGATGGATCAAGTGCAGTGAATGTAACAAACGGGATTATGACTTGCGCGCCGGTGTCGATGAGGACAATGACAGGTCCATATATGAACTGTGTCAGTAAAAATTGTTAAGATATGAGAAACCCCATTTTGCCCTATCTCATATGTCAAAATGGGGAAGTTTGCAGCTTTGAATATATGCATACGTAGGTAAAAAAATATGCGGTGTATTTCAAATTCCAATACTGCAGAGTAACCGCTAAGATAGTAAAATTGAAATAAATATTACTTATTGCATTTCTTTCTATTTGTCACAGAGTGATTGGCAAGAATAACCTTAAGTACCCCATTATTCCCATCCTTCCCCTATATATATATATACATTAAAAAAATTCCCACTTATTTCACTTTATTTTATTTTATTATTAATATTTTTTTTTTTATAAATACATTCCTGCTCAAAAGTTTAGAAAGATTTACAAAAGATCAGAGTATGTATATTTAAAGACTTATTTCTAGATGAAGTGCCTTCTCAGTGTAGATTAGATTACGATAACAATTAGTTTTAAAAATTATTTATATATATATATATATATATATGTATATATATATATATGTCATTTGATTTTTTAATGTTTAAACGCTTTACGTAATTTATAATATTTTTGAATGTACAAACATGATTGATCTATGTGAAACACAACAAATTTTGTTCAGTAATTTTAGAATAAAAAATATAAATAAAATTCAATTGTTTTTATAATTTAAACTATTTTTGAAAAGCAGATTTTGAATAAAAATTAAATAAGTAAAATTTATTTTAAAACTAACTTTACGTTTTTTATTTGAAAAAAAAAAAAAAGATAATATATTCTCAAATCATCTAACTCATTTAATTTTAGAAATTCTAGAGCATTACAAATATTGAATCGTTGCCAGCTGTTTCGTGCAATGCATATTCCGCGATATTCTATCCATTAAATTATTTTTGGCACAGTATCGAAAATCTTGGTGTAACAGAGATATTTATAAAATGTGTTATTCCTATAAATTGAAAAGTAAAAAAAAAAAAATAAAAAAAAAAAAAAAATAATAATAATTATGTTTATGCGTGTGTCTTTATAAATGTATGTTACTGCTAAAAATTATACTAAACCTTTCGTACAATACATTTACTAATTAAATATCAAAAAACGTAAACGTAAAAGAATGATTTTAAAAGCAAATGTCAATTTTTTAATGTATATACATATCCGTTGGAGAAAAAAAAAAAAAAAAAGTAATTTTTTATAAAATATCCGTTATTTTTTATGCTGCTTTGTGAATATTCGGTTATTATTCGGTATTCGACCTGTTCGGCAGATGACAATGAATATTAGGTTTGACCGTACATAAGGGTATTCGACGATCGGATAGTAGAGTTAAATATAAATTTAAGTTACATTTGAACTCAGTAAAATATATTTTTATCATATAAAGTTAAATTCGATGTGTTCTTTTTTAAATTCATCAATAGAATTTGAATAATATATTTAAATTAGTAAAATTACATTTAAAAAACAATTTATGAAGTTATACTTAAAAATTAATCCTATATTTTGAAATTAGAACAAATGTATTTTAGTTAGTCATTTTTCCCCTCCTTATTTAATATAATATATACATGCATGTATATCCAATACAAGACGTACTTTCTCAGAAGAATTTGTTACATTTTAAGGAAAATTCATTTTAAAAATATTTTTCATTTTTGAAATACATAGTACATTTCGAAGCGCATATGTGTGCTGTTTGTGTGTGTGAGAGAGAGAGAGAGAAATCTGGTAATTATATCTGTTAGAAAACTTATTTTAACTATTATAATTTATACAACAATAATAATTATTATTATGTATATATATATGTATATATGTATACGGTTGCAAGTAATTTTTTTTTTGAATATTTAGAAAAAAAAAAAAAAAAAAAGACTTTTTGATTTATTCTTATTTAATGTATTTCGCTTCCAGCATATTTACTGAAATTCAAGATTTTACAGAAGGGGAGAAATAAATAAATAAAACGATTTATTTGTTTATTTATTCATTTTTTAAATATGATATATATATATATATATATATATATATATATATATATATATATATATATATATACATTTTTTTTTTTTTTTGTTTATCTATTTTAATTCTAAAATTATATTTTATTACTTAGATATTATGTTGATATTTTTGTATGCACACTGCATTTTATTTTCATACTCAACAAATGACAAAAATAGTTAGACAATTTTGTGTATGAAAATATATTTTTACAACCCTTAATGTATCTGGATATTTTATTGCTCCCCTTTAAATTGGAAGGCTAATCTATCGCACGTTATAAAAAACATTATTTTAACATATAAAAAATAAATTTTCATTTCATTACGATTTTTGTGGTAGAATTTTATTTAAATATATTTATAACGCTATCTCTCCTAAAACACAATGCGTTTGATTTCTCTATACTGATGTCATTATACTGATGTCATTTATACGGATGTCATTATACTGAATCCAATTGTACAGGGATTAATAATGTCATTTTAACCTTCCTACCCTGTTGAAAAAATTTTACGTTTTACCTGTATGGGTCGAATTGACCCACTTTGTATAGATTGAATTTAGGTCTTAAGAAAGAATTTCTATGGAGCTCATTTTACATCTACGTTTCCGACAACTATCGCCATCTATTGACTCTTCCTGAAAATGAAGTCTACACGAAAGAAAAAAATTGGTGTTTTAAGCATTTCTATGCATGTTAATACACGTTTCTACGCACGTTTTACCTGTGTGGGTCGAATCGACCCACTTTGTTTAGATTGAATTTAGGTCTTAAGAAAGAATTTCTGTGGAGCTAATTTTACATCTACGTTTCCGAAAACTATCGCCATCTATTGACTATTCCTGAAAATGAAGTCTACTCAAAAGAAAAAAAAATGGTGTTTTAAGCATTTCTATGCATGTTAATAATGTGGGTCAAATCGACCCAGACAGGTAATATGTCACATATTTTTTGGGGTGGTATAAAACAAACCAATGACTCTGAAAACATCATATATTAAAGGAATGCATATTTTTGAGGCATACATAATGTTTGAACAATCAAAATTAAAATCTGTAGAATATATCGAAAGATCAATTTTAAAAATGGGTCGAATCGACCCATACAGGATAGAAAGGTTAAATAGGAAACAATCCATAATGAACGTGAATATCATTTATCATTTTTAGAACACACTGAAAATATTTATGGACTCTGCGAGCGGACAGATAGGCCTAAGGATGATCAAACAGTCACTCTCTAATTGAAATATTCACTTTTAAAAATTATTAGAAAATTTTTAAAAAGCCTAATGTAAACGAAAATGCAGTTCCATCCAATTTTCAATTTTTGTATGTCTCTGTAATTCTTAATGCTAATCACATTTTATTCTATAGAAATCATTTTTTCTGCTTATAAATGACGTATTCCAATTTCTCTTATATTTAGACAAAGGATAGATATTAAAATGTGATTTACAGAAATGCTTTGGAATATTTTCGTATATATTTCGAATAGCTCTATATTGATCTCAAGATGACACATGGTCTCTGCAACTTTGCTTAAAAATTGAACTAATAAATGCATTAAAATAACAGAAACGTACGACGGCTAAACAATGGCAAAGGCTTGCCATCTGCGGCGAATCATATTTTCGGATTATAAAGCGGATGGACATTCTCATACCTGAAAATCATTTAAAACAATTATTTTGTAACCGTTACAGGGAGAAAACAATTTGTACGTAGTAGTATTATGGAACGAAAAAAGTTTCGTTGATAATTTATTCAGAAACAATAATTATCCTGCCATATTTATGCATGATAATAATAATAATAATAATAATAAAAATAATAATAATCTTATTCAACATAAAAACCTTATGAAATATATGAATACAAACGTAAATTATTTTCCTTGTTAAATATGTTCTAGACTCTTCTTTCAAAAGTATAATCTGATTAATATTTTATAAGAATATTCTAGATAAAAATAATTATAAAGATAATTCAATAGCGATTAAATATTTCTGCTGTATCTTTGGCACCTGATATATTTTTAATAAGGATATTTCTTTATCAAACAATACGGGTACAAAATGGTTAATTAAATATTCTTCTAGATATTCCCAGAGAAATAACAATATTTAAACTTTTTCAACTTTAATTTCTTACAGATTTTTAGATTATTTTCTTTGAAATATATTTTAAAAAAGAAATTGTTTATTTTAATAAAAAAAGTATTGGTTAAAAAAGTAATGTTTTATAAAGTTATAATGTATGTTTCACTATCGCACACACACAGACACACTATAAATTTTACATATTACAATAAATAAATAAGTAAATAAAATAAAATACAATAAATAGAAAATAAAATAAATTAGGAATAAATAAATAAATAATACATAAATATATATATTTATATATATTCTAACCAAAAAATATTTTTATTTATTTTTATTTTTATATTTAATTTTTAAATCTTGTATAAAACTACTTGAAACTGTTTCAAAGGTTATATACATATATATATATATAACAATCAATTATATATGATGTAGAAACTTTTTATATTTTCAATTATTATTAGTTCGGTTATATGTATAAATTAATGCTTGTTTTATTCATTAAATTCACAAACTATGAATTCAAAAGCATTTATTGACAGTAAATTTAATATTTTTCCTACATTTTGTAAAAATTTCGTCACTTTAAAACGAGATGGGTTAGGGTCACGTAATAAATGGTGGCTGTCAGTGTGAAGAATGCACGATTACTTGCGGATTAGTAATAAAATATTTCTGTCCTAATAACTGAGAAAAATGTTATGTAAAAAGAAAAAAAAAAGAATAAATACTTGTAGGCTGATGTTAAATGTGAGGAGAATATTTATAAAAAATTACATTTTTAAAAATTTGAAAATTTTGTTTAAATTTTCATATAATTACAAGCGTATTTTTTTTATTGCTTTACAATTTAAAGTATTCCCTTAACAATGAATTTTTGAATTTTAAGGTTTAACAAATATAAAGACAGTTTATAATGATTTTCATAAAATATGTTTTTACAAAATAATAATAGTTATTAAAATAATAATAAAAAAAATTATAATCATTGGAATTGTGAATGAAACTTTAAGTTGTTATAATACACTTATATAACATAATTAGAATTATTTAAATAAAATATTAAATATATTATTACATGCAGTATGTTTCATTAGCATTAATAAAATAACAATTCTCAAATATGGTCACATATTTGATTTGGAAGTATATATATATATATATATATATATATATATATATATATATATATATATAATGCTTACACAGTTCTTTATTCTTCAGGAGGAAAATGTCTTCATATCAATTTCTAACAATTTTCAGCGAAAGAAATTTTGAAATTGTAACAGGCAGATTCATGTGTTGGAACACAAATAAAACTGAAATTCTGTCAAGAATCAATCATAAAAACAACTTTCTTTCGAAAATCAAGAAGTAAAATCTGTATCTAATACTTGTGATTTCTGAAATATTTCGAACTTTTCCGGTTTGGTATTTCCAATTCTCAGTTTCTGAGACATATTTTGTTTGAAGGAATGTTTTTATTTTCTTTCTTTCTTTTCTTTTTTTTTCTTTTTTTTCTTCTTCTCTCTCTGAGTGTGTGTATTGATTAAAAACAGCTTTTAGCTGTTTTTTGTTCTGAACGTAAAATATCATGAAAAACGGCAGTTTTTTGAGTGACGCCAGTGACGCAGTTTATTGAAATGACGCAGTTTGAGTGACGCAGTTTTTTGAGGGACAAACGAGACGCTGCGAACTCATATATACGGCTAGCTTGATATCAAAGAGATTTGTAAAAGCCGACACCTAATATCTCAGCAAATATGCCATATTTTGTTCTGATCTTTTCACAATAGCCTTTTATCTCCGCTCTTAATTTGTCCCGAAAATTTTACAGTTGTACATGCAGTATGTTTTGAGAATTGAAATCCCAATTTAAAGCAAAAGGGGAAAAAAGAATGATGTAAGTTTGTAATGGACTAATATCATGAAAAATATATCTAATCAGTGTACCCTTCCTAGGAGCCAGAAGGCCTTGTTTTAATTTTTTGATCAATAACCCCTAAAATGTAAGGATTTCAGTACAAAAAACCCTTAGCGGCTTAAAAGTTTGTGACTCCGCTACTTTAAGGCTATAAGAATTTTAAATATGAGTCTTAAAAATAATGATATCAAATTTGAAGCGACGCTTTGCAATTATTTAAAATATACATAGATTTTCTTATTTGATCATTTTCTTTTTTCTTTCATTTATATTTGTAATGCAAACGTAATATTTTTAACTTCAAGATCAGACAGATAATAAAATGCACACACTGAGGCTTTTTCATTCGCATTTCAAACTTAAAATAACAGTTTTAAAAGGAGTGATATAAAAATTCCACTAGCGCCTCGGTGTTATTTTAAAAGATTTGTTTTTTGATTCTATTCAAATTACTTTTGTTTTGTCTAATAAAGTATATTTACACATTGAAACAGTGCTTTTAATTTTCAAATATACTGTCAAATAATTATACATTTACTGAGTTTGCTTTATAAATAAAAATTAATTATTTCAATAAATTGATTTATCTTTTGCGTCACGCTATCCAAAACTGCAAGTAAAAATTGTGTCAATGTTTTCTTTACGTCGCACTACCTCTTTGCGCAAATTTCCACTTAGTTGGAGACTATGATACTATGTTTTGGATAACGTGACGCAAAAGATATTGAAATAAATAATTTTAATTTATAATACAAACTCAGTGAAAGTATAATTATTTGACAGTATATTTGAAAATTAAAAGCACTGTTTCAATGCGTAAATATACTTTATTAGACAAAACAAAAGTAATTTTAAGGAATCTAACAACAAATCTTTTAAAATAACACCGAGGTGCCGCTAGAATTTTTATATCATTCCTTTTAAAACTGTTACTTTGAATTTGAAATGCGAATGAAAAAGCATCAGTGTGTGTATTTTATATATCGGTCTGATCTTGAAGTTAAAAACATTACGTTTTTATTATAAATATAAAGAAAAGAAAAAAGTAAATGATCAAATAAGAAAATTTATGTATATTTTAACTAGTTGCAAAGCATCACTTGAAATTTCCTATCATTATTTTTAAGACTCATATTTCAAATTTTTATAGCCATAAAGCAGCGGCGTCAAAACTTTTAAGCCGTTAAGGTTTTTTATACTGATATCTATACATATAAAAGAGTACTTAGACTCACTAACTCACTCACTAACTCACTCACGCACTGACTCATCAACGGACGGCAAAATTTACTGGAGCTACTGACTCGAAACTGGGTCAGATTATAGAACATATAGTGGAAGCACCCCCTAAGAAGCGATTATTGCGAAATTCGCCCCCCAAGGGGTTGTAGGGGGCAAAATTTGATTTCACAAAAACCTTCATATCTCAAAGAAAAAACAGATATCCGTAATTTTTTTGCTTTAAAATATAGCTAATTGAATTATCTAAAAACCGATTTCTGGAATTTTAGAAATTCGGTCCCCAAGGGGGAAAGGAGGCAAAATGTGATTTCACATACTCCTACATATCTCAAACAGAAAAACAGATATATGTGAATTTTTTGCTCTAATTTATAGCTAATAAAAATATCTAAACCTAATTTCTGGAATTTTTGAAATTCAGCCCCCAAGAGGGTGGGAGGGTGGCAAAACGTGATTTGAAATAATCCTTATATTGTAAACAGAAAAAAAAAATATATATATGTGTACGATATTTTTGCTCTAAATCATAGTTCCCATAAATGCATAAAAACTAATTTCTTTAATTTTAGAAATTCGTCCCAGGTGGGGCGGGAAAGGGGGGCTATTGGGTAAAAAAATAGAAATATAGTTAGACCTTTCAAAAATATTACAGATAGGTTTTAGATACATGCAAGTCAAATGAGGATATTTTTGAAAGTGTAAAGTTATTAGGAGGGTTAGAAATGTATGTGTGGGGTGGGGTGGGGGGGGGCGGAAGGGCAAAAAATAAAATTAGAGTTAGACCGTTCAAAATTGGTACATCAAGGTTTTTGATACCTACAAATCGATTGCGGATATTTTCGAATTTGTAAAGTCATTAGAAGGGGCGAGAAGAGGAGACGGAGGTGCAAAAAAATAAAATAAAAATAGAGTTAGGTCGTTCAAAATTAGAACATAGAGGTTTTTGATATTCGCAAATCGATTGCGGTTATTTTCGAATTTGTAAAATTATTTGGATAGAAGGGAAGGGGAGGTGAAAGGGCAAAAATATATAAATAAGAGTTAGAACGCTGAAAATTAGTTTTGTCATGTTTTGAGGCTGTATAAATCGATTGCGGATATTTTCGACAGTACAGAATTATTACGAAGGGCGGGAAGGGATCGGGCGCAGGGGTAAAATAAAGAAATTCAGATAAAATGTTAGAAATTAATATTATTAGGTTTACAAACCCGAGAGTACGACTGCGAGTATTTTTTAAAGTCTAAAATAATTATGAGGGGCGGTGTAGAAGCATGTGAGCCTGTATGCGCTGCCGAGAGCAGTGGTGGCCCGAACCGATTATTCCCCTGATGGTAGGTTTTTTTATGTTTTTTTTTCCTTACGATAATATAGTGATTCATTAAGAGTGTTGAACCTAAAAGCGCGCGCGCAGCGCACAATTGCCTGCGCTGCCAAGGGCAGTGGGGACCCGTTGCGACATTTTTTCCAATCACATTTTTTTTTTTTTTTTTTTGGCATGATAAAAATTGATGCAATTTTTATAATTCATTAATTATAGTGATTCATTTAAAAATAGTGACCAGCGAAGCGGGCGTAGCCTGCTAGTATATATGTGTAAATAATATTAGATATTTTTTTTTACAGTTTATTTGTTAAAGGGTCTGTGATTTATGAGAAAAAGAACGATGTGCTGAGGAAATTTAAAATTAGATATTTCTATAATAAGAACATTAGTAAGGATGTTGGTTCAAAGTCGTTGGGGTTTTATAAATGCTTTAATAAGAGGTGTAGAGTTTGCATACCTGTGCCACGACATGGAGGATGATGGTGTATATATCGAGAGAAAACTGAAATTTTGTAAACGGTTTACATTTCTGTGTAAAGTTTGCAAAATGGCTTATATAGGAGAGACTTCAAACTCAAATAATATTCGATTTAATAACCACAAAAACAATATAAGGAAGTTAAAATTAAATGAATCTGCTCAACTTGTGGAAATTGGCCATTTTGCAAAACATGGAATTGACAATATTGCGATTTCATTATTCTAAATATCGTACCACATAAATATCAGCATAAAATATGTGAAAGTGAGAATATATTAAAGTATGGTACAATTTACCCATATGTCTTAAATATTATATTAAACAGGAATATGTTCTAAATGAATTTAGAGGGATGGATGTTTGCGATTCAATTTATGATAAGTTATAGCATTATAAGGACTGTAAATCTATATTTAACGTTCAACATTTTAAAGCTAAAAATAAGTTAAGTAGTCCTATAGAGATCATCGGTACAATTGATAGACATAAAGATAAGTGTGATAAATTTTCAATCAAGAATGTAATTTTTAATATCTGAAAAAAACAGTTGGTAGAGATGTTTCATAACTTGGATTCTAGTTATAAATTGAGTAATATGGCATTTTATAAGAGTTGAGATTTATTAAAATATATGATAAAAATGTTTAATGAATTATTTTTATAAAAAGAGAGATAGATGTAAAAACTGAAAATTTGGATTTAGTTTTGTATTATATTGGACAGCATTATAAAAAAGTAAACTTTAATTCTATAATATTTTACTACAACAATATTTTGCCAACTAAAAATGTAAGAATTGTTAAAGCTTTCAAATATGATGAACCCATTCGTAGAATAATATATAATTATAACAAGTTTGCCAAACATTTGAGAGGGAACACTGAAAAAAGCACATGCTATTCTCAGGATACTAATTTTCTTAAATACGTTAAAGAGGATCATGAGCATGTGATTACTGGAGATTTGGATATAGTTTCGAATAATGTTATGCTTCATTACATGAAATATGGTACAAAGTACAAATTAAAAACAAAAACAAGAAATTAGTAACAGAATTAAAGCTTTGTATAAGAAATTGAAATTATAATAAAATAGTCAAGACATTCGTAATTAGTTCACGTCTTTAAATTTTATAACCCCCCCCCCTTTTCTTTTAGAAAAGTTACATTGGATTTTGGTTCTTACATAATTAACGAAAACTAGTCATTACTGAATAAACTAAGTCAAATGTTTAATATAGTTTTACAAAATAACAATACATTTATAATTAAAAATAGTTATAAACTTATTAACGATTTTAACGGTTTAAGTAATTTTTCTGAAATATTTGCATGTGGTTTTGAAGAATTAATATATATAATGACCCTCATCTGTCATTCACGATTCCGGTTTACACCGCTTCAAAACAGAGACTTTTGGCAGCCATTTTTTTTTTTTTTTCCCGTTTGTTCAATTTAACTTACGAAAACATACATATCATTTTCATACATGTTTTGTATCGCACATATTGTTATTTATCCCCTCTAAAACCTTGAAAAACTATTCAATTGTAATGTTTAAATGTTTAATTAAATATAACGGATCACTGGCTATTATAAACATGAACCTATAAATAGAATTATGTAACTTCATGATTATAAACAACGCAATGCCAAATAAAAACAAACATAAACTGTTGCCATTCAGAAAATACAAATTCCAAATGGACAACTCTTTAATTGCGAATGATCGACTCTTTGACTGTTTCATTAAAAAAAACGCTTAAAATATTTCTAAAACAAATTTCTAAAAGCCTTAAAAATCTTAAAATATTTGTAAAAACATATTAAAGTCTTTAAATATTTTTATCAAGCTTCATTATTTGTTTACATTGTAAGGTATGATTGGCGTCGAGTTCAGTACGTAAATGTTGCCAGTTGATTTTAGTTTTGAAATTAGTGTAAAGTTATAGTTGGGATAGAATGTTTGGTTGGGCAAGTAAAGGTCACCAGTTGAAATGAGTATTGAAAGTAGGGTAGTCTAAGGTGATAATGTCGAGTCAAGATAAAATGTTCGGTTGAGAATGAGAAAGTCCCTAGCTGGATCCTGGATATTTTGGCGATGTTGTGGGTGAGATAGCTGGTTGGGAGTATAGAGTAGAGGTGAATTTGGGTTAGCATGGAGTGTCTGTAGTTATTCTAAGATTCTAAGACGGAAGGTGGCCGCTCACCACTATGCAGCAAAAATATATAAAAATTTACAGAAAAATAAAATAGCAAACTTCCCATATTCGATTGAAAACATAAGCATTTCATTTCAAAGGATGATATTTACCCAATAAATATCCAACTTATATACTAATTAAAAGGAAAATGATAAATATTCTATCATAATTTGAAGTCAAATTTGTTTTCAAATGTCTAAATAAAATGTTTGATATAAGATACTCATATGTTGCAGCGGAATAGATTTAATATATCTGTCATCCTTGGCGGAAAAAATATATCGCCAAATTATTTGGCGAACATATTTTATTCCTTTCAAAAACCATGGTTATTTTAACAACTTATATTAAGAGAGCGATGAATTATATGAAACAATATCTCGTACAATACATATTACGAAAATAAACATCTGGCATGTATAATTTCGTAGCATGTTTTTAATCGCCAAATACAAAAAACGCCAAAGATGACACAGTTTTGAAATTTAAAATTTTGTCAATTTGACAGCAAAATAACTCAGTCTAACACAGGGATACGATAGCATATCTATACCCAAATACGGGTATTAAAATCGGAAAATAATTTTCCTCGATTTTTAATTATTTTTTACAAAAAATACAATGGACGATTAATATAGGGAATCTTTTTCTTGCATCCACGGACGGTCAGTGACGTCACACTTCGCTTACGTATTTGGAAACAGGATCTTCGATAGTCTTAAAAAAAAGTGGTAATTTGGTAAAATGAAGTGAATCGTTATTTACTTCCTCTTACCCATAGGGTCGAGAAAGTATTGTTTTAGGGTCAAATTTTCGAACGTGAGTTTTTGTTATACTTACATGTTCTGAGGTCCCCTGAATACGAAAATCACGTTTTTAGCGAATGGTCTCTGTGTCTGTCTGTCTGTCTGTGTGTCTGTTATCAGCATATCTGAAGAACAAATAGTAGCAGAAATTCCAAACTCGGTATTCTAAATGTGTATCATATAGGGATGCTACAGTAAGCTTTTCGTTAAGATGATCGTTAAGATTCGTGTACAGGGACATTCAAATACATTAGGTCTATGGGGGAAATTGCAGGTAAGTAGAATTTAACATCTATAGACTGCACTAAACCAAATGAAGTGAATACATAATTTTTGTAATAGAGATAGTCAACTGGGAAATTTTTTTTTGTGTATGTAGGAGCCTCGCCTCCCCCCCTGGGGTAGATGTCCTCCCTCGAGTGGAGTAAATTGTCATGATGGGTATCTTTCAAAAAAGCTCGCCAATACTTTTAAAACGAATTGTTGAACCATCGATCTACGATAATTTAAAATAAAGTTATCGATTTCTTTCATTTTTAACATTTTTTTTTCTTTACTTTAATATTGAGAATAAATTCAACTTTTTTTTTGGATATTTAGTGTTATACTATTTGTCTAATATGGAAATCGTCTGTATTATCATACAAGATAACTTTTTTAAATAATAATTTTAATAAATTATTTTTTTAAAACTAAATTATTTTTTAATAACCGAATTAAATTCTATATAAATGTAGGTGCATTAGAAACGGGGGGTTGAGGGGGGCCAGAACTAATTATTATATAAAACTCTTGCGAAGCCTAATTTGAATTGTTTAACATAGGTTTACATAACAGTACTCTTTATCTTACCATTTAATCTCCAACCTGTACTTACAGCATTAAATTTCAGGGTAAGAGAAAGTCGTGTGAGTGACACACTAGATTATTCTTATTATGAGGACTTTAAATAGATCACTTAACGGAACACTGGGATGTGTTGTTGCTGTTGTGTTTTCGGGCCTATATTTTTTGTCAACCAGCAGTTTTTTTATTGTCATTCATATTTATTGATCGGGTAGAATTTTTTTAATTTCAGAACGAAAATTATAAAATATCGAAACACATTTGATATATAAACAAAAACTGAAAATACATTTATATGATCACGTGGTTATCTTCATGATCTAAACATTGTTTTCAAGATTTATCTTTCACATTCCGTCATTTTTGACGGGGTTATATACTAGTTGTATAATAGTATTAATTTATCAGTCCTAATAAAAAAAAATTAAGTGTTTTTTTGAGGCGTTCAATATATTGGATTTTGATAATTCAGGATTTTGATAATTTTGATAGATTTTTTTTCTTTATTTTATTCTGTTGTTCAAGTAAAGCATGTATACGATGGTGATAATATTTACAGACAGATTCGCGGCATCGTAATGAGGGGGGGGGGTGTACTTCAGTTTTAACTGACATTTAGTTATATATGTTTGAAAAGAACCTAATTTTAAATCACAATATAAAATTTTTCAGGTATATAGATAATTTATTGATTGTTAAACTTAATGCTATTGAGGAAAAGGTAAATTTTAGCTTTTATCCCGACTCTTTAAAATTAAAACTTTTTTCCAATAATCCTATTAATGTAGACTATTTAGATATCAATCTAAAAAATCAAAGACAACAAAATAATTTCTATAATTCATGATAAATGAGATCACTAATTTTGTTACAATAAAGCTTTTACACTTTTCTTCAAATTTGCTTTTATCAGTTGTTAGATTTTTTTTTTTTTTTTTTTTTTTTTTTTAATGGAATTAGACGTGTACATAATCTAAGTTCAGAAACTTCCGATAAAATTAATGATATGTTACGTGTTTACAAGCAAGCTATTGATGAACGTTATCCGGCTAAGTTTATTAAATATTTGCTCAAAGGTTTATAAAAATGAAAAATAAAAATATCGAAGTGAAGTGATTTCAGTTATCGAAGTTGGTGGAGTTTGAGTTTCTGAATGGCAACTAGTGTTTAAGATATAGTTCATGAGTATTTTTTTTAATCTTCTCTTGGCCGGTTTGGGGGAGTGTTGCCTTAATAAAATTTGTTTAACCTCACTGGCAAGTCACAAGTCTTGCCGTCTGCCTCCTGCCTTCTTCCATTCTTAAAATTCTGAAATTGCTTTTTTATGAATTTTGTTTCATTTTATGTTTTTCTGTTAAGATTTTTTTCAGTTGGTTTATCATTTCGTTTGCGTTGCAGGTTGTTAAATCATAAACTTTGGTTACTTTAAATGTATGTATTCCATTATATATATATATATATCAGTCTTACTAACAAATTGAATGTTAAAGTATTGTCATTATTACTAACCCCAATTAGACGATTTTCTTCAAAATTATACATTTTTATTATTATTATTATTATAGACATTTAACGGAAACGTAAGACGTAAAAAATTAAGTATGGTTTTTATTTGAATTGCAAAGTTTAATTTTTATAAATTTATAAAGTGAATTATATATATATTTTGAATAAAATATTTTAATGAGGTATGCATAAAAATATTACATAAACAGAAATTTTTATTAACTATTTTACAACAATATTTAATGTTTTTAACTTAGATACAGTTATTTTATAGAAGAGTGTCTTATATTTAATTACAATGTGAAAATCTATTTTACTGAGATAAATTTATTGACATGTATACATTTATATACACAGGTTACTTAACTTAATATTCTAAAAAAAGCTTAAACTTTAAGAAAAATTACTGTATTCAATGTCTGTTCAGAATTTTGTTATAATATACTGTTAGAAGTGTTTTTTCATGAGGTAAAATTTGTTCTACCCTTTTTCTGGAAACAGCAGCTGTGTCCCAAAAAGCAAATCTTTCGTGTAAGTACCCCTCCCCATATTACACCAATGGCATGTTATAACAGGAGGAAATGTCTTCGAAAAAATAATAATAATAACGTCCCTTATAAGATGATTATCTGGGAAAAGTCTCTCTGGAAAGTCGAAGATGCTTGTCTTGCTATAAAATCCTCAGACGTGTTATTTCGGCTTGCATTTCCTTTGTCAAATTATTGTTGAAGTATAACAATTAATCAAAATTATATATATATATATATATATATATATATAATTAAAAAAAAAAAAAAAAAAAAAAAAAAAAAAAAAAGATTGTATTTCGCTCTGATAAAACTTTCTTCTAGATCATTTTATCAAATAGCGGTTAACATAACGAGAAGTTTGAATATTAAAATATCCTATCGGTTAGATTATGTTTTTTTTTTTCCCAAATTGATGCGTATTTCACTAACTTAATTAATCGGAAACATATTTTGTTACGCTCTGTATACACAAGAAAGTTGTTAATGAGTTAAAGAACTACAAGAATTAAACTTATTACATCAATGCAGTTTAATATAATAGTTACATTGATTTAAAATAAGGACGTGTTATAATAATAAATGCATGGATAACAAAATTTAGATTTTTATATTTATTTTATTATGTATGCAATTTTCCATTATGATATTGTATTTTATTTTGACAAAAAAAAAAAAAAAAAAAAAAAAAAAAAAAACCTAAATAGCCACATCTGATATACAATATTGAAACGTATGTTTTAATAATACTATTACATGCTTAAAAAATATAATTATTTTTTAGCACGGCAGGACAACATCTTTCAGACAACGATTTTGCGGTGTTACAATTTCAGTATGCCAGGATGCCTGTCAATATCCAATTTTACCATTTATTTCCTAAAACTATCTTAAAATATTTACAAATGTTCTTGATAGTTTGGAGTGTAAGAAAGATATTTTTTTCCTATACCAACCTTGTAAAAAACGCCGGGACTGGGAAATGAACCCAGGCCCTCGCTTAAAGTGTGGATACTTTTCCACTGAGCCACCCTGGATGATAACCAGTTCGACATTTCTCACACAACCGTTACGTCTGCTTTTGCAAGTACGATGACTTCGCTAACTGTTATTATTTGAGAAATGTTGACCCTGTTATTAACCTAAGATTTTTTTTTCTGATTTAAATTAAGCTAACCTTTTGCTGAATAAAATGGAAATGTATTACCTAGTAAAAGCAAAAAGTGTTAAAAATGTTTTATAGAAGTACAGTACTTACTCTCTTACTTCGTATATATGTATATCAATATTTTTTGGTATAAAGTTTTAAGATTTATATATTAAAAAAAAAAAAAAAAAAAAAAAGTAAGAAAACATGAAACCAGACCATGCAAATTTACATTTGTTGACAAAAGTAAAACTCAAATAATGTGAAAAATCGATTGTAAAAATGTATTACTTCAGAGATGCAAAGAATGAAATCGCTATATGATACTTGAGGTTTAAGAAATATTTTGTTGTTTAGGAGAATTTCTGATATTTTCAGTCATATTTCACAATTTCTGTCACAGTGAAAATTATTTGATTCTTCATGTAGGTGTTGCTTGATATGTTTCCGTTCCTTTTTTAAATATGAAATTACCCACTTATCTTTTCAAAAATATATCTCAGAAATTGAAATTGATGACATCGTATTTTTTTTTTTTTTTCTCATCGTAAATTTTTTTTAAATAAATTATGGAATTAGTATGAAATTTCTATTTTATTATGGAAATGTGTATTAAAATAACTCTCTGCTATAAAAGTACCATTTAAAATGTAATAAAAAACACGGTGTTTGCCTTTATTTGTGTGATTGACTTATTATTTATGATATTTACATTTTTTTTTGAAATTCATATTTTCACTTTGTAAGTTTCATTTATTTGACTTATATTGAAGAATTTTTAATATATAAAACAAATTAAAATATTGATTAAATAAATAACTGTAGATATTTTTAGTTTTTTGATAAACTTATGCAATTATTTTTAACATATTTCCATTTGTTTTCTCCTAGGAATTTTTATTTTATTTTTTTAAGAAAAAGATAAAAACATCTATTCAAACTAGGAAAAAAAAATCCTTATTTTTATTTTATTTTACTCATATACGGTGGAGATTGCATTGATTTTGATCAAAAACTTTGGTCAGATCATTGACTTTGGTCAGAGGGCTCCTATATTTGAAAATCAGGTTTTCAGTGTTCCGTTCGCATAACTATGTTTGTGTATAGAAGCCTGCAAGGGTCGGGTTTTACCCAACCCAAACCCGACAAGTGACTTTTGAATCTTCCCGAAACCCCACCCGAACCCGACAATAAATTTTATTTGACCCGAAAACCGACCCGAACCCGCATTAAAGAAATTTTGGCAACATGCACCCGACCCTAACTCGACCCGAAACGCGATTTCTTTTACCGGAACCCGACCCGAAACCAAAATCTAAATGAAAATTAATAATTCATCTAAAAATCATGGAATACATTTTTCATTTATAAAATAAATTTTAATTATCACAGTGCTGTGTGTGCAGTACATTTTAAAAAAGATATAAAAATATAATAGTTATAACTAAGTTAAAAATTAAAAAATCTGAAAAATGGATTAATAATAATTTTTAACTATTTATGTGTGTTGTGAACATCAAGTGTAAAAAAAATGGGTTTCAAGCTTAGTGTTTGTAGTTTTATTGTTTAATGCTTATCATACACGGAATGATATTAAAATAATACAATGTTACAGACGCCAACTAAACGTTAACTAAACTCATCTTAATCAACATTCCTATAACTTCTTAGAAACACCTGCACGAAAAATATCTATTGTGAAACAACCACACGACTTCGATTAATCAATATCACACGTAATATATGCATTTTTAAGAAATAATGTGACAGGAAAACATAAAAGTGACCTAAAGAAGTAGAAACCTAAAATTTATCCGGTAAAAGAAACTTATGAAGACATATAAAACGAATCTTACGTATAGCGAGGTAAAAAATAAGAGAAAAATTTAGTAGAGTAATTTTTTAAAACACAAATTTCCGAAATTTGAAGATGACCTGCCTAAGCAGGAAGACTGTTAATTTTCCTCTAATAACCACGTAATACACGAGAAATACATGGATTTATATAAGAATTTTCAAGAAAATCGTTAGAATCGTTTTTGAGATACCAACTTTTACAGAAAATCAATTATTGATCGGGAAACAATAATTACATACAAATGTATATATAAAAGTGAGTTAATATGGCGAGTTTGAAGAAAATCCGTAAAGCCGTTTTTAAAGGAATGCGGTTGCAAGACCTGAAATTGAGCTATTTATACAGGACGCCTATCTCTTTTCCTGAACTAACTAACTATATCATTCGAAATGACATCTAGTAGAGTGTTTATATAGCAAATTTGAAGACAATATTTAGAGCCGTTTTTGAGATACGGACTTACGGTCCACACTCTTCCGGTCTCCGATGTCCCACTTCCGGTTTTTCACTTTTCACCAAAATTTGGTTGGTTGGTTGTAGGATTTAAGGCCGATTGACTCCTGATGTGTCCTAGGCCTAGAGGGGGAATGCCCTCCGTGGGGGTCTTTCTAAGGGGTCCTAGCCCGTATTTACGCGAGTTTCGGAGGAAACCACGGAAAACTCCGAACGGCTAGGTCGATGAGCGCGACCTGGGATCGAACCCGGCACCTCCCATCTACCAGCTTTGAGCGCAGAACCGCTCGGCCGCTGGTGGGCCACCAAAATTTAGAAAATTCATCTGTACACCAGACCTATCTTAATTCTGTAGTTTTGTAATTCTATATATATTAGTTTCTGAGATATGATAGCCAGAAGATTCTGTACATATATACACACACACACACACGCGCACACACTGACCAATTGCCAGAAACCACTTTTTTGGACTCAGGGGACCTTAAAACGTGTAAAGCAGGTGAAATCTCGATATCGAATTTTTGGACCAAATACTATACTTCCATTACCTACAGACGGTAACAAAAGTGTCCGAACACTAGCAAAGAATCCTATGTAAAAAAAGTACACTTCATATTGTTTTGATAAATAAATCCTTATCGAATCATGTTCTTAGACTCATTAAGAACAGAATTTGACAAGGATTTATTAATTAAAACCATATAAAGTTTTTTTTTTTTTTTTTTTTTTTTTTTTTTTTCGCATAGGAATTTTTTCTAGTGTTCGGACACTTTTGTTACCGACTTTACGGTAGTGGGGTAATGAAAGTAAAAATGTTAGTTTTCAGTTTAAATTCACAATCTATTTTAAGAGGGTGTGAGTAATCAAAATAGATGAACCATACATGTGGTTACTGTGGGGGATGTAGCCTGTTTTCAAAAACTTATGTTCTAAATAATGTATATGTATATATTTCATTGCTTCAGTTGGATATGGATGTTTACTTTATTGTGATTACTTGAGTAAGCGTATATTCGTCTTATGTATGTAAAACCAACAAATTTCTGCTTTATTAAGATAATATTTTTTTTTTGAAAGATGTTTTCACGTCAACCCGATTCGTTGAAAACTAAACCCGACCGTAACCCGAACCCGACCCGCAGTAAAGAAAATCCAGTCCACCCGACTCGAACCCGACCCGATGCAGTGCTCTATTTGTGTATGTGTGTCTCTTCAAAACTTTTACTGTTAGAGAATATGTTAGGATATTCTAAGTAAAAGTATTCTAAATTATGCGTTCCAAATTCGTATAAAATTAGAATAAAATTTAATTCTTATTTAAACAGAGCAAATTCTTCACATACAATTACTTATAAAAGATTTAATATCTATAGCAGAGGGAAATGGACCATAATGGTGATTGTTACCCCGGATACTTCCAAATAAAATATACTTGCGTTTTTGACTAATGAAAGAACTTATTACTTTCAACTCTTCCTTTGTAATCTTTACCTGCTACAGATGGTATATTTGGCTTCTCTTCTGGCTTTAAAATACTATGCTTATGGGCAAAATATCTCTTAGCTACATTTTTTTTAAGATCATTATACTGCATTAAACAAATTGAAATTAACATATTAATTTTATGCGTAATATTAATATATTAATTTTACCCGAGTTACCGTTAACATGAACTGTTTCCACAATCCCAGTCAAAATGAAATTTAGTTTATATATATATATATATATATATATAAAGTAAGAAACAATTTTATATTTCGTTTATAGAAGAGCCATAAAATATTTAAGATACAGATGTCGTTGTTTTACATTTTAAAACATTATGTAATTTTTTCTTTCTTTATTTTTTTTTGTAGCGTGCTGAAGTAAAGTACACAATCTGTACACTCTTGAAAAGTACACTTTTGTACGTTGTGTCACAGTAAATATACCAGAACACTCAAAATCAGTAGGAGTAACATTCAATGAATAAAATGAATGAAAGTTCTCTGGATAATGTTATTTAAAAAAAAAAATAAATAAATAAATAAATAATATAACAGCCTTATGCAATTTACAAATATGTTTACAAACAAATGTTTCGTGTACCCTTACTTCACCAAAAGCAAATTAGTAATTTTCTATGGATAACTGTGCCTATGGATATTTTGAATTGCGTTTGATTAAAACTTAAAACATTTAAATACTGTAATTCTCATCAGACACCTTAAACTGTAATAACACGCCTGCGATAATATAGAGTAAAAAACAAATTGCAATTATTGAACCAGGATTTACTTTTAAATCTATATCGGTACACAAAAATTAAGTGTCGACTTACAAAATTAATTTTCTGCTACAATTTTAAACGTATAGAAAACAAAAGATATTTATATTTTATAAAATCTTAAATTTATGTTTGACTGGATAATTATATAGGCAGTTTTTATTTGGAAAAATTCTTTTGTCATGTAATATAAATCGTAAGTAATAAGTTAAGTTCATTCACCATCATTTGATTTTTAGTTAAGGGAGAGTTGTCTAAAACGGGGACGGCGGGTCAAATGGGGACGTTCAGTTTCTTGTTGATTAGTGCTGTCCTCTTTGAATCCAATAGTCTACGATAATTCTAATTCGGCTATACGCGAGTTTGAATCTAGTTGGTGACATATTTTGCCGGATCTGTAATTTTCTATAAAGTTTTCAAGTTTTTGCGATTTTCATTTCGATTGTGGCCGTACGAACGTGGCGTCTCTTCGCACACGTGTCAGACAAAACTATAAAGCAATATGTGAACATGTAAATTAAATCTAGACGAATCCATAACGTACTTACCAAAATCGAACGTTCAAAGTTCACTTGATAAGATACAATACAGTAGCACACGTCATGGTTGGCTCAAACGGGGACATCGACAGTAGTCCAAAACGGGGTCGTTTAATCCCAGAAATGTTCAGTTTTTAACACTTGCCTAAGATAATAATGCATCTACCACAAGAAACTGAACGGTTGCAAAAAAGAGTGAATGACAAGAGGAGAGGTAAAACTGTCATACTCACTTCATCATCTTACAAAGCAGAATTGGAAGCAGTGGAACAGGAGAAAAATGCAAAGCAGAATAAACAGAAAAGGAAATTGGTCAAGAAACCCACCGAACCTAATCCTAGCTATCCAAAAGCTAAAAAAGAGAAGAAAATAAAAGAAAATTTCAAGACCCAATGTTATCATCTGATTAGGAACAGAATAGCGAGGACGCCTGCATTTTTTGTAATGAACTTTACATTGACTCGAAAGACAAAGATGTTTGGATTAAATGTAGCAGCTGTCGAGGTTGGGCACATGAAGCCTATTCAAGTGTTGAAGAAAGTGATATCAATTTCACATATGACTTTTGTGTCTGATTATTTTTTGTGTCATGCTAGTAACTGTTGAAATATGTAACAAAATACTTTATCTGCATTTTGATTTTGCATTAACTTCACTTTTTCTTTGTAATACAAATTTTCTCTTATAAGGAGGTTTATTAAGTCCTAATTCGCATTAGGACTTGAATTTACGCTATTTCTTATGAGTACCCCATTTTACCCAACCGGTTGTCCAAAACGGGGAATTTGCACATTTTTCAGAAAATTGTTTTTTCTGCCTATACTAATGATTTTTTTTTTTAAATAACTTTGCCATCTGATAGTCTAAGACATGCTCTAATCAGGAAGTGCTTTGCCGAATTTTCTTTATTTATAGATTTTTTATTGTAGACAGACATATGTTAGCGTCCCCGTTTTTTACAACTTTCCCCTAATTGTTCTATATGACCCGGAATAAAGGTGTATATTTGACTTCTTCATTGATCCTTTTTTTTTATATCCTTATTCTTGAATATTAATATATGACATAATGATCATATTTGTGTGTATGTATATATAAAAGAATGATAATTTTTTTAAGGAAGGTAAAGAAAATCGTCTCATTACACGACATTGCATTTCAAATGTCACTGCACATAAAGAAAGAATAATGACATCCACATGTTGTAAGCTATATGAATTGAAAAATGAGACAAAATTTGTAGTTATTAGTTTTCTGCAGATCATTTGTCATAATTTTCACCTTAACATCAATTAAGTGTTACCATAGAAAATACAAGTTATAAACCAATAGAGCTCTTGAAATTTTAAAAGTTTTAAACATAATATTTATTTTTTTAGAATTATGCAAGTGTCAAAAGAACCATGTAATATAAACATTCAATAAATACAATGGACTGAGTAAGAAAAAAATAATAATAAAGTAAAAAAAAAAATATATATATATATATATATATATATTCAAATTATTAGTCATTATTTTTACTTTAACTGTGTCCTTTTTCCAAATATTAAATAAGAATAACAAAATTATGGTAGTTAACAAAATAAATATATGTATATATATATATATATATATATATATATATATATATGTTATTATTGCATTTTCCATAGCTGGAATTGTAAAAAAAAAAAAAAAAAAAAAAAAAGTTAAAACAATTTAGAAAATAAGTTATAAACAATGAATTGTAACTTCTAGAAACATAAATTTCGAATAAATGTACGAGAAAACGTGCATTAAAATCACACTTTTCGTATATAAAAAATAAAACTTTCTTCTATTAATTTTATTTATTATTTTTTTAGTATATTAAGTAATTTAAGAATTTAGTAAACTGTGTATTAAATAAATTCTTAAATGAAAAAGAACCATAAAAAAAAAAAAAAAAAAAAAAAAAAAAATGTACCGGTATTTGAGACTGAACTAGTAGTTTGCAAATTTAAAATTAAAATCAGAAATAATTATCTACTTCGTGTCCAAAGTCACATAGCATTTAAATTTGGTGTTAGAAAACTAAAATAATAATTTTTTGAACTGTAAAGATTTTCAGTTATTAATATCAAAATAAGATTATAAAATGTATATAATCTTATACATAATATCTTTCATAACACTTTTATAAAAGATATTATTCTTTGACATTTTATTTATTTATTTTATTTATTTTTTTTTTGTTGTTGTTATTTTGAATAATGTAAGTAAAGTTTTCTTTGATTTGTATGTACGCATTTCAAATTTATAATTTGTTCATTTCTTTTATTAAATTTTACTGATTAAGGTTTGATTCTGTAGTAGAATGTAACATTTTTATTTGTGCCAATTACTAGTAAAATAATATGTCGACATTGCCAGTATTCGTCCAATCCTTGACCACAAGAATTCAATGGGAGAACCAGCAATGAAAACAGACAGCACTCTTTTGAAACAGAATTATTCATTTTAATTAAAATTTAATTAAAATGAAAATAAAATATCTCAGATAAAATTAGATAAATATACTTCAAAATATTTATAAAAAGCTTCTTTTTTTTCAAATTTGGAGACGATATATGACATTATTTTATATTTTATTTATTTATTTATTTATTTATGTCGACGAGAATTACAGCGAATGTCAGAAATTAAAGCTGTATAGCTATAGTATATATTGGTTTATGGGTGATAAATTTGTATTTTTTTTTTTCAATATAAGTCTAAATATAAAAGAAAATGATTTCTTACAAAAGCCTTTAAAATTTTCAAAGGCAATTTTATTAATCTTAGGTACATCAGTTTTTATAATTTTCTATACCTTAGGGGGGGGGGACTACTTTAAAAGAAATTGTGCCTAGTAGGAGGTATTTAAATTTCTTTTGTTAGAGAAAAATCCCTGTACTAAAATTCTTCAGTTAGATTTTTTTTTTTTTTTTTTTTTTACAGTAGTATTTTTTACATAAAGGTTTTGTTCAAGTATCGAACGCACGTCATACTTACAGCCTCCTAGTTAAACACTATACAAAAAAAAAAAAAAAAAAAAAAAACAATATCTAGAAATATCCCAAAAATAACAACCATAGTATCTTTACCGTTTCTTTAATAGCATCTTTCTTTTATAATAGACAAAAATGTAATGTATCATTTTTATGAAATACCTTTTGTGTTATTTGGGTGTGTTATTATAGTGGTTGTGTTAGTAGAGATTGTGTTTTACAGAATCTCTATATATTTATTAATAATGAAATGTATTAAGATTTTATACTGGTTTCAAGTAACTCCCCAAAAATTGCAAACTGAAAGCAACATAAATATGATTAACTATACATTAAAGATAATAAACTGTATTTTTATTTTTTATTTTTGTTTTTATTTTATTTTATTTTATATATATTTTTTTAAGTATGGTGACGGATACTCAGAAGATCTTTTCACAAAATAAAACACACTGTCGAATATTGCTAAATTTTGGTATTCGAGTTCTGGGAAACGCATTTACAGCATTTTTATTGTAGTTAAAGCCGAATTTTTGGCAGTTATCAATAAACATTTTTACCTAGGGGTAAGTGCCATATTGGAAATCATTTATGACATAAAACAATTTTGCTTGGTTATTTTAAGTTTAACGGCATTTATGAGCAAAATTTTAGTGATTTCCTTATATTTACTTGAGTAGATGGACGAACGAGAAAAAATGTCTATAAATAGTTTAAACTCTTTCTGTGACCATGTTGTCATTTTTATCCATTTCCATTTTCTTTTTATTGTCGAAATTCCTAAAGAATTCCCATTTGTCTTCTTTTTTAAATAATACCTTTATCTTCCATAAACTCTTTAGTTATCCGATTCCATTCATGTATTAAGTTTAACAGTCCTGGCTCTTATCGTTTATCATTTTTCTTTTCTTTTCCTTATTTATTTTCATTTTCTTTCTTTCTTTTTTTCTTTCTTTTTTTAACATGTCTTTGTTCTACATTTGTCATAGCGTCTGTCTTGAATAGGACGTTTGCAAGTTCTATATTTGATACAGTCTGGTGTCTTCGTGGCTGCAATATAGACTTTTCTATAAAATTAATACCGATCAGTCACTCCAAGGAGGATTTACAATTTGATGGATTGTCTCCGGACAACAAATAAATTTTGATCACAGACAGTCACGAACATCCCGTTGTGTAATTTTATGTAGTTGAAAGCTATTCAACCTGAAATTTATTTCTTGATTTGTTGATAAATTAATTATATGTCACATTGTAAATAGTTTTATTTTACGAGTAGACCTTTACAGTTTGCAGTGGGTTACATGGCCGCGTTTTAACAATTTTGTTAGCTGAGATCATACGATTTAGCTCACGGAACTTTGTATACTTTATGTAAAATAAATGGAAACTATTATTAAAAAAGGGAGACGGTTAAAATTAAACTTGAAAATAAATTGATTTGAACGAATATTGAAAACGATAGTATAAAATTACTTTTAAAAATAAATATTAATTTTCAAAATGCAAAATGGGAATCCTAAAATTATGTTTTAAAATAGGCGTAAAATACAAAATAATAGAAAACCCGTACTCGTTTCTTTTTTTCAATTACAGAAGTCTTTTTTTTTTTTTTTCCAAGTTATTCTGATATTAGATATCGAATGCACAGGGATTAAAGGCAGTAATAACCCTCAGTTTTAATTTAAGAGGACTTTAAAAACCACATTCTTAGCATAAACTAATTTTACAAAATTTTATTTATACACAATACTTCATGAAAGATACGTGTGTAAAAATCTTATTCACAATAAAAATCTAAATATGTTAGCAAGTATAACATATTTTTTCTTGTAAATATATTCTAGATTCTTCTTTAAAGAAATATAATCTCATTTATTTTTTAGTGAAGTATCCTTGTTAAATAAAGTAAAATGTAATTAGAAGTTCTACTACATCTTTGAAACCCGGTATTTTTTTAATAAGCATATTATATTATCAAACGGTATGTGAAAAAATTGCTTTATTAAACATTCTCGGAATACTTAATTAAACATTCTCCAAATATTCTTGGAACAGTTATAATATTTCAAAGTTTCTTAATAGAAAATTTCAGATTATTGTGTTCGAGATGTACTACATTTATTTAATAATAATAAAAAAAAAAAAAAAAAAAAAAATCAAGCATTGTTTTAAAAAATAGGGTTTATAATGTTGAATTTTTTTTTTTTTAACATTTTCGTAAAAAAAAAAAAAAAAAAAAAAAAAAAAAAAAATCTAATCAAGTAATAATATTTTATTTACTATGTAAAATAAAAAAAATAAATAAAATAAAATTAAAAAAAAATAAATAAATAAATAAATAAAAAATAAATAAATAAATATATCTTAAGAAAATTTCTAAAAATAGTTATTATATGTGACGTAGAGCCTTTTATTTTATGCAGTTTTTAATTGGGAGGGAGACATAAATTTATATCTATTTCAAAACTAGAGTAGTCGCAACTTCTTTTGGGATATAAGTAAAGGAAGTAATAAATAAAATTAAAAAGATAATTAAACTTTTCCACACGTTTTTGTGAAATATAAATTTAATAAAGAAGAAAAGGGTGACTTAAAAATTTGAAAATATTATGTAATTTGACATGCATACTTTACAATACTTTACAAATCTTTGCAAATACCATATTACATTTACATTAAAAAATTCGAAATATAAAAAAATAATAATAATCCAGTCAGTATAATTTATTAAACATAACAAAATAATAATAATTTTCTTTGTTATTAAAACACAAATGCCTGCAAAACTTTTCAAAGATACTTTAAATGTTGGTTGAAACATTTTTGATAAATAATCATTTTACAGACTTTTTCAAAATTGTCAATTGGGAAAATTAGCTTTAATAAGTAATCAGGCTGTGGTATAATTGGCGAATTTCGTATACATATTAGATTAGTAATTAAAAAAAAATCAGGAATGAATTTTAATTTTATTGTATCTATTCTAAAGAAGACGCATCTAAATTTAGTTAAACGGAATTTTACCATTTCAACTTTAAGAAAAGGTATGAAAAGTTTACATAAATAATGATAGGCGACGAAGTTATGAATGAAGGACTACTTACGTGATCAAAATCAAATACATTGTATCTAAGAAATTAAATCAAAATTAAATCAATGTTGTGTAATAAAATTTAGTAATTAGTTGTTGACGGTTGTAAAATGGGACGGCAATATAAGAAGCGAAATTTCGTTCTTAAAAACCTATAAAATATCTTTAAAATCGTATATAGTTACAATAGAACTTTATTCTTAACTTTCTATAAAAAAAAAAAAAAAAAAAAAGTTTCAAAAAGCAAAACAATTATTTCCATTTTTACGAAGTTTTAAGTACCCAACAAACACACGAGAGTCGGGCCTATTACGGAAGACGTACGGCATGCAGAACAGTGATTATGGCCCCCGTACCACCTTCAGTATCGGCTCCATAAAGTTTTTGTGTTTTTGTCCTCTTCGCCGCAACATCACCAAATGGCATCGGCCCATATTTGGACCAGTATCGCCGAAATATATCTTATCAGCGTAACGATAGTCTATGTGTTTAAAACATTAAGTAAAATGTTTTGACCCACAAGCGTATTTCCGATCACAACATTGTTGCGATTCCGGACCGAGCACACTTTAACGAATAGATCGGCATGCCGTAATTGCCGATGCTGGACCGTACAGCTACCAACTATTCTGTGTTTGTTGGGTAGGTTTTATAATGATTTTCCGAAATTCTTTTTCAAAAAAATAAATTGTATAATTGCAATTGTACTTAAAAATACACCTCTTGTTTTATCCCATTAAACGCAAAATGCATAGTGAAGAAGCGAATAAATAGATATCACGCAGCTTTTCGATAGGAATTGTTTTATTATGTGAAGAAAAGATATTTTAATTTTGTTGGCGATATTTAAGGAGGCTTTAAATACAAAATGCTAACGGATTTTAGAGCCATTATAAGTAATAGATTGATTAAAAGGCTAAATGATAGACTTCAAATAATTATTTTTTAATTGATACATATATCTTTTTAATTATCAATAGTATATTTAAAGTTTTTATTAGAAAATGAAACGATTATATCTTGAAGAAATTGCAAGAAATTTAAAGAAATGGATTTCCATGCAAAGACATATGAAGAAAGACAGAAAGAGAAGAGTTTTTTAGAAACAAAAGTAGAGAACGGATAAATTTCTTCAGAATTAAATTCACTTTACTTTCTTTGGTTATTCTGCATTGCCGCAATGAGTTTGCACTCGGAAGCAGTTTTCACAAGATATATTGTCATGATTTTTTTTTTTTCAAATACATTGAATTTTCGGTATTTTTTGTAATTTACGAAATTGTGAGGATTTTTTTATTATTATTATCAGTAAAATAAAGAAAAAAAAAGTTACACTATATATATATATATATATATATATATATTGTTACAAAATTGTAAATAGTGTTTATTTTTGTATAAATTCTTCCAAAGAGGCTTAGTAAGTTGATAAAGTAGTAATTTTGTGCATTTCTAGTCGTTTTAGCGTTGAAATAGCCTTATTTTCCCTTAAAAACGCATTAAAAAGCCCCAATAAGGCAGGTAATGGATTTGGCGCCAAATTTGGCCAGTTTTTCCCACCTTGGCGATTTTTTTGCGACCTTGGCGAGAAAATCCTTATTAGGGATATACCAAATATGGAAGCTCTAATCCCATTGGCTGATGAGATATGGAGATTTCTGGAACGTTCCTCGCTTTTCTACAGGGGTATATAAGAGCGCTTTCCCGCCAAGGGAAGTTCAGTTCAGTTCAGATCTCAGCCAGCTTCGCTAATGCTTGTATCGTGTTGAGCCTCTTTGAAAGAGACGTGCTTCAAATGTTATTGCTATACAGTTTGTACTGTGGATTTGCTATTGACAGCTGTTATTTAAGCTGTGTTTATTGGTTGAATTGAAGCTGATACTTGGGTTATAGACCTGTATTTCTCTGGAACTTTCTGTGAATAAATTACTGAATTTTTGTAAGTCTTGCCTTTCATTCTCGGACAACTCACGAACCCCCAAGTACGCAACAATATATATCAACTATTTTCTCATTCATCCATTTATCGTGATTATATATTGAAACTGGATACTTCTTCAACATATCTCATTGTTTCTTTTATTAATATTGCTTAACAGAAGTTTAATTTCAGTAAATGGAAGAAATAACATTTATTCAAATATGCTATATATCTTTTAATTAAATTTCACATATGGATTTAAACTGATGCGGTTATCTCGAATTAAATAATGCTTAAATAAATTTTAAAGTCCATTTGCATAATATTTTCATATGTATGTTATTTTACATTTTATGTTACTTGAAGCACATTTACAAAATACTTTAGCAACGCAACGTTGTTTCTATCAGCATATAAATGCAGTAAAAATTTAGCAGATTTTTGTTTTCTTAAACATTATATAAAGTTCTGAATGTTATAAAATGTACAATTAGATATAGTTTTTAATTAAAGTGTTAAGCATTTATAATATATTATCAATTATTTATTTAGCCTTCACTAAAGTTTGAATGATTTATATATTTTTCTCATTTCTTATTTTTCAGTTCCAAATAGAAAGCCATTACATAAAATTTTTACTTTTCTTTTAAATTAATTAATATCAGTTTTTTTTTTCTTTGTTTTTATGAAAATGACATTTAGAAATTAAACAATCTTTAAAAAATAACCTTTGAATTTAAATCTAACGTAGACATAAAAGAAAATGGCAAATCTTTACCTTCATTTTCAATTACTTCTTTTAATAAGAACTCTTTTTTAATACATAAAGTTTGTTCATTAACATTAATACCTATTTATATCTTCTTTTCTTTTCTTTTAATATTAAATTTTAATTAAAAATATAAGTGAAATTTCAAAGCTCCCCCCCCCAAAAAAAAAAAATAAATAAATAAATAAATAAAATAAAATAATTCGACATCGCAATACAACGCTTCACTTACTATTCTAGTTCGTTCTTATGAGATTTATTTCCTTTAAAAACAAAAGTTTTAGTTTTGTGTTTCGATCAAGAACAAATAAAACATAATAAACTTTTTTTTTTCTTTTTTTTTTTTTTTTTGTGTGTGTGTTTCTTTTTTAAGCTTTTTTAATCTTCATATATTGTAAAATAATAAACATTTGATAAAAGATAATTCTTACAAGAATGAAAATCATAATTGTAACTTACATGTTGGTATCTCAAATTAAGAATTTTTCTTTCTTTCTTTCTTTTTTTGAAAATATTTTAGTCACTCATTAATTAAATGCACACTTATTTATAAAGGAAATGCCCTACGTTTATATTTATCAGATATCATGCTATATAGCTAGCTTATAAAATTAAGATTAATGTATATATATATATATATATTATATCTGTGTGTGTGTGTGTGTTGTATATTTTCTTGTATGTAATAAGAATAAATAGTATACATCATTCAGTAAGTCTTGTAAATATCGATATTTTTATAAGTCTTAATGCAAATCATTTTTTTTTTCACAAAGTGTAAATGGTCGACATTAAATAAAACTGTGATACTAAGGCTCCTATATATACGAGCTGGCGCATCCGACATTTTTTTGCCTTAGGGTTGCCGCATGTACCCAGCGTGCTAAACAAACGGCAGCCATTGTTTCTACCGTCTTGCTCGTAATTTTAGTGAAATAAACTGCAATATGGGAGGTTGTTCAGCGGTTAACTGCTGTAAACACTCCAGAAAAGGATACAAAATGTTTGGGTTTCCTTCGGATAATGCAAGAAGGAGAAAATGGGCAGCGATTTGTCGTCCAGATTCTGGGATACCGGGACTTAATGCACAGCTTTGCATAGTAAGTTTTATTGTTATTCACTTATACTTTTCTTTGCATTTCTGACATTTATAAAGTAAAAAAATTACAAAAAAAGGATTATTTAAATCAAAATATGTATTTTAATAACCATAAACTATTTTAAGAAATGCTTTTTTACTGTGTGTTTGTAGAGTCTTGGCGACGTTTTTTTGGTTCGCCAAAGTTGTCTGGTTTCTGTGTCCTGATAGTATTAGGTCGTTGTAAAAGTTCGTATGGACGCGGATCAATTTATTGCCTCCAAAGACGAGAGCTTCTATCGCCGTAATATACATTTGTTACCCGAAAAATGGGCAAAGGTTGTAGAAAGTAATAGAAAGTATTTTGATTAAAAATTTTCATTTGATTTGATGTATTTTTATGAAATGAAGCAATAAAAAACCGCACGAATTTATGCAAACACCTAATATATTTTTTTAATTGAATTTTTGATTAATTAATTAATTATTTTTTTCTATTTTTAGATTTCTTTTTCTTGAGATATTTATTTCATATTACAATTTATGTCTACTTTCTAGGGGGAAAAAAAATTTAAAAAAATCATACTTTTTTTTTTTTTTTAACTTAAAAAAAAAAAAAAAAAAAAAAAAAAAAAGCATTAAATTGAAATAAACGTCTCTATGTTAATATTACATATACATCACGTAACTGTACATAAATTCATATTAATAATGACTGCTAACTTAATTCCTTTAAAACTGCAACTTATTTTTTTAAAAAGTTTTGTTATGAAAGAGATATAAAACAGTAGTATGAAAAAAAAAAAGTTGTACCTGACGGGACTAATGTGCAAGTTGCTCCGAAGGAACAAACTATTTCTTCCAACGAAAATGCCGGCAACAGTTAGAAGTCGCTGAACCACTTTAGAATGTAAAAAGTCGTCTGTGTATGAGTAAGCATTTATTAGAACATAGTTTTTTTTTTTTTTTTTTTCCTCGGAAATCCATTCCTTATTTCTTTGCCCTGGATGAACCGAAGGATAACAGTAAAAGCTAATTTTCCTGGAGATAAGGAACATTCAAATTGAATTATCATCTGAAACCCCTAATTCTAAATTTGTTTTTAAATCATTTGAGCAGATTCCTAAATAAACAGGGTTCTATTATATTTTTTTCCCGGCGAAGCACGGGTCACCAGCGACTGTAATAATCCTGAAGAAGAATATAAGACAAATCGATTTTTCAACTCAAAAAGCATTTCCCCCCTCCCCCCTTATTTTTTTTCAAAATCGTTCCTTTTATTTTCAACGAAATCACGTTTCTGTTGTATTTTCCCCGGGGGAGTGCAGATTGGTAGTGAACACCAATTATCCTGAAAATGAGGTTATTTAAGATCTAATTGTCATCTAAAAAACACACTACTTTAAATATTTATCAAATTAATTCTAGTACTTTTAAAGAAAATAAAGTTTTTTTTCGTTTTTTACTGCAACCCCCCTCAACTCCCTTTCAACTACAGTGCATATATTTATTTTATTTTATTTTATTAAGAATCAAGGCTGTTATTAATTCGCCTTCAAAATTTTTAATCTTGATCCAATTTTTCAAGTGACAATCTAATGTAAATTTAAAAAAAAATAATAATAAATAAATAAAAAATCAGTTATTTGTTATTAAGTTATGCTGTTAACAAATATGCATACACATCAACCGCTAAAAATTAGACTTTCGTTACCAGGGCAACTCAAATCATGTTATTATACTTAAAAAGAAATAAATAAGTAAATAAATAAAAATGAAAATAGATCTTTAAAGAATTCTTTGTTTACAGTATGAGCATGAAAAATTAATTTACCTTGCTGAGCAGTTCGCTGACATAGTTAATGAAGCAAAGTACTTCCATAACTTACATTCAATAGAACGCTTAGCTCAATTTTGGGTAGCCCTGTATATTGTCTATGAACAATATAATAAGAACTATAAACAATATTGTGTATTTATATTTAGTTTTATATGAAAAACATCTAACACGCAATGAATTACAATTCTAGCAATTTCCAAGTATAACCCCAACATATCCAAATACTTTTGGTAGCCCTGTAAACGAATGATGAAGTATTTCCATATCACAATCAACAAAAAACATGGTTTTATGCATATTTTTTCTATTTTTATTTATTTATTTATTTATTTCGTTTTGTTTAAGACAGCCTAGAGATGTTACACTGTGCTTTAGAAGAGGTCTTTTTGAGGCCCGGCCCAGTACGAAATCGAAGAATCCGGGCCGTTTATTTTTACCAGTGTACGGTCCGATCCGGGCCGGGCAAAAAACGATAAAATCTGGCCCGACCCGGCCCGATTCATAAATATGTAAAAAAAAAAATCATGCTTTTTTTATAAAAAATAATTTTATTATGTGTTTTGTAGAGGTTTTATATAGCTAAGCAATAGAATGTTCTTTAACACAACTGTTAAATACTTACAAGATAATTATAAAAAAAAAAAAAAAACAGAAGTTCATTATTACAGACATACAGAAGGCAAAAGTCAAATAAAAAATAGTAGCATTCATCAAAAAATATAGGAAGGTGTTTAAAATGATTAATACTACTAAAAATGCACTTTTAAGCATTATTTCCTCTTATATACTGAAATGTAACCGAATACTTCATGTGATCCAGTAAACAAAACTTTAATGCTAATCTAACCATATTCAATTAAAAAGATGCTTTTGCACATGCTAAAAATGATGATACTTTCATCCATTGACCTGGCGAAAAGAAAAAGGATCCTTAGAAAAAAACTTAAAGCGGAATGATTTTTATAGCCATCATCGCGTAACGCATTTAATTTTTATTTTGTTTGTACATGCGCCAAACTAGTAGTGGCAAGCATTCTATTTTGAATAGGAAATCATCTAAATAAAATATATTAATTTCGAGACCTACTAAAAATATTTGCAGAAAATCAGATCGCGAACAGACTGATAGACAATTAAATTGAAGTTACAGACATAATATATATATATATATATATATATATATATATGTGACATACCAGCCTGTAAAATTATGTGAAATAAATGACTGAAGATTTTATCATTTTCCTTTTTCGTTGATTAACGAGGAAGCTAGACAAACATTCGGGCAGAAACGGCCCATAAAAAATTTCCCCATGGCCCGGCCCGAGTATACACACACACAAAAAAAAAAAAAAAAAAAAAAAAAATGAATCCGAGCCCTGCCCGGCCCGACAGCAAATTAAAAAATTCGGCTCGAACCCGGCCGTAAATCTGATCCGTACAGACCTCTAACGTGCTTATCAGAAATTACTCCATAGACGTAATGTATTGGAATTCTCTAGGATGTTGCTGTACACGAACTATTTCCTTGATCTCAACGAAAAGTATAATGTGTCCCCCTTATATGTTAGACATTGAGAATACCGATTTTAGACTTTCTGCTACTACTTGTTCTTCACACAGATTCAGGAGACTTTAAAACGTGCAAATGTGACAAAAACTCAATTTTAAAAATTTAAAAAAAATAATACTTTCTCCATCATATATATACGAGGAAGAGAAAAGAAAATTAATTTAAAAAAAACTTTCCAATTTTAATTGGTACGCTCTTTTTTTTTTCCTCCCTTTCAAATGTTATGAATTATTTAAGAAACAAAAACAGATTGTTTGTGTTGCTTATCATTTTTGGCCAATTTTATTTTTAGATGAAAATTTCTTAAAACCGCCAGTGAAGCGATAAAATCGCCAAGCGGAAATGCTGTCCTCTTACGAGGCAAAAAAAATGGCGGTGATGCGCCGGCCTATTATTTATTTAAGGGGCTCTACGTGATACTGATACAAAAATGACCTAAAAAATATTTAATAATTTTTTTCACAAGTTTCATTCACTTTTAGCCTGGCCTAACGCATGCATCCAAAAACATTTCTATATTTTATAAATTTAAGAATTTTTTTTTTTTTTTTTTACGTTATGATTCCAGTTTAGCACGATCCAGTTTGCATCATCGGGTTTAAGACCCGATATAATTCCAGTTTAGCAAATTTTCTAAGTTTTGTTAACAGGTAAAACAAATTTTAAACAAAGAAAGCTATGACTTTAAGATGCATCTTACATTGTTTGAGTTATTAGTGACAGGAAGACAATCGACATATTTAATTCAAATAATAAGTTTTATATCTGTGACATGAATTTTGTAATTTTACATTGTAATAAATATTTCATATTTTTATTTCTTGTGTTTCTATTCGATTTTTTATATATGTTTCATTGTCAAATATTGTAAAAGCTAATTTTCTTTAAGAAGTTTACATTAATAACCATGTTTTCAAAATCATAGATTAATATGTTTTGATAATTATATATAATTTAACAGAACATTAGCAGCAAGATATTTGTCAATTCCTTAAAATTACTTCTCACAAATTTTTAAGATTTTATATTCTCAATTTAATCCGCTAAAGGCCGTTGTCGGGTTTCTTTATTTAATGGTTTATTGCTACTTTCAGGTATATATCTATGATACTAAAGTGCATATTTTCTAATTAATTTTTTTTTTTTTTTTTTTTTTTTAATGTAAATATCATATATGAAAGTCATGAAGTATTTATGTAATTGTACAGTTGTACTTTTTATCTGAAAGTATAATATCCATTAATACATTGTAAAAACAGTACAGTGAAAACAACTTAGCAGTTTTGCACTTACAAGACAATGAAAAATATAATAAAACATGAGGTGAACAAATAAAACAATAACTGTTTCTTAATTCCTTTTAAAAATTTTGAGTGGAGAAAAACGAACACTACCAAGGAATTAAAAACGAGATCAGATAAGTAAATTACTATTATATATATCTAAAAAGGAATATCACTGTATGTAGTAAATGTAAGAAAAATATTTGCTTTTTATAGTATTTTATATTTTACTTTATCTAATAAGTTAAGTAAGAAAAAATAGTTATTTGTTCTTCATTACGCATTGTTAATATAAATGCATTTTCATTTCTGCACACATACAATATTTATTTTTTATAAAATGGATAACTTCAAATTTAAAATCAGAAGGATGTAATGTAGATAATAATTGAAAGCTTTTTTTAGCTTGTGTGTCTCATGTGTCTCCAAATTTAAGCCTGTTATGATATATATATATATATATATTAGGGATATGCCGATTAATCGGTTCGGTTAATCGATCATTGCTTAGTCCCGATCATTTTTTTTTTATCGCGTTAATGGGATCGATTAATTCGATTAAAAATTTTCAAAATCCGATTAAAAATTTCAAACTACGAATTAAAGTACAAGTTCTGCCTACAAAATATTTTTTCACATATTTTCCTAATAAACATTCTAAGAAACATCCATCGAATAATGAAAAAGCAACAAAAAAATAAAATAAATAAAATAAAATGAAATAAAATGAAATAAAATTAATAAATAAATAAAAATAAAACCACACAAAAGGAGATGTTGCACTTTTGTTGATAGTGAAAGGGAGGATAATAGTTATTAAACAAAATGTGGCTTCATGTGCATGCTGCAGCAATACCACCTATCTGTAGCCTTCTACAGAAAATGTTGGCTAGGGCAATAGTATTCTAGGAAACAAGAAACTTTCAAAAAATGGAAATGCTAAAGATAAAAGAAAAGAAAAGAAAGGATTGAGATTTCATCTATTCCTCTAATGGGGAAAATATCAACTGAGTTTCACAATACCTTCAAACGTTTATTATCTGTTCAGAATTGCTGGTAGTAACTCTCGAAGTAGAAACAGAAAATAACATTTTGTGTTCTAGCCCGAAGGGATAAAGAAGAACTAACTTGTTAAACAAATCCTTGTCGAATCATGTTCTTAGACTGACTAAGAACATGATTCGACAATAATTTATTTAACAAAACAGTATTAACTCTACTTTTTTTATATAGGAATTTTTGCTAGTATTCGGATACTTTTGTTACCGACTGTACACAATATGAGAGTTTTATTCATCATAAAAATAAAATTATATATATATATAATGAAAACTGATAAAAAATCCGATTAATCGATTGATTAATCGATTAATGAACTACGATTAAGACAGTTAAAACACTTAATCGATTCCCACCCCTAATACATATATATGTATGTATTCACATATTCCATAAGACTATTTGAATTTCGAAATAAAAAATCGTTAAAATGTATGTGCTATTGTATACAAATGTGTATTTAAGATCTGACAAAAAGCCTTGATTTCTCAGTAGATACCTTTAAACTTAGTACTCAAGTAAGCTATTATAAGTTTAAAGATTAAGATCCATCTAACATTTTTAAAATTGTAAGGGAAAGAAAAATTGTCAGAATTTTTAATTCACATTATTAAAGTTTCATTTAACTGGAATTTAAATATTTTTATCTATAAAGTTTCTCGCATATATTAAAAATTTTTTTTTTTTTTTTTTAAAGGCGTAACTAATGTCTGACAGCATGGAATAGAAGGCTGATTTTTACCAACTATATGAAAAATACCACTCTGGGAATCGAATCCGGGCCTTCCGATTAACGCGAGGATGCACAAACCATTGAGCTACCAAGGGTGATAACCAGCTCGGCACCTCTCACATAATATACGTTGGCAAGGTCATGGAGTCATTAAAGCAGCTATATCATGTAACAGATTTGAACACGTCACAACTCCAATCGGCCACGAAATTTTAATTCAGAAATTTCATTCATAATCCTGGAAATTCATTTCTGAGTGAATGGAGTAGAAGACTTCTACTGCATTCTCTCAGAAATGAATTTACGAACAAGAATGAAAAAATGGCGGGTTTAATTATATTTTTCGGGAAATAATACATTGATTGTCTCAGCAAATGACAAAAAAAGTGATTTGAGGCTAATGAGCTTGATATACTTGAATGGATTTCTACTATCCCGGACCATAATTTGATGGTGAACTTTTACGGTATCTTAATGAACAGTATTTATCGACAAACTTGGTGTGTCTAAAATAGCATTGGAATTTGTTATTCGTGTGGTGTGTAGTGCTTAATAATTTTTTGCAATGTGTGAATTCCTCGGTATTTTGCATCGCAGTGATCTATTGAAATTATTAAGCACAAACAGAACTAAAAAAATTCTACTAAAATTTACAAAAACTATTTATTAACATTTTGATTCCATGGCATAAATAGCGATTATGGAATACGCTATACTGAAACAAAATAAATTGTTTTTCAATGATTTTTTTTTTTTTTTCATAAACATGTAAAAAAGATTAGAAGTTTGTGTAATTTAGTTCCACATAATATTCTTAATTTGTTTAAATATGAATTAATAATTCTATATGCATTATTTGCTAATAAAATAATTGATGACTTCTGACGTTTTGCACCCCATTATATTGTCAGAATGAACTGGTATAAATTCAAAAATTGGAAAAAAAAATATTCAATTCTTATAAATTAATGACACATATTTTTTAATAATACTTATATGGGAATTTATATTTCCCGGCTATTACCTTTACTTCCATTGTGTGACGTCACTGCTATGTAGTTATGACGATATTACTACGTCACTGTTTGTATCATCCTTTCAATGTATGCGCACGCACCGAGAAGCGCACCTGTTTTATTCAGATGATGTTTAGTCGTTGTCGAGGGAAAGACGCTCCCGCTTGGATGTAAACCAATGTATAATTATGGAGTTGACGTGGAGTGGTTCTGTAAAACACAGACGGTGTTTGCCGCTCGTAAAATGCAGCAATTTAAGTGTTTATGTAATGTCCCCCTTTTGTTTTAAATAAATGTTGTTATGTTACGATGGTCTGTAGCCGTTTCCCTATATTTTGGGGGCTCGACCTATCCGGAAATACCCCTAGCATCACGAAAAAACGCTACTTTGGTTTTCAAAAAAAAAAACAGTAGCGTGAAAATGTTGTTTGTTTTCAAGTAGCTGTGAAATTTTTTTTTTTTTTTTTTCTGTGGACGATATTTTACTCATTTCATTGAAATACATTCGGACGTTTTAAAAAGGATACTTTTTGTTCTTGTTCATCCAGTGGACGCTGTTCTTTATTATGACGTAAATTTACTTTTTCAGTATGAAATATCAGCATTTTTCATGACGTTCTTTACTATACTGCTTCATTTTCAATATGATTCAAGTTTTGTTCCTGCCGATGATTTGAAATTCCTCAGTGTGCTATTTTCTTCATGCCCGACGTTCTTAAAGTGCTTCATTTCCGAAGTGATTCTATTTCAGGTTTTGTTCCTGATGTTTTTTTTTCTACCTTCGTTAACTGCAATAACCATCGCTGCATCTGCATGGGACTGTCCTTAATGTCAGGTAGGAGCATGCATTTTTTTTTTTCTCCTCTTTGTATGATAGTATATAAAGAAAAAATTTTTTTTCATTTGTAATTAAAATTTGAAATTCATTCATTGCCGTTTTACGCCCTTTAAAATTATTTGTTTGTTCATTTTTATATAAATAAAGAATTTTTCCCCCATATTCAATTACTTTCCATGAATAAAGAAATATTCTGTTCCCCAATATTTATTTATTATTCCTAAAAATATATATGTTCTGGTTTTAATCCATTTTTTTTCCCCCAATATTTACTTAAAAAAAGAAAAAAAAAAAAAAGAGAACAATTTTTTTTTATTTACTTCGGTTTTCTTATTTTATGTTTCTTGCATCCTAAAAATGGCCCTTAAATTAGGCGACCTTCCGCTAGTTGCAAATTCTTTGAAATATTCTAAAACAAATACCATAAAATTGTTAAACACACTATTAGGATACCCAACATTTGATCATCAATCGCGTAAACGTATGCGAAATTTTAGCGGGTTTACTGCCGATTTCGACATTAATAAACATCAAGAACAAATTTTAAAATCATTTTCTTTGTCCGATTTTATATCAATCGCTAATTCGCTACATTTAGAACCAGTCGGTAGTAAGGAAAATTTATGCAAAGAAATTTTTAACGCACTTACTAATTTATCTGAATTTCAGAAAACATTAGATACTAGTTTTTTGTCAGACGAAGACGATCTCAGTGTAAATAATCATTCTGTTCAAACCCCCTCTTCGAATGTTCCCACTATTACTTCTGTTTTTGAATCTCAAACCCAAACAGAAACCGAAACTTTCCCTTCGAGTGTTCAAAATATTTCTCCGAATGAAGCTGCAGACGCAATGTCTGATTTGAGTAATCACTTCTGGTTTCTCCTCAGAGATTTAGCTAGTACATGTAGAACTTTTTCTGGAAATGATTCATATTCTATTCGTAATTTCTTTAATGACATTGAGGAACAATTCTGTTTATTTCCTAGTCTTACCGATCAACAAAAACTTATCTTTGCTAAACGTTTAATTAATGGTTCGGCTAAAACATTTTTATTTTCGCAACGAAATATTAATACTTACGAGTCATTTAAAGCCGCGTTAATTTCTGAATTTTTGGATACCATACCATCCATCGAAATACATAAACAATTAGAAAACAGAAAAATGCGTTATAATGAAACTGCTACGCAATATTTTTTAGCGATGCGCGAAATTGCTAACCGCGGTAATGCTATTATTGACGATTCTTCGGTAATTCAATACACCATTCAAGGTATACAGGGTAACCCCTCTGAGAAAATTCTTCTCTGTGGAGCAAAATCTTTTTCAGAATTTAAAGAAAAATTGCGTATTTATGAAACTGCTCTTAATACAATAAACTTAAATCAACGAAATTCATTTAATTATAAACAAACATATGACAGTCGAAAACGCAGTACTGGTCACACACAACCAACTTTCACTCGCGAATCCAAATTTAATATTGGTCCGGCATCTCAAAATAAATTACGTTGTTTCAATTGTAACGATATCGGTCACTTATCTAAATTTTGTCCTAACCGTTCTCGTGGCCCTAGGTGCCTTGCATGTGGTCTTTTTGGACACAAGTCTACCGATTGCCGCCGAACCGCTGCAAATGACGGACCTCCTTCTAGAGATAGAGTTAACACTGTACATGAATCGCATGCTTCTCACATGTGTAAACAAGTTAAAATTAGTGGTAATGAATTAACTGGTTTGGTTGATACTGGTAGTCAGTTAACCCTTTTGAAACATTCTGCATGGACAAAAATAGGTTCCCCCCCGTTGTCAAAAATTAATAAATCCTTAACTGGTTTTGGCTTTGCGCGTATACATGTTATCGGTACTTTTAATTCTTTTATTACTATAGACGATCAAGAGTTTTCCGCAACTATTTCAGTTGTACCCGACGTGTCCACATTTTATGATCTTATAATTGGATGTGACGTCATCCAACAAGCGAACATTAGCATTTCACCCACCGGTGTTACTTTTTCTAGTTTTTCACAACAAAATGAGTGTACCGCAGATCCAAATTTTATCATGACGATCACTGACGATAATCCCAAATTTGATATTGGTCCTAATGTTTCACGACATATTCGTAACGACATTAACAAACTGTTGTCGACCTATAAACCTAATAAAATCAAAACTGCGAACATTGAGCTTAACATCACTTTAACTGACGATACACCTATTTTTCACTCACCCCGACGTCTACCCTTTACCGAACGAGACATTGTAGACGCACAAGTCTCTGAATGGCTTAAAGATGGTATTATCGAACCAGTGTCCTCCCCATATGCCAGCCAAGTTGTAGTTGTTCGAAAAAAAGATGGTAAACACAGAGTTTGCATCGATTACAGGAAGCTCAATCGTAAGTTAGTTAAAGATCACTACCCCCTCACCCTAATTGATGATATTTTAGATCGACTTCAACATGCAAAAATTTTTAGTACGATAGACCTACGTAATGGATTTTTTCATGTACCCGTAAACAAACAGAGCCGCCCTTTCACTAGTTTTGTAACCCTAACGGTCAATTTCAATTTCGCTACATGACTTTCGGACTTAGCTCCTGCCCTTCAGTGTTCATGAGATATATAAATGCCGTTTTTAGAGACTTGATTGCTGCCGGCATAGTACTCCCTTATATGGATGATCTTGTAATTCCCGCGAGTAACGAACATGAGGCCGTAGAACGTCTAAAAACTGTTCTTCAAACAGCTAGCGAGTACGGACTCGACATAAATTTTAACAAATGCCAATTTTTACATACCAAAATAGATTTCCTCGGTCACATAATAGAAAATGGTAAACTTTTGCCATCCCCTTCCAAAACTAAAGCTGTTTTAAATTATCCAGATCTGAAAAATGTTAAAGACGTACGTAGATTCCTTGGCCTTACAGGATATTTTAGGAAATTTATTCCTCATTTTTCTACCATTGCAAAACCCTTAAGTGATCTTCTGAGTAAGGACACCCCTTTTCAATTTCAAAATGAACAAATAGCCGCATTTCAAAAATTAAAATATTTACTTTCCCAAGAACCAGTTCTCAATATTTTTAATCAAAATTCCCCTATTGAGGTACATACAGACGCGTCTATAGATGGCTTGGGGGCAGTCCTGTTGCAGAAAAACATGCATGATAATCAATTCCATCCAGTCTTTTATTTTTCGAAGAAAACATCTGATAACGAAAGAAAATACACTAGCTTTGAACTTGAAGTTCTGGCTGTGGTAGAAGCCCTCAAAAAGTTTAGAATCTACCTCCTCGGAACAAATTTCAAAATTATCACAGACTGTGATGCGTTCGTCAAGGCACTTAATAAAAAAGAAATAAATTCCCGCATTGCACGATGGGCTCTGTACCTTCAAGAATTCCATTATAGTATTGAGCATCGCACAGGTTCCTGCATGGCGCATGTGGACGCTCTAAGTCGAGCTCCAGAATGTTTCATCATCCAAGATAGCCTTCATATTAAGCTTTTGAAAGCTCAGCAATCTGATGAAGAAGTTCAAGCATTAAAAATGCTCCTGCAGTCCACACCTCATGATAATTACACTATAAAAAATAATCTTCTATATAAAACAGTGAACGGTGTTGATTTACTCGTCGTCCCTAACGACTTGCAGAATAGTATAATTAAAGAAGCACACGAGCGTGGACATTTCGCAGCACTCCGTACCCAAGAATTAATCACTAAAGAGTTTTATATCCCTCACCTCAAAGAAAAAATCGAAAGTTGCATTAGAAATTGTATTAAGTGCATACTCTATAATAGAAAACGAGGTAAACAAGATGGTTTCCTCCACCCAATTGATAAAGACGATGCACCCCTGCACACATACCATGTTGATCACCTTGGTCCCCTAGCTACTACATCAAAAAAATACAAGCATATATTGGTCGTTGTTGATGCGTTCTCCAAGTTTACCTGGCTGTACCCTACAAAATCTACAGACGCCGCAGAAGTTATTAGCCGACTAGAAAGCCAACGATCCATCTTCGGTAACCCCGCCAGAATCATAACTGATCGAGGTCCAGCATTCATTTCCACTGCATTTAAAGACTATTGCCACGACCAAAATATAACCCACATACCAATTACAGCAGGTTTACCAAGATCGAATGGTCAAGTTGAAAATAAAAATTCTACTATCATCGCAGTCCTATCCAAACTATCATCCGACAACCCCGAAAAGTGGTTTTCCCATGTGCCTGCTCTCCAACAAATCCTCAATTCGACATTTCAAAGAAGCATAAAGACGACACCATTTCAATTACTATTCGGTACCAAGATGAAAAATAAAGATGACATCAAGATCCTGGAGCTTCTCAACGACGAATCTACAAACACATTCCAGAGGCAACGTGAGGAGCAGCGTATCGACGCGAAAAAACAGATTCGAATAGTGCAAGAAGAGAATCGCAGGCAGTATAACCTTCGAAGACGACCAGCTGCTAAATTCAAAATCAACGATTTAGTCGCAGTTAAACGCACCCAGTTCGGGCCTGGTCTGAAACTAAAACAAAACTTTTTAGGTCCATACAGGATAACCAAAATAAAACCAAACGACACATATGACGTCGTCAAGTGTGACTTCGTAGAAGGCCCATTCAAGACCAGCACATGCGCTGAATTCCTGAAACCTTGGACCGACACTTGTGAAACACTTACTTAACATTCTTCAGGACTTTTTTTTTTTTTTTTTTTAAGACTTAATTGACATATTTCTTCAAGACTTTTTATTTTTTTTTTTGAAAAGAACTCTTCCTTGGACATTTTTGTGTGCAACATTAAACTTTGTTTTTTAATTATATGGGTGAAAATTATCTACCTATTTTTTTCTACTTGTCTGTATGTATATTAACATCTTATCTTATTTTATTTTAGTATTTGATGATATGATTCAGGTTTTGAGTGTAATATTTACTCTATTTCCATTTGGTAATGTATACATTTCTTTTTTATTTTATTAATGCAGCTATATTATTACTGTATCTATAATTCTATTATGTAGTGTTGTATATTGTATATATTTTTTTTTATTTCTTTTGTTTTTGTATAATTTAATTTTTTTTTCTTGTTGTTTAATAACCTTCAGGCGAGGCCGCCTGCTTGGTCATGATGGCCGATATGGGAATTTATATTTCCCGGCTATTACCTTTACTTCCATTGTGTGACGTCACTGCTATGTAGTTATGACGATATTACTACGTCACTGTTTGTATCATCCTTTCAATGTATGCGCACGCACCGAGAAGCGCACCTGTTTTATTCAGATGATGTTTAGTCGTTGTCGAGGGAAAGACGCTCCCGCTTGGATGTAAACCAATGTATAATTATGGAGTTGACGTGGAGTGGTTCTGTAAAACACAGACGGTGTTTGCCGCTCGTAAAATGCAGCAATTTAAGTGTTTATGTAATGTCCCCCTTTTGTTTTAAATAAATGTTGTTATGTTACGATGGTCTGTAGCCGTTTCCCTATACTTATATAATTAGAAATATCACTTTCATTTTTTTTTCATTTTTAGTTTAAATTGCTAATATAATACTTTCGTCCCCTTTTTGTATACAGATAAATATTAATACTCTTTCGAATAATATTTACGTTAAAAAAAAAAAAAAAAAAAGCAGAACAGAAAGAAATGGATTTATCTCACGAAAATTAATACTTATTCATATGAGAGAAATTTGAAATAGCTCCAAAAAACAATCGTACGAAAATGTTTTTTAATTTTTTCAGAGAAGCAAGGAATAAAATCTCTGTATGATATTTGAGATTTTGGAAATACTTTGTTGTTTAGAATCAGTTCTGTTATTATCCGTCATATTTCATTCTACAATTTCTACCACAGAGGAATTTATCTTATTTTCTACGTAGGTGTTTGATATGTCTCTTTTCCTGTACGAGATATGAAATCATCCATTTATCATTTGAGGAATGTGACACGGAAAATGAGAATCGTGAAACAATATTTCTTATTTCTTATTATCATATTTTTTTTTTTTTTTTGATGAAATGCAGTATATATTTTTATTTTTATTTTCATATTTTTTCATGATTTCCGCGATTAGATGCGGCCACAGACAAAAGAAAATGACTCTAGCGACAGTCCCTTAAAAAAAAAAAAATATAGCGATTTATTTTTCTGTAGTTACATTTAATATTGTTTTAGATACAGTGTCCCGCTATCTATTGGTATGTTTAGTTCATGCTCCTTGAAATTTATGTCAAATTCATAAAATTCATTAAAAGATTAATTTACCCTGTCTAAGGATTATTTAAAACCTCTGTGTTTCCACATACGTGTGAATGTTTGCCTCTGCAAGATTTTATCAGTATTACTCAGGAACCGGAGGTCGTAACTAAGAGTTCCAAACGCGTATCGAATGAGCATAATATAACCAGATAAAAGTTTCGCATACCGTGACATACAGAATTGTAAGATATGCTGTACTAATGGGCAATTTTTCTCGTTGCAGCCTTTTCAAAAATCTGGAGTGACTCCACTCGACTTTCCGTACATTGGGTAATTAACAGTTTTGTAGATAAATTAAAGAAAGAGTAGCTGTTAAACAAACAAAAGATAGAAAACTATAATAGAGTGTTTGAGTATTTTTGTCCATATATTACACGATGTTTTATTTAACGCTACTGAACTTTGAGCCCATAGATCATAATGATAAAGAAGTTTTCGTTGCGTCCCTGTAAAAAACCTGTAAGTGCTAAATTCACCAAAATCTATACAAATGTGTACAAATTTTTTGCCCAGATTATTAACGCGTTTAGACGCTATCGCACTATTTATAATTTGGCCCCATAGGTCATAATGATAAAGAATTTTTCCTAGTGTCCCTGTGCAAAAACTATAAGTGCTAGATTCAACAAAATCAATAGAGTTCGTTCTATGGTGATTTACAATATATGTACTAACTTTCAGCTTATTTGAACAAAGCGTTTAGATGCTAGTGTGTTCACTCACAGACATAAACACACACACATACATACATTCACACACACATACATACATCATCGTAAAAATTGTGAAAACGGACTCAGGGGAACCCGAAACATATAGAAACAACAAAATCTCAAATTCGGATTTTTGACATGATTACAATACACTATAGTGTTCGAAAAGTAAAAATGGATACAAAACGAAATGTATAAAATAAACAAATAAAGTTTGTATGCACAAAAACATAATTTATATAAATATGACATCAGAAGCATGTTTGTTCTTCATTTACGGAGTCAACAAAAGTTTTAAGACACTACACTGTTGTTGGAAGTGCGAAGAGGGTTTGTCGATCTATAACCTTTTTTTAATTCTTAAAGTACACAATTTTGTGTGATAGGTAATATTGTTAAAATATAGTTGCGCCCCCACAGACACTTTCTTCCGGTCGGTTCGCCATTGGTGCCGACAGAGCTTTAAGTACTTGCTAACAGAATTAGTTTCCTTTGTAGAGATGTAGACTTACAAAAAAGGATCACCAACTGTTCAAAAGGTATTTATACATGTTATATATTCTATTAAATGTCTAACTGAGCTGATAATAAAAATATCAATCTTTTAGGCAAAGGCACTGCCTAGCTTGGATTTTTTGCAAATAAACTTAATGAATTATGGTCTCTGCAGTAATGTACTTTGAAGATCATTAGCATATCTATCATTAGAATCAGTTTTTTATTAGATTATCATTATTTATATTATTAGCAAAGTAATTTCTTGTTTAACAATTATTTTGTGGCTACATTAAATTTATAAATCCAATATATTACATATGTAGTCATACGTAAAATATTCCCAATAAGAAAGATTATCATGTACATCGACATAATCGATATTTTGGTTACTGAGACTGCATGGGAGAATAATAAAATAAATTTAATGCACTAACATTAAAAAAAAAAAAAAAAAAATGCCTGAAAAATAAATTTCTCGTTTTTTAATTTAATAATCATATTATTAATTACAGTATAATATTTATAATGAAAATTAATCTATAAAATAATAGATTCATTCGTTTACAAGTGCTTCTTTTTACTTTTATTATTTTTTTCTTTTCAATACTTTACATACAGATTAGTATTTATAAATTTATTATTCCAACAAAATAATTATTAAACAGTAAAGTACTTTTTAAATAATATATATATATATATATATATATATATGTATTTTCCAATGGTGCAATACTTGTGAGTGGGCATAGATCAGGGGATGGGATTGTTGGGATATCGTTGAACTGAAGACATCTGTGGAGGAGCACCCAGACGGCGGCCATCGCTACCCCTAACAGGTACAACACATCCATGCTTTGTCTGGAATAAGAACTCGGGTCCCATCATGTAGAAGACAGGGATTCTAACGGCCACAATGTATGGACAACGTTTACTAATTTTATACACAGTGGCATTTAGGATGAGAATCGTTTACAAAACTGATTATGATGATAGAAAAACTGCAAAGTACATTAGTAAAGATTCTGTATTTAATTTTTTAATTGAGAAAAACTCGTGCTAGGGGGCACATTTTCCGATAAAATGGACATTTTCGTTGTAAGTGCAGTTATACATTTAAGATGATTTATAACATATATAAATACCTTTTGAACAGTTGGTGATCCTCTCTTGTTAGTATAAAGGAGGAACATCTTCGTTGTAAAACGGAAAAAAAATAGTGTGTCTAAGAAATATTATTTTGAATACCTATTTTGCCATAAAGAAAAAGAAAAATGTTCGTTCTAGATAATTTAAAAGAAATATTACTGTGAAGTCGTTCCTTAACATATATCAGTTTATTTCAGTCAATTACAGCTTTAAATAAATGCAATAAGTAATTACTATATTGTCAATAAATTAAATGTCTAATAAAAAAAGCTAACGATTTTCTAAATTACTTTATATTTATTCCTATTTGTCTCTATATATAGATATCCTAATTCTAATAATATTTTATCTGTTAAGCTATTAAATAAATCTTCTAAGAACAAAAACATATTCTTTAAAATTAATAATTTATTTCGGCTAGTCATATGTTTATACAACATCTCTCAGAATTATAATCTCTCCTAAGTCATTTAATAAATAAAATATAAAAAAAAAAATATTATTTTTATTTATAAACCGTTGTATACATAATTACATTTTCATTCTTATAAAATTGCGCAAGTCCACTTTGTTATAAATAAATTAGGCTATAATTTCCGTTGTAATATCATTAAAGGGTAATTTATATTTTTTTAAATGACAGGATGTGCAATAAATCGCAGACTTTATGTCTCTCTTACTTAACGGTTTTATGGCGATAAAATTTGGCATAGATGTTTGGCGTTAATTCTTTAACGGACTTGCTAAAGTCAAAATATTTATATTAATTTGATCTAGAAACGACTTCACATTTGTGAAGGAACGACTTCACAATTACCCATTTGAGTAAGAATACTAAATAATATTTTTTGTATTAATTTTCGGTAAATAACATTGAAATATTCACATCGTCATTATCATGGCAATACATAATGGAAAACGAAAACATCAAATGTGATATTTGACTCATCTGTATTCAGTTACTTGGCAGAGTGAATGGGGAAAGGTGAATATATATATATATATGAATTTAAAACTTAAGACTCTATAAATATAAAAATGTACTCAAATTTAGTCAGATTTGTTTCTATGAGTAATATGAGTTAAATTTCACAGAATAATTTGAGATTTTACAAAAAATAATAAGACTTTTGTGTGTTTTGCATATATACTTACAATGTGTAAAATATTATTTTGTATCCATACTCTCCAAATATACAGAAATATATGCCATATAAATTTAAAAGACATTTCTGTATTGTTTTTACATTAAAGGTGTAATGCACAAATACTGCATTATTTATCTCACACCGTAAATTGTAATAATATGTCTAGAGTATTAGAGTATTATAGCGTAAGCGAACATTGTTTAATCGCTAAACTACATTTTTTTTTTTTTTTCGTACAAAAGAAAACAATTAAATATCGATTCGTAAATTTACATTCCGGAACAACTAGAAAACTGAATGCGTACCTGCCAACATTCTAATTGATATTCCGTAAAACTCTTAATACCAGCCGGTTTATCACACCAGTCTTTCTTTACAGTATCTTTTTTTTTACTTAATCGTAATTACATTTAAAGGAATTTACTCCAAAATTAAAGTAGTTTTAAAATGAGACGGTTACAAACAGTTTTACGGAAGATCATTATAAAGTCGGCAGGTAATCAGACCGTATAGAAAACAAAAGCGATTTATTTTTCAAATGAATACAACAATGTAAATTAGACATAATAAATATCTTGTGTGTTTCCATTTCACGACATTATTTTTATGTAACGTAAATTGTAAGGCGCATTCAAATTCATTCATCTTTATTTCAGTTTTACTCAATTAATCTATTATAAAAGACGCGTTATAAAGGTTTATATTTGACTTCATTAGTCATCCTTTGTTATAAATATCATTATTTTTGAATAATAATGTATGACACAATGATCAAATATCCGAAAAATAAAATGAATGATCTTTTCTTTTGAAAGAAGATTAAAAAAAATCATCTAATTACACGACATGGCATTACAAAAGTCATAGCATATAATGAAAGAATAATGACACGTACAAGTTGCTAGTTATTTGAAATGACAAATGAGACAAACTTCACAATTAATCTTTTTTTACGATACTGATCATTATTCACAATTTTCAAATTCGCAATTATTAATACTTAGCATTATGAAGGTAGTGTTGTATTGAAGAATTTTTATTAACAAATAAATAGGGCTTCTTCTAATAAAAAAAAAAGATAATATACTAATACTAATAAGAATAATAATATTAATAAGAATAATGTATATTTAGAATTACGTAAGATATAATAACAGAAGATTCGTGAGCATAAAACTGCGACAAATACAATGGATTAAATGACAAAAAATATTTTTTACAAATACACACAAACACACGTATATATATATATGTGTAAATGAATCATAAAGAAAAAGAAATTTATATATATATATATATATATATATATATATATATGCGCTAATATTTAAATTGAATTACAACAACTTTTATGTGTGTTTTGTTGGTATTATCGTGTATCTATTAATTGCTAAATTTTATATCATTATTAAGTTCTTCACTGCATATACATATACATATTCTTTTTTTATCATTATTAGATTTTTTTTTTTTTTTTTTTTTGACTAGATATTATTTTAAAATAGTAAATTAAAATATTTATTATGTGACAGTAAAAAAAAAAAAAAAAAAAAAAAAAAAACTATATATATATATATATATATATATATATATATATATATATATATATATATATAGATAGATTGATAGATAGATGGATAGATGATAGATAGATAGATAGATAGATAGATTAGTATATTCGTGTCACCTATTATTATTTTCATACCTAGATAAATAAAGTTTTGAAAACAATTAATAAAACAAATAATTAAAAAAATTGTAATATATGCAATTCTTACATTCAAATACTTGTATTAATAATCGTATACAAACATAATCCTTTTTTTAGTCGAGGAACTTACCATTATTTGCTATTAAAACCGAATATTGTTTTTACTTTGTAATGGGTAATTTAATATGCTAAAACCATAGAAAAATACTGTAAAATCATCCAAATGTTTTACTTGACTCGGGAAAAAACTACGTACTTAATATTCTCTTTTCGGTCCTGAACTTTACTAATCTGGTCTTAAGAGATAATGAAATTAGAGATATTTTAATTGCTGTACAAAATTCTAACTACACCGTAGGCGATTTGAGATTTTTAACGAGGTGTAACAATGGTTGACTTGCCGGGAGATTTGTTGTACAAGTCCGATCATTCTCATGACTGCAGAATTTTTTTATTAAAAAATTTTTCGAGAGAAAATAAAATCCGCTTCCAGCATGAAGTTGCGGCTGGCATCAGTAGCTTTCCAAATATACAGCCGTAGTTATTTATTTTCATCTTTACGCAGTTACGTTTATTTTAATGTATAGAAAAAAGGTTCAGATCCACTTTTGTCATAAAGTGAATCGATTCTGTGAACAATCCCTGTCTGTCTCCTTATTTTTCACCGACACTACATGTTTTAGGAAAAGCCTTATCTTGATACATTGTCGATGTCTGTAAGTGTATTTCGACATTTTTGTGGCTATTTGCATCCAGTATCATGCATGAATAAGCTAACTGAAACATTGAAATATTTTGTATGAATCATGAGAAACAATAAAAACTACACAATGGAACTCCAAAAACGCTTTCATTTGGTTTTCTATTCTATAAAAAACAGAGTTAAATAAAAAAATATATGATAATAATAATAATAATAATAATAAAAACTGACACCTGAGTATTAATTAAGTTACACTCGGTGACGTTTTTCCAGTCACCGACACGTTATTTCTAGTCAACTTCTACTGTCTCCGTTATAATTTATTACCGATTTTTCTATTATTATTTTATGCTATTATAAAAAGGAAAGGAAGGTATTTTTTTTCTAATGTTTTATCTTAATTTATTATAAAAACCCATATATATATATATATATATATATATATGTGAGTGTGTGTGTGTGTGTGTGTGTGTGCGTGCGTGTACTAGCAGGCTTTGCCCGCTTCGCTGGTCATTATATTGAAATGAAGTCTCAAAATACCATATCATTGGTAACAATAGTAATAATAAAATCATTGAAATCAGTCAAAATTTAAGTTAAAGTTCACGATACCTTCAATAGCGGTTTTCCCACACGCCACACTTCACAAAATCCCTTTATAATGCCTGTTGCATGCACATACCTAACCTACATATTAAAAAATCGGGATTATAATATTATTTGAAGCAAAGTTATGTTTTATAACGTGTTTTTTAGACCCCCCCGGCCAGCTCTTAAAGGAAAGGAGGAGAAGATTTTGCAAAATACCTTTATATTATGAGTTACATACATATAATTGATCTACACATGGGAAATCTCCTTCATAAGATAATTTATTGCAAAGTTACACATGAATACATGTCCCTCCCCCGCCTCTTAAGGGGAAGTGGGGTGGATTTTCACAAAATCACTTTGTAGTGTGTGTTGAATATGCATAAGAATTCCGCGCATTAACAATTGCCATTCTAAGATAGTTTGGAACAGAGTTACGCATGGAAACATGTTTTAATCCCCCCCCCCAACCCTCAAGTGTGTGATAGCATGGAATTCCAAATAATCCCTTTGTAGTTTGTTTGTGTTGAGTACACATAACCAATCAACCTATAAAGAAATCGCTTTCCTGAGATAATTTGGAGCAGAGTTACTCTTTAAAACATGTTTTTGCACCCCACCCCGCCCTTAAAGGGGGGAAAAAGGAAAATTTCACAAAATCGACTTATAATGCGTGTTGGGAATGCATAACCAGCCCGCACATAAAAAGTCGTCTAAGATAGTTTGGAGCAGAGTTACGCATGAAAATATGATTTTGCCCTACCCCCACCCCAACGAAGATAATGTGGAATTTTACAAAATCCAATAGTAATGTGTGTCTTGAGTACGCATAACCAATCGACATATCAAGAAATCGCTATTCTGAAATAATTTGGAGCAGAGTTACTCTTAAAAGCGTTTTTTGCCCCCTCCCTGACTTTGAAGGAGGGGAGAGGGAATTTTTGTCAGATTCCTTTATGATGCGTGTTAAGAATGCATAAACAACTCATATGTAAAAATTAAGCTTACTGAGATAACTTGCAGAAAAGTTATGCTTGGAAACATGCTTTTTGCAACCTCACCCCAAGGGGGAATAGGATGGATTTTTCCAAAATCTCTTTTTAGTATGTGTCTTGTGTACGCATAACCAATTGACGTATCAAAAATCGCTATCCAGGGATAATTTGGACCACAGTTACACTTATAAGCGTGTTTTTGCCCTTAAAGGGGGGGGGGACTTTTACTTTTGTGAAATCCCTTTACACACAAATACCCAACCCACTTATACAAATTAATCTTGCTAAGATAATTTGAAGCAAAGTAATACTTGGAAAAGGGTTTATATTGCCCACCGCCCCCAAGGGGAAAAGTGGGGACTTTCACAAAACCCCATTACAATGGGTGTAACTGCTTCTCCCCAAATCGAAATTCGCAAAAAAAAAAAAAAAAAAAAAAAAAAAAACATGAAGTTTTGGAAATATTCTCAAGAAGACTCTTGGCGATTTTCTATATATTTTTGCTGTTATATTGGAACAGTTTTGCTCGAAAGCCCGTATTTTTCTAAATTTGCATGCGAAAATCGTTTTTACCCCCCCCCCCCCCCCTTAAAAATCCAAAACTCAAATCTCAGAAAATGCTTTTTTGCACTCATGTCTAGTCTCTCTCTCTGCAATTTCTTCACCGTGAAGCAATTTGGAGCCGAATTATGCTTATAAGGGAATTTTTGCTTTCTGTCCCCCAGGGGGAAGAGGGGGTATTTCGCAAAATCCGCCATAATGGGCGTCAGTGTCCTAAAACCAACGTGCTCACCAAAATTTGCGAGTCTATCTCCCATAGAATCGCGACGGCTGTGTTGAGTCAGTGAATCAGTGATTTTACTCTTTTATTCCCCACCCCACCCCACTATCAAAGGGGTAAAAGGTGGGTCTTTCACAAAATCCCGTTTCAATGGTGTTGGACACACGTAAATGAGCCACACACTAAAATTTGTGACCTCAGCTCATAGATTTCCACGGATGAATTTAGCGCTAAAAGAGGGGATCGAATGTGCTCCCTCGTAACTCCCCCCCCCCCTGAAAAAAAAAAATGAAAATCGGAAAAAATCAAAAACGAGATTTTGCGAATAGCTTCAAGAAGACGCTTGGCGTTTTTTTTTTCTTTAATATGTTTGAGCTATTATTGCTAGAATTTTACTCGAAAATCCATGCATTGCTAATGTTGCCTCCGAAAATTCTTTTTACCCCCTCTCCCCCTTAAAAATCCAAAATTCGAAAATCGCAAAAAATGATTTTTTTGTACTTAAGTCTAGTCTCCCCATCTGCAATTTCTTCACCGTGAAGTAATTTGGAGCGTAGTTATGCTTATAAAGATATTTTTGCCTCCTGCACCTCCGAAAATCATTTTCCCTCCCTTCCCCCCTTAAAAATCCAAAATTCCAAAATCGCAGAGAACTCTTTTTTTGTATTCAAGTCTAGTCTCTCCATCTTCGGTTTCTTCACTGTGAAGTGATTTGGATCCGTGTTATACTTATAAATGTGTTTTTGTCTTCTGCACCTCCGAAAATCATTTTCACCCTTCCCCCCCTTAAAAATCCAAACCTCCAAAATCGCAGAAAATATTTTTTTTATTATTCAAGTATAGTCCGCCCATCTGAAATTTCTTCACTGTGAAGTAATTTGGAGCCGAGTTATACTTATAAATGTGTTTTTGCCTTATGCGCCTCCGAAAATCTCATTTTTACCCCTTACCCAACTTAAAAGTCCAAAATTCCAAAATCGCAGAAAAAGATTTTTTTGTATTCAAGTCTAGTCTCCCCAATTTCTTCACCGTGAAGTCATTTGGAGCCGAGTTATGCTTATAAAGGTGGTGTTTGCCTTCTGCCCCCTTTGGGGGGGAACAGGAGGGTATTTCGAAAAATCCCGTCTTAGTGCCCGTTTGGGTCCTAAAATCAACCTGCTTACCAAAAATTGTGATTCTAACTCTCATAGGATCGCCACAGCCGTGTTGAGTCAGTGAGTGAATCAGTGAGTTTACTCTTTTATATATATATATTTCAATTTATAAAAATAAAAACAGAAACTAAATTATTTACTTGTATGAAATAGCTCATGAGAAGTGATTTTAGTTCACTAAATTTTATTAAACAACAAAACATGTTCTATTAGTAATTACAAATTTAAAATTTAGGTTAAATATACGTTAATTTGTTTTAATTTTTATATAAAAATCTATAAATATAATAGCAAACCTTTTAATTTGCTTATGTATATAGAATAATAGATAATGCAAATATAAATACTATTCCAAAAAAAATAAATGGATAGAATATTACAAACCATTATGGTATAATCCCCAAGGGGAAGTTCTTGACGATATAGATGATATAGAGGAAAATATTGATTTAATCACAATGTCAGAATTTCAAGAGACATTCCAGAAGCTAAAAAATCGGAAAGCAACTGGACTTCATAATATAAACCCTGAACTTATAAAATATTGAGAACATGTCTTAGATCAACGCATGCTATATATATTTAATGGTTGCTGGACAAAATAACAGTGGACTGCTTAAAGACAAAAATTATATCTATCTTCAAGAAGGGATAATAAATGAATGTGGAAACTACAGAGGAATAAGTTTGTTAAACAGTGCATATAAATTATATACACTCCTTCTCATATTTATAAGGAGACTTTATGTTTTGAAATAACTAATGTAAAAATAATTGTGAACAAGATTATACTAAGTGCATTAAATATATCTAGTACTCTAAAACCAAAACTGCTATAATTTTTTTTTATATGAAACAAAATTAATAAAAAATAATGCAAAAAAAAATTTTTCTCCACGTTTTCATATGTTCATAATTATAGGGACAATCAAGATTTTTTTGTTTTATTTAACTTACTAGCGGATACATTACAGTTGACATACGAATGTGTTTATTACTGGGCTAGATTAATTCATATATAAGCATTCAATCTTTCTTGGACGGACGTTACTGATAATTCCTCGAAAAAAAGTACGTTCATGTAGTGAAGTATGATAAATGTGTTTTTTAAGTGGAAGGATAATTTCAATCCACCGAATTTCTAATGAAGTTCGAAGATCTAAAATTGCTGAAGGAAATGTCATCAAAACTTGAACTGCTGGTTCGATAGGAGAGAGATCTGATGCAAAATCAGATTTGTTTTACAGAGATCGAAGATCGAAGACTCATAATTCCTCTTACTCAAAAGAAAAAAAAAAAAAAGAAAAGAAACTTCATGAGGAAAGTTTTTTTTTTTTTTTTGTTTTTTTTTTACAAACTGCGTTTATTTTTACTAATTCCTTCTAGTCTTATGATTTTTTTTTTTTTTAAATACCAACAGACTCGTGGGTAGAAATTGAAAACATGCTAAAAACATTAAAAAAATTAAATAAATAAAATGTACAACTCTTAAAAATATTTCGTTAAGTAAAATATGTATCTTAATATTTTTTCTTTATTTTTTAAATAAGTAAGTTTATTTCTGTAAAGTAATAACAGAGTCTTCAATGAGTGAATGAATGAATTATAGGTGGGTGGTTCGCAAGAAACCAAGCAACGCAACCGGAGGTCCATTGTACTACCACACAAACTTAACATTTAAAAAGTCTCGTGGCAGGAAAAAAACACAGCAGACATCTAACCAGAATGCTCTGAAGCTCCCAAGGCTTCTTTAAATTCCGCTCGAAGTGCTCAAACCTGTAGGCAAAAAAGACCTCACATTCACATAAAATATGTGTTACAGTTTCCTCCTTTTAATTGCAACCTCTGCAGAATAAAAATGGGTCACTAGCAATACCCATAACATAAGGATGCCTTTTCAAGCGACAGTGTCCTGTAAGGATACCAATCACCTTGCTGATGCTATTCCTATTAAGTTTCATGAGCTCATTTGCCCTAGTACTAGGATTACCGCAGTTAAGCTTTTTAGCTTGCCTGCTCCTCCAATCTAGAGCCAAATATAGTACTGCGAATTTCTCATGATGGAGAAAATAGTTCCCCTAAACAAACTACCAGAAATACTCTGAAAAGGTTCAGAAAAAATAAAAGGTGTATCAGAAGACTTCCTTGCCAGCTCTTCAGCTAACTCATTCTCCAGGATACCAATATGACTTTGTACCCAAAACAGGAACATTTTGTTGTTAGCATCAAGAGGACAGAGAGAGAAATAACACTCCGAAGCAAGAGAAGAATTCAGCACTAACTTCTGTAAAGCCAACAAGGCAGCCTGACTATATTAGAATAAATATCTATATATGGATTCTTATAGTCCCTGTCTATACAAGTCCAACAACATCAAAGGATCGCAAAGACATCAAACTAATAGACTCTTATAAGCAGATGTATTGTAACTTGGTATAGTGATGAACTTACTTATAACATTCAACATGACAATGCTGAATGTTATAAGTCACTTCTTATTAATGATTTTATTGATAACTTTTGTATTCAAACGGCATTAATGTGCTTATTTTTTTTATATTCAATAGAAGGAAGTATTGGATACGCAATATATATATGTATATATATATGAATATATTACGTATCCAATACTACCTTATATATATATATATATATATATATATATATATATATATATATATATATATATACACACATATATATACGACTTCCTTTTCCGATGGATTTACTCGTTTTGAGAGGACCACAGCACGATTTGACCATTTTAATAAAATATCTGTTTGTCCGTCTCTCTGTGTTTCCATGTGTGTGTGTCAGAAAAAAAGAAATCGTGGCAACTGTATATCGAAAAATAATGCACAATATGACATATAAGTTCATATATACTTGCGTTGATCAACGATTTGTGTCAATCGTTCAACAGGAGTTTCTGCTATACTTCAGTTTCTCCCATTTAATGGAGTGTTTTATCTCATGTTCTATTGCATATAATCGAGCAAAACTTATAAGAATTCCATAATATTGTGCTAATTTAATTTGGATGGATAATGGTCGATAAGTGATGCTTCAATACTGCAAACTTCTCCGATAACTGTGAAGCAGTATTTTAGACTTGCAGGTTTTGCCCGCTTCGTTGGTCACTAAATTTAAAGGAAACTCTTTTCTATATAGCTTTATAAAAATAATATAATACTGAAATTTCTCAAAAGCTCGCCTCAGGTCCCTGCTGACTTTGGCAGCGATTTGGTCATTCGCTTAAACTCGGGCTCCTGTCCCTGTTACCTGCGACATTAGTTTACGAATAAATTTCCATTTAGGTTCTTATAAGATAAGAGTTTCGAAATTCATAGTATCAAAAATTTTGAAGTAACCCTTTTATATTTGAATCCTAGTTACACATGAACAACACTATAGGTTGAGCACATAATATTTGCTTTTACGTTATTTCCTATGTTTATTTTGTTTATCAGATCAACCATAAAATGACAGCAATTTCACGGCAAATATTACAATATGCTAAGACCGGCTACGCCTATTGTGTGAGACAATTAATTTCTGTGGTTATATATAATTCATTCATGGGTTGTAAACCTGATCATAGTACAGCCTTAATATAGCTCTTTGGCATCTTTTGAATTTTTGTCACAATTTTAGACTTAATCCCTTGTAACAATAAGACTTAATCCCTTGTAACTATATGCTATGAGCGCTATTTCTGCCGTATTTTAGACAACTAATATTTTTATGTTTATATATATTTCCCATTAAGCATATTTGTTTATTTATTTATTTTTTTAAATATTAATTTGAATTAATCAAATATTTCTGTTCGACAAGGTGCAAGTGCAGTCACACACAGAGGTTCATTTATTTGTATGAAAAATTAGCTTAGTGATTAGTACGTAAACAAATAAATAGGTAAACGTTATCGTGCTACACAACTTTATTATGTTGCTCCATTGACAGCTTTTGAATTTTTGTCGCCATACTACCGATATATATATATATATATTTTTTTTTGGTCTGAAAAGAGGAAGACTATATTGCTAATAATTTTATCACACACCTATTTGTTTATATGTAAGAATCCTTCCTATTTTGTTTATATTTTTAATAGTTTTTAGGTTTAAAATAGTGCTTGCTGAAATAAATTTGCTATCTTTAAAACTGCATTTTTTCTATAAACTTTCTATAAAAATATCATTTATGTGACTGCTATTTACGTTGTATATTTAATTTTTATTTTTGTAATACTTGATATATATATATATATATTATTTTTGTTGCGCTACTTAGATTAAAATGGCTGTTGCTTTATTAAACGTCTTGTCGAAAAACATTCAGTGTACTTCAACACCAAAATTAGAAAAATCGCCCAGGAGGATCGTGAGGGAGTTCCTTACATATCCTTTTATTTCATCAAATTTATTCTATTATAATTAAATATATATTTATTCACAATTAAATTTATAAACTTTTAATAATCCTCTTTAGATATGTCAAACTTATTTCAAATTTATTAAATTCTTTATTTGAAATTAAAATACATAACCTTTTCTAGTTTTAAGAACAAATTCAGTATTAAATCCATTGATATCCTTTTTAGCATAATGCAATATATATGTAGGGATCTATACAGAATTTAATTTTATTCTCCCTGAAAGTAATTATTTTTTTATTTATAATTCACTGTGTTTCTCAATAAATCTATTTATATTTACTAGTATCGCCCAGTGGTCGAAACTCGACCATTTTTTTTTGCAAAGCGAGGCAAAGCAAAGTTATTGCCTTGTCCTAAACGGAATGCAATTGCAACACAGCTGCGGCAATTGTTTGCCGATATTCGCTCTAACTGAATCAGCAGAGTTTTACTTAATATAACTATTTCTCTCTGTAGATGTTAGCCTTTAATGTAATGAAATAAAATAGCAACGTGAAAACGCCCCTTGTTGTGTGATACAGCCCAGAAGCTAATAGGTACCATGTCAAACCAAGGCCCAACCAAGTATCAAATTCTGTTAAATTAATTCGATTGATTCATAAAATACAGTGTTTGAACAAATAATAATAATAATAATAATAATAATAATAACTACCGAAAAAAAAGTTTAAATATCTTTTATTGTGCATGTATCATGTTCTACTTTTATGTTTTTATATTTTCCCTCTACTTTTTTTTTTTTTTTTAGATCCTTAACTAAATAAAAATCGTAACAAATTCTAATGCTAATTGAACTTAAATGTAAAATTATAGGAAAAATGTTTACTCAGGCGTAGCATAATGAATTTTGATATTGTATAAAAAGATCAAAGTATTAATTATTGCACACACACAAAAAAAAAGAAAGAAAGAAAAAGAAAAGAAAAAATATATATATATACAGACACGACATTATTTCATTATTTAAAACATGAAAATCTGACATTGACAGATTTTAATTTAGTGCCAGAGGCCTACTGCTAAACTTGTTAATATCGAAAAAATCTTCTTTAGTTAATTCGTGACGATCTAAATTCCATGATAAAGTTTTCATTAAATCAAACCAATGTGTTTCAGCTGCAGATACTGTAACAAATAACGTTGGAAGTCCAAACTGTCTTATAGCCGCTAAACAACGTTTTTTTCTCTTTTTCCCAATGAGGGGGAGGTGTGCCTTGGGGGGGACTCATGTCAAAGGTGTGCCTTGGGGGGAGGGACTCATGTCAAAGTTGTACCTTGGGGGGGGGACTCATGTCAAAGTTGGGCCTTGGGGGGACTCATGTCAAAGTTGGGCCTTGGGGGTACTCATGTCAAAGTTGTACCTTGGGGTGGACTCATATCAAAGTTGGGCCTGGGGGGGACTCATATCAAAGTTGGGCCTGGGGGGGGGAATCATGTCAAAGTTGGGCCTTGAGGGGACTTCATTCAATAAATCCCCATTCAATAAACCGACTGAAATAGGCCCTTAGCACTATTAAGAGTGACCTATAAAAATTCGACAACGCTGTACCGACTGAAATAGGGGTACCTTGGGGGGGACTCATGTCAAAGTTGGGCCTGGGGGGACTCATATCAAAGTTGTGCCTTGGGGGGGACTTTATTCAATAAATCCCCATTTAAGAAACCGACTGAAATAGGCCCTTAGCACTAATTAAGAGTGTATTATAAAAATTCGACAACGCTGTACCGACTGAAATAGGGGTACCTTGGGGGGACTCATGTCAAAGTTGTGCCTGGGGGGGGGACTCATGTCAAAGTTGAGCCTTGGGGGGACTTTATTCAATAAATCCCCATTCAATAAACTGACTGAAATAGGCCCTTAGCACTATTAAGAGTGACCTATAAAAATTCGACAACGCTGTACTGACTGAAATAGGAGTACCTTGGGGGGGACTCATGTCAAAGTTGGGCCTCGGGGGGACTTCATTCAATAAATCCCCATTCAATAAACCGACTGAAATAGGCCTCTAGCACTAATTAAGAGTGACCTATAAAAATTCGACAACTGTACCGACTAAAATAGGCCTCAAGCACTTATAAAAAAAAAAAAAAAAAGATATTTTTCAAAAATGGTCGAATTGAGTTCGGGAAATTTCAAAACGTGTAACTTTATCGAAAACCGAAAATCTAAAACTTTTCTGAATCTTATATTTTCTACTTATATGTGCAGAGGAAAGAATAATAAATCCACTTTTTAAAAAATAAAAATAAGTAGTCAATTTCACTTAATTAAAATGCAAGAAAATCTCATAACGTGCAAATCCATCGAAAACCGGAAGTCAAAAGTTTTTATGTATCTTCTACTTGCTTCTTCTACCCACAAAAGCTAGCAATAAAGACACTTTTTAAAAAAATAAGTAGCCAAATTCAGTTAATTGAAACGTAAAGAAAGCTCAAAACATGTAAATTCAGCAAAAAACGGAAATCAGAATTTTTTCCGTATCGTCTACTTATACATGCAGCAGTTGGTAACAAATTCATTTTCCTTTTATTTAGTATATTAATTGAATATTTATTGTTTAAATATCACCCTTTGAAATGAAATGTTTATGTTTACATTCGAAACTGGAAGTGTGCCGTTTTTTTTTTCCTGGAGTTTTATGATTTTAAATAAATTTTTTTTCAATTTTACAGAAAATAATAACTCAATCAAACTATCAAACATATGTAGACAATAACTTATATATAACTATACCCAAATATCGGAATTAAAATCGGCAGATATTTTCCGTTATTTTTTAATAATTTTTTACAAAAAATCCAATGGTCGATTAACATAGAAAATCTTTTTTCATGGCTCCATGGACAGACAGTGACGTCATCATTTCGCTTGCGTATAGTGATGCTACATTATACAAATTACTGTGTCTATGGTTTTATTTGAGCTTTATGAAATTGCCAGATTTAACAACATTCTACTTTTAAGTATTTTTTAATGTAAAGGAATACGTGTATAAAAGGGAAAAATGGGGGAAAATGCATAAAAAATAAATGTGTTTTTAAATACCTTCTTGCCATCGTAAGAAAATATTATTTGTATTCGCACTTTCTGGCTAACCATACCTTTCGAATGATACCATTTTCAACCCTCTACTCTCATAATTAATATGTTAAAAAGGGACTACAATTTTTATGCTTGCCTATTAATATATAGATAGCTGTAAATGTTCTATTAAAAAAATTCCGTTATATTTTTTTATTGTTTTGTTTTATTTTATACTCAAATAATGTATTATTGCAGCTATAAATAAACTAATCGCCCATAATTTAGACATCATGTCGCAAGAATTTCGTAATATTTCAATGATTACTTGCACCTGTTCCAAAGGTCATAGGTAGGGTTGCCATGTTATAACCGTCTTTTGATTTTTAAAATTTCCCATTAAAATATCATTAACAAAAAGAAAAGTGTGTTGGCGCCCTTGGCTTCAAAATGTGGTGATGTTACCACAATCTGGCTGTTAACAAGTGGGGCTGTCGGATTTGATTCCACACACTTCAACAATAATTACCGACTCTTAATAATGTAATTCGCTTAGCTTCTCTCTCTCGCTAATTTATAACGTTTTCCATAAAAATTGAACTTTGGTTATTGCAAATAGTAAATTTTCTTTAATTTATAATAATAATATTTATTTGTTTTGAAAATTATCTTCAATAAATATTCTATAATTTAAGCTATCTTAGTATCTGTTTTATTTCACAGTGTACTTAGTTATTCGTCAAAAGAACTTTAAAAATAAATTACTTTTCTACTTGGATTCTTCCTACTTCATATAAATTGGTTAAAATTTAATTATTTTTTTAATGCAATAATGCATTAATTTATCATTAGATTTTATTTTATTTAAAAATTCAATTAAGATTTAACCAAATATATGTGAACACCTTCACAAGGATATATTAATGAAACTGATAAAATAAAAATATGGTTCATAGAGTTTAAATAATATATTAAAAAAAAAAAAAAAACTTTTAAAAGCCACATTCTAAATATATGGTATCACATAAATCTTTTGGAAGTTAGAATAAAATTTAATTTGCAGAAAAAGAAAAGTAACTAAAACATTAAAAAAGAAAAGTAACTAACTTTTACTAACCAAAAATAATGAAATTTGAACTGCAAGTTGGTCTTGTGCTGTACATGCTGTATATTGTATGTATGTTTATGTTCGTGAAAGAAAAAAAATGAAAACCGCAATTTTTAATCCCACTTCAAAAACATATAACTAAAGGAGTAATAGATATTTTTTCCCTCCAAACGGTTTCCATACAATAATCTGCTTTTGCCACCTAAAATTCATACTTTAGTTAATTTTGAGCAATCTAATTGTCCGATCCATAAGCTGTTTAATACGTCAGATTTCCAAAAATTGCCCCTTTCATTTGGTACCTCATTTTAACGGAACGAGGGATATTTCTAATTGATTTTGTAATTTTTCTAATTGATATATATATATATATATATATATATATATATATATATATATATATATATATATATATATATATATTCTATCGAAAAAAAATAGCAACAATTAAATTATGGATAAAATTTTAATGGCTAATTTATCAGAAAATAGATGGTCATCATTTTCACATTTTATTTTATTAAAAGAAAACTAATGAAAAATTCGAAAATCGGGCTTCTAGGTGCATCAGAAGAGGTCATTACGAACCTCCGCATGCAAATGTGTGTAGCTCTGTGATCAGCCGTTATCCTAAAAGGGTCTGGATGTACATACACAATGACACACACACACGCACAACAAACATTTTATTATATGTATAGATTCTATATTATATGACTGCACAAAATTTGACATGCGAGAGGGCCATTATAGAATACCATGCTGATTTAATTGGAAGTGTTCGGTCAAGAAATGGCGCTGCTGTTTTGCAATTTATTCCGTGAATAAGAATCCAATTATATGGCTTATAGCTCCATGAAACTTGATACGCAAGAGAGCCATTATAAAAACGAATGCTGAATTAATTTCTGTTATACCGGCTGACACGTGGAGCTATTATTATGATTTTTCTTTATAGTTATACCTCAGCATCTGTTGTTTACAATTACGTTAAACATCATATAAAAGTATTTATTGTGAGAAGCTGTGGTTAAACGTTTGTACATGTTAATAACAATTGGCGTTATTATATAGAATAATGTACAAGAATGTTTTGGCCATGACAATCAATCAGCAATATTACAAAAATGTTGTCAAGAACTGAAAAAAATAAAAATAAAAAAATAAACATATATTTTAGGTATATATAACACTAAACTGCGTTGTTTATTTTTTAATGAAATTAAATGCTTCATATATATTTAAATTATTACAACAGTTTAAAGAATCAATGATTGAATATTTTTTTATAAATAATTTACATATTATTTTCTAAATATTAAAATAATATTAAAATAATTCTGAATAATAAAATATTCCTCTTTTCTAATATATCCATTATATTAATTATTCTTAAGAAAGGTACACTGTTTTAACAAATGTTTAAAACTATCTTAATGACAATTTCAATGTTATGCAGAACTTGTTTGTAGTATTATCTAATATTATAGTGGGCAGAAAGTTATGTCGTTCTTTACGTACGTCGATCGACATTTTTCAGCTCATTGTAAACTTGAAATATTGCCAAAGATATTTCAAGGCTAGAGTGACTTAAAAACTCGTAAATTATTAAGTTTATTTATTTTATTTTATTTTTTTTGCATTTTATTGGTAAATGATCAGCTAAATACCAGGAAAGGTAGATATCCGGCAATATATTTATATATTTATATAGTTTTAAAAAACGAATAACACAGCAGTTGGTTTTGAGAACATTTGAAATGATTATGCAAGTGTATTAAACATTTTTAAATGGTAAAGTTGGTTTACTAAGTCCAAATACGGTAATTTTAATATTTCTGACTCGTTAGATCAGGATGACCACCAACTTTAGACAATGACATGTAAAGGGCTGAAGTGGAAGCAAATACGTGATGAACAACCTTGAAACTGTCAAACAAACTTTACCATCCTTGGTGGTCCATTTAAGAAATATTGGTAAAGTAATCAGATCAGGTGTTAGGCTATCGCAAAATTTGTCTAAAGAAAACAAGAATAGTTTAATCGACTACAAACAATTTGTTCCTTCAAAAGTACAATACAGAAAAGTTTCTTTTTTTTTTTTTTTTTTTTTTTTAAATCGTTTGATGACTGAAGATATAAACAAAATGGGTACTTTATGATAATCTAAAACGCAAAATGAAGTGCATCGATCCGAATGAATCGACAAAAAGTTCAGCTAAGCCAAAATACCACAAAAAAAATTCGCTTTTGTGTGATTGGTGGAGTATTCGGGGGATCGTTCATTTTGAAATACTGAAAACTAGACAAACTGTTAAAACATAACTTTATTGTGAATATCTGTGTCACGAAAAACAATCTTTAATTGAAATGTACCTATCAATTTTCAACAGAAAAGGCTTTATTTTTTTACACAGTAATGCAAGACCGCACTGCAAAAGACTAAGCCTGAAAATAAAATAAAAAAGCTTTTGGTGTGCGGTATTGCCTCACCCACTATACTTGCCTGATATTGAGCTATCGGAATTCTATTTATTTCTATCATTACAATATTTTCTAAGGGGCAAAATATAGGGGCAATTTTTTTATAGAAATATCTTAAGTACGTTTGAATATGTTATAAGATTAACCATTTATACACAAAAAATAAAAATATCATTACATGATGATACGTCATGAGCCTACTATAGGTGAAAATATGAACATGCATATATATATATATATATATATATATGTATTAATTATATACTTAATTACTTTTTGAATTATTACGTGGTTTTATACAACAATTATGATATATATGCTCATAATTTACGATTTTAAGAAATTTTTATAAGGCACATATATATATATATATATATATATTTCAAAATCTTTGTTTTCGTAAATACATATTTACTATAATTTGCAGAATTTTAGATTGCAGGAAAACTGGATTTACTTATTGAAAATCTAAAAAGGAAGTTTAAATTTTTCGCTTGAACATAAAAATGTCTTTTATTCAGTCAAATATTTCAAAGAGCGAAACTACGATAAAGTACTTAAAATGTGTACATGCAAAAAAATGAAATATATATCACATATCAGACGCATTTCTTTTATAATCTGCTTATATGTTGGCTCACAAATACATATTTATGCGTCTAAAGTAGTGTCGAAAAAGAACATTTTTGTAATGCTGTTTTCATAAATATTTACTTTCACAATGCGATACAATTCAGAAATATTCTATATATGACATTTTACTTTCAGACGAAATATATTCTAAATATATATTTTCTTTCAATTGCAAACTGTACCTACTTGAATGAAAACATGTTTATTAACACTTTTGTAAACATGCATTTTTTTTTCTTTAATAAATCGTAGAATTATATATATATTTATGTAGGATAATAACATCACAATTATTATTATTATTATTTTATTTAGATATCGTTTTATATAAAAAAAAAATGCTGTATATTTTCTAAAATTATAATCACTAATAAAATTTTATTTTATAATTATATAGTTTTAATTACTTATATATTCTTAATAAAATTCTGACCACTGCTAATTATTATTGTATTATAAATATTCACAAAAAATTTCTAATTTATAGTAAATTTTACTAACATTCTAATTTAATTCTAATAATTAAAATAATAAGTGGACCAGCTGTGCATTAGAACAAAACATTACATTTTTAATTGAAATAATATAAAATAATTTTGTGCATTACTTTCTTCTTGAATCAGTTATAATTATCTCACATTCATTTACATCTAAATATTTGAGACGTCTGTGTAAATGAAATTTATTATTTTTAATTTTACTTAAGAAAACGTGACCCAGTACTCAGTATATAGATTATGAATAATCTTGAAATATTGATTTTATAATTGAACTGTTAATTACACTATTATGGTACATGCACCCAAAACAATAAAAAGTTGAAATATATAATGGCACGATTTATACAAGTTCGAGATACAAAGTCAATATTTGGATTTCATAAATATTGTTGGATTACTTTGTTACATTTTGCAAATATAGGATTTCACGTCAACATTTGTTATATCTATATGTTACTTAATCAATATGTTACTTAATTTTATATGTTACTTAAAAACAAATTAATTTTCGAAGAACGAGTAATTTATTTTAAAGCGTTTATACATGCACAGCTTGTTTCTATTACAAACATTAATTAAAAGGTGCTACTCGGTATTACTTAAGAATTGGCCTGGGTGTTTTGTGGTTGAACATTGTTTGTATCCATTTTTAAAATGTAATGTATTATAGAATTTGCAATGGGCCCCGTAGTCATAAAGGGACACAAAAACAATTGTGTATCGTGCAGGGGCAAATTTTATATATGCTAAATTGTAACATTTAACACGTTGAGCGCCACGCGAATTCTTAATGAAATCCCATGCAGGCAACAGGCTCTGCTTAGAAACGTGTTATTTTTACCGAGTTTCAATAAAATTAATTAAAATGCTTTAATGGTATAATCCTATAATAAATAAAAATTAATTTTTTTTTTTTTAATAAATCATATCAGTAATGACTTAAACAATGTTTTTTTTTTTTTTTTTTTTTTTTTTTTTTTTTTTTTTTTAAAGTTTTATATCATATTTCACACTGTCAGCAACCGGTGGCTGACGTGGTCTAAACAGAAAGTTCAGTGTCAGCCGCCGATGGGTGACATGGCGCTGAACGTGTTAAGTAACGCGTTTGCTCATATTGGATAAGAAGGGTTTCATTATGTTAACTTTATTATCAGTAAATAAAAAATTTAAATTATTCGTTGTAGTAAGAAATTTAAAAGTTCATGATTTAAAAATTTTAAAATAAGGTTAATCACCACTATATTTTTAAATAAATTTCTTATGTTAATTTTCGGAATTTTAAGATCTCAATATTCCATATCCTAAAAAATCTGGTGCAAAAGTCTTCCCAAAAATCTGGAATATTTGGCAGCTATGAAAAATTCGTTTAGGTTGTTAAGTTCTACTTAATGTCTCTTTTCCTACACTGGTTATGTTTATACAAAAAAGGAAACTTAGCTCTTTTTTAGCTAAACTTACTAAATTTTATTTATTTATTTATTTATTTATTTTATTTTCTGAAATTGTATGCACGTAATTAGTAATAAAACGTAAATCTATATTTTACTTTTTAATAAAAAAATTATCATTATCATTATTTTGGTTTAATGATTCTTCTACAACGCTAAATTTTTATTTTGGGTAAGATATTTCGGTAAAAAAAAAAAAAAAAAAAAAAAAAAAAATCACAATTTGAAACGATTTATTTTTGTTCGATGTTATCTAATCATAAGTCATTTTCTTAAGATACCATAAATTTATTAACAATATGAATTTTTTTTTTCGTTTAATCACTTTTATTGCTCATATAGAAGAATATGTTTTCTTTAACCACATTTCCTGCGACCATGGGATCCTCTGCGCAAGTACGAACTCACGTGTCCACTGTTAAAATAAGGGTGATAACCATTGTCGTTAAGAGGAAATAAGCGATAATGGAATCCTGAATGACCGGATATCTACTAAATAACAATATGTCGGTCAACTTGTTGCCCATCAAGCCCTCACTGCTAGGCGTAGGAAATGTGGTTACGCTATAATAAACTTAAGTTATAAGTAAAAACATTTTAAACACCTACCATGCTTTACTACATGTTTTAAATTTCAATACATTAATATATTTTTGTTGTGTAAAGAACCATTTACATAAATACATTTCTTAGACATTTACTTTATGTATTTAAGGAACAGATTAAAACGTGTGTTTTGCTAGTACTTTACAGACTTAATGTCCTAAAAAGTTCCAAACCATTTTAAAACTAAACATTTAAAAAAATTGGTTTTGAGAGCTTTGAATAAGTTAGGACATTTTACCGATAGATATTATTATCAGAGTGAAATAACTCCGTTTCAACGTGTTTCTCGTTATTTTTAATATATTTATTAAAAACCACTATTATTAATATGAACTGTTATACATTTATATTTGAATTATGCTTAATTGACATATAAAGACGCATTTCATAGGAATAAAAATATTTAAACTGTTTATGAGTAGGCATTGATTATTCAAGTTTATCAGTCATTAACTTTTAAGAGATTATTTTTGTGTAAATTAAGAAATATTAAAAATAAATAAATAAAAAAATTAAAAAAATAATAAACTTTTGATTTATTTTAACTTTTAAATTTGATGCTCATATGATTCTAATAGAAATAATATAAAAAAGTGTATATGTATTAAATAATATCCATTTATCAAATCGTAATATTACAAAAGTTTGGTAGGAACATGACATGCGAAATGCATTAGTTATAATGCAGAAAATTAAAAAATTAAAAAACACATAATTGATATCAATTATTACATGGTATATTGATTTTCTAAATCTTTGAATGATTTAACATTACAGATTAAAATGTAAAATATACACTAAATATATATAAAATTACTTTAAACAAAATACTTAACATAAAAATCCAGATCGTTTATTGCAGATTGTTACAGATTGTTTACAGATTATTTTTATTTATACAATTTGCAAGTTATAATAAATTAGTAACACAATTCTGAAAAAAAAATAATTAAATGCAATGAATAAAATATAACTATAAACTATGCGTACTGATTGTTTTTGGGAGTTTTACGTCGAACTAGTGCTGCGCAGATGGGCAATTGGCGACGGTCTGGGACTCAGCCCTAGAGATGGTCCGGAGACACTATGCGTCCTGCATAAATTAACTAATAACAATTACTGCCACGTGGAATTGCATTAACATTAAAAAAAGAAAAAAAAATGCATAACTTAAAACAAATATTTTAATAGACAGATAAACGCGTAGGTTTATTTTTTAAATGTATAATATATATATATTCTTTTTTAATTCTTTATATATTTACATTGGAAAACTATTTCTGTAAACTAGGGCAGTCGAACAACATAAAATATAAAATTTACCAGGAAAAGAAACGTCAGGCTTTAGTGAAAAGAGGCAACATTTCTACTTGTGATTTATTTTCAGAAATATGAATATCATTTTTTCCAAGAACATGTAAGTTTATTGTGACTGCGTCTACAGTAAAAGAAAATTTCAGATTCAGAATATGTTTTTCTTTTAAAAGATGTTAGACTATAAAACAGCTCTGAAATTTATAGTCAGTGCAGTTTTAGAAAGACAGGCTGAAGCAATTTTATTTTAAATGAAACGAAATATTATGTTGTGAAATAAAACTTTTATGCTCGATTCTATTCCTTAACACTTCAAATAGTTAAGAAAATACACCTTTTAGTTAGTGTTTTTCTTTGTAAATATTTAAAACATAAAAATGTATAGACAAGCATTTTTAAACATTTGAAATTCAACTGTAATGAAATATTTATTCACCTGTTAGTCTAACAATATTAAAATTGAATTCGTGTGTGTGTGTGCATGTGCGAATGAAAACGGATACGTGCGTGAATGTGTTTACTTTTAATTATTCAAAATGGATTATTCATTAGTTACTTTAAGTAAGGAATACGTGATCTTATGAAGAAATAACAGCCATTATTCACTGAAATGCATATTGGAACAGGAAAAATATAATGTGTGATAAAAAAAAAATAGCGAGAAGAGTTTAAATAAAATATCATAAGTAAAGTTATATACAAGAAAATAAAAGTGAAGTAAAATTCTGAGTTGGAAGTTTATTTATTTAAAATGCATACCATTCATTTGAAACAAGTAGCTTTAAAACATAAGCGTAAGGATCCCTATATAAACAAGGATATGTTTAAATAAAATCTTCTCCAACTTTTTTCCAACTAGACAATCGTCCATCGGTAAAATAATAATGATATTAATAATAAAAAAAGAAGAAATATTAATTACAAAATATTCCAAGAAAGTTATTATTGACATAATTTCCTTTTCGAGAACATTCAATTTATTCAAATTGTTGTTATTTTAAAAATGAAATTCATCTTCAGAATATTTTTATTATTATAGACGTCAGGCTGTCAAATATACATGGAATTTAAATACATGTAAAAACAAATGTCCATGAAAAATATTCTACATGCAATTCTTCACCGTAAGACAGTTACAAACAGAGTTCCAATATTAAATTTCATAAATATTTTTGTAGTTTTATTCAAGTACCTTTTTTACAGAAAATAATGCAATATAACAACAACGAATATAGCTTATTACTAATTAAAGTTTAATCATATATTATTTCACCAATATTAAAAAAAAAAAAAAAATGTAAGATATTTACAAGCCAATGTCTTTGTTAATCTTGAAAAAAAAAACCTTCTGCGAAATCGTCATTTTACACTTCCCACGCATTCTTTAAGGATATTCTCCTCAAATATGTTTTACGATCTTGATTTATACGTTGAGGAGGGGGACGGGGCTATTCGTTGGAACAGTATATTACTTCTTTATGAATTTCATCCTCTGGAGCAGAGATTTGTTGCATAAAGCCTCAATTTCTAAAGAAATTTCAATATAAGAAACAGACTAGACAAACAAGGTAATAATCGCTTTTTAACTGTACAGTTTTACTAAATAGAGATTTATATAAAGAAATATCTGAAAAATATCATGTTAATTATTGAGATGGCTTCGAATTTATTTACTATGTGCACTATTTTTATTCCTATTTCTGGTAAATTTGTGGTTGTTGTGCAGCATTTAAAAGCGTAGTCAGTAAATTGAAAGAAATATCTTCATAACCATTAACAGTTTTCTGCCTCCAAATTTCGAAAACCACCCTATATATCTACTCTTCTTCCGACTTTTTTCTTTGGATAATGTGTGTTCTAATCCTTTAGATTATTGAAGCAAGGAACCCATTTCCTCACCACATAAACAAAAATTTAAAGGCACATTTACGGGTTACCCTTACAGATTTAATACCAGGCCGTCGACTATAGCATAGACAAATATTTTTTTAATTAAAGTTGCAATTGTAAAATTCGAAATTGCATGCTAATATCTTCTAGAGGATTTCAGATTTTAAGTGACAAATCATTTAAATTTTACAGTAATCATAATATTTTCTAAGGAAATTATCCTTTTTCACCTTCTGTTTGTAATTCACTATTTTTGAGGTAGAGAGTAAAATAAAATTTATGTAGTAAATCGAATGTCAGCAAACAGTTCAGATAAGTTACCATGTACTCCCTGTTTGCTAAGTTTCTGAAACCACATTTTAATGTTGTATTCACCTTGCCATGTATCATTCGACGTTCGCATGTAATAAGTTTTAACATAAAAGAAAGATTGTAATAGATTGATTTTTCTCGCTAATATTTAACCCAAACTGTTCACAACAATGCCGTATTTTCTCCCTTATTGACTAATATATAGTAGGAGTTTCATTTGCATATCCTTCAAAATCCGAAACATTCTGCTCTCCAATGAGTGCCAAGTTCGTTAAATCACTTAGAAGAAACTTTTGTTAAAAGATTGCGTATGCTCAGCATGAAAAATGTTTTCTTGTTGCCTTAAACTTTATCTCTGTTTGTGGTGGCTGTATCGTTGGATGTGACCCTTCTGATTGTATATCCAGCATTTAGTTCTAAAATGGCATGTAACGACTTCTTTTGGTTGCCTTTGTTTAAAATATGTCCAAAGATGTTGCTACAGTCTTTCTCATATTTCTATCTTATTTTTTTATTTTATTTTATTTTTTGGGGGCTCAGATTTTGACACAGCTTTGTTAGCCATGTATCTCATAATATAGGCTAGTGCGGCTTACAGGTCTTTAGATTTTATAATATGTGTTAAAAGTTGACCGTGTAAGACCTGACAAACTTTCATTCACGTCTCTAGGCTACGTTGAACGGCCTTTTGATACCAACAGAAAAAATCGGAGGTATTCGCCAAGGTTTTTTCGGCGTATTTCCAGTGCAGTTAGGTAAAAATGCAGCAAATTCCTATCGACGAATCGGTTTTCCAAGTCCTTCTACACAGTGGTCAAATTAGTTATTTTATCAGAAGGGACACCTTGAGGAAATTTCGCGCAGGCTTTTGAAAAACGGTGATTAAACTGCCCGGCATGAAAATTGCCTCCAACACTATTTTTGCAAATTCTTATGTAAAATGTTCTCCTGATTCCTATTATGACGGACGTTTTGCCCCATCACCCATCTTTTTTAAGAACCAGCCTATTTTTACTACTTTTCGGTAATTTTAGGGCTAAAAAATTGTTTTATAGTGGAGAAAAGAAATATTTTAACTGTTAAATATTTTCTGGGGGCCTAAAGATGTGAAAAATTCCAAAACATGAGCATTTGCAGCAAGTAGAAGATTTAAGGGGGGATTAGCGACTGAAATTTAAAGTTATATTTATTATATTTTATTAATCAATTATTATTATCACTTAATATCACTTATTACACATTTTATATATTTTTTATTTTTAAGAGTAAAAATAATTAATTTTTCATTCTCGAAATCAAATTCATGGCAAATAAAATTACCGAAGATTGATAAAAATTGGAGGAGGTGGTGACTTCCCGAGAAAACGGTGGGTGATGGTGCAAAATGGGGGTAATATTCGTATTTAGGAGGTTATTTTACATAAGAATCAGCAGAAAAGGTATTAGTATTTTTTTTTTTTTCCAGCATAGTGGTTTTTGCTTTGTTTTAATAATATCGGTCCAATTATTAACGGAAATTGCGACGTTAAATTGGATTTTAAAGGCAGATTATGAGGCCTGTATTTCGAAAGTTAACATATTCAGGCTTGGTATAAAAGTCAGAGATTCATTGTTAAAAGTACTAGTACCTTGTTAATCTAAAATTTTGTGCCAATTTGCAAGTCAATCGGATGATTTTTCTGGCAGCCATTGCAATATATACAAATTCTGATCATAGACTGTAATGATAAGAAAAACTTTGGTATGTCCCTGTACACGAACTACAAACAGAATACACACCCAAAATTATACACCAAATTCTGTGTGGCTCATGAATATATATGTACCAAATTTCAAGTCATTACGGTAATTTTTGCAGCCACCATCGTGAGATTTACATATAGACAGGCAGGCAAACAGACAAAAGCATTTTGAGTCCCCCCTCTGAACAAAGAAGCCTTCTCTGACGTGGATCTGCAGAACTAGTGGATCTGCAGATCATGAGCCTCAACGGCCTTTTTCCCTTTTTGTTTAAATAGTACGTTTTTGGCACGGAGGAATCCGGCTTGGCATGAGAGATAGAATTATATTAAAGAGCTTTACTTATTGATAATCCTGGGTAATTTTTAAAATTTTGATGATGAAATATATCGGACATTTTTCGCCAAGGTCTGCACTTTCACAAAAACCGCATTAAGCCAAGTAGCGCATTAAAAAAAATAATAAAATAAATAAATAAATAAATAATAAATTATTGAAAAACACAAAAGTAAGAACAGGTAAGGAACATAAATCAAAAGAAAGAAACAGAAAAATTTATTAAATAAATTATGTATTTCTGTCTAAAGTGGCGATAAAAATTCAAACATTGCCAAGGGGAAGCTATATTAAGGCTGTACTGTTATCAATTTTACATATTTCATTATTTATTTTTCTATATACCAACTACTATTAACTGACTCAACTACTATTATAACCACAAAAATAATTGTTTCATGCGATAGACGTAAACGATCACAGCACATTGTAATATTATATTTGGCGAGAAATTGTTGTCTTTTTATGGTTGATCGAATAAATCAAATAAATATAGAAAATAACTTGAAAGAAAATATTATGTACACCACGTATAGTGTTGTTCATATGTAACAGGGATTCAAATATAAGTTTGCTACTTCAATATTTTCGTTACTGTCCGTTTCGAAATTGTCATCTGATAAGCATCCAAATGGAAGCCCACCGGAAAGCTATTTTCACAGACAATAGACACAGACAACGAGAATGTGCGAATGCGTGGGTCACTGCTGAAAGCAGCGGGGAAACAAAGCGGGTTTTAGAGCAAATTCATGGTTAATTAATTTATTAATTTATTTTATATTATTATTATTATTATTATTTTATAAAGAGATATAGAAAAAAAATTCCTTTTAAATATAGTGACTAGCAAAATGTGTGAAGCCTTAGTTGATTCACTTCCTTCAATGATTTCTTAAATTTAAAATGATTTCATTAACACGCAAGCACCATCTACCAGAGTTTTGTACATTTTGAGTTTGTTTTATATTTTTTCCCGCATTCAGAATTCGGTGCGTTCCCGAACCGGGGCTTTTCTAGTTAATTAATAACTCATTAATTTTTGTAAGAAATTTTACATCATTTGGATGAAGATAGTTCGTCATCGGAATTATTTTGAGTGATGCCATAAATAAATTATTTAGTTCATGCATACACTTTGTTAGAGTAAAGAGGCTTTTAAGCACCTTTATAATGCATGTTAATTCCATTATGTTCAATGCGCAATAAATATAAACGCATTAAAGTGAATTAAATAAATAAATAAAAAAAATCCATAGGCTCTAATGTCACGAAATTAATTTGTGTGTCTCTGTAAACGAACCATAATCATTGTATACACCAGTAAATACCATTCAGCTTATTCTACATTTTTCATGAATGATTGTTCGAAATTTGACATAATTTGGATGATTCCGTTACATTGTCAGAACACTTACAACACACTGCAATAATTCTTTTCTTCTGATAAATATAAATAATATTTCATATTCGAATATAGGGAATACTTATATGCTGCTGTGAAATGCAAATTCAGAAATGTTTTACATTTCTATATGTATGTACATACTAGTGGATCTGCAGATAAGGAACCTCAACTTCCTATTTGCATCGCTCATTACTCAACAGATCATTTATATTTATTCCATGTTATATATATATATATATATATATATATATTAATTACTTTTTAATTAAAGTGTATTTGTATTAAAAGGCGCCAAAGGCAGCTCTAAAAATTATACAAAAATATATAAGTTTGAAAATATGTAGAGACTTGAAGACAAGTGAGCGTGGTCAACAAGAAAAAGAAAAAATAAGTTAATAAAAACAAGCAATTATCTAATTAAAGTAACAAAGAACAATTGTAAAAACAACACTACTTGTGAAAAACACCTTTCCGCTTCCTCTTCAGTGGGTGGGAGCAGCAGAACAGACAATAAAGTAAATTGAAAAAAGCCTAACAGATTCGGAAACATGGTGAAACTAGCATACTCCCAACAAAAATCAAGGAAATTCTAAAACAAGATTAAATTACTGGTAAATTATATATAACAAATGTAATGCAAATTAACGGTAAATTAGATATTAACAATTATGCAATTTAACGGTAAAGAATATCAATGCTTCATAAAAGCAACATAACTAAATTAATTTAATAGTTCAAAAAATACAAAGTTGATATTTGTGATAAGAATAATTTGACAAAAGGACATGCTAGATCGTCAGGCAAAAAGACATTGTAATGAATTGAAATATATTGACCTTACTGCATTGTAGTAATACATTGTAGAACTGCATTGTAGAACTTACAATATCTTTTTGCTTTTGAGGTCTGGGTGAGAACATGACGATCTCGCATGTCCTTTTATTAAATTATTCTTATCACAAATATCGACTTTGTATTTTTTGGACTATTAAATTAATTTAGTTATGTTGCTTTTATGAAGCATTGATATTGCTATATCTAATTTACCTTTAATTTACATTATTGGTGTTACATATAATTTACCAATAATTTAATCTTGTTTTAGAATTTCAATGATTTTTGTTGGGCGTATGCTAGTTTTGCCATGTTTCCGAAACTTGTTGGGCCTTTTTCAATTTACTTTATTTTCTGTTCTGCTGCTCCCACACACTGAAGAGGAAGCGGAAAGGTGTTTTTCACATGTAGTGTTGTTTTTACAACTGTCCTTCGTTACTTTAATTAGTTATTTCTTTGTTTTTATAAACATTTTTTTTATTCGTGTTGACCACATCCACTTGTCTTCATGTCTCTACATATTTTCAAAATCATATATATATATACAGAGAGAGAGAGAGAGAGAGAGAGAGAGAGAGAGAGAGAGAGAGAGAGAGAGAGAGAGAGAGACGCTTACATATATATGAATATCTCGCTACATAAACATGTACTTTCTGAGGGAGAGCTTCCGCAACTCTCAAACCCTCGTTTTATCTGTCCGTCTATATCTCTCTGTATATATGTATCAGTTCAAAAAACCCTTAACGGCTTAAAAGTTTGTGACGCTGCTACTTTATGGCTATAAGAATTTGAAATATGAGTCTTAAAAATAATTATATCAAATTTTAAGTGACGCTTTGCAATTAGTTAAAGTATACATAGATTTACTTATTTGATCATTTACTTTTATCTTTTATTTATATTTATAATGCAAACGTAATATTTTTAACTTCAAGATCAGACAGATATATAAAATACACTCACTGATGCTTTTTCATTGGCATTTCAAATTCAAAATAACAGTTTTAAAAGGAATTATATAAAAATTCCAGTGGCGCCTCGGTGTTATTTTAAAAGACATGTTTTTAGATTCCATTAAAATTACTTTTGTTTTGTCTAATAAAGTATATTTACACATTTAAACAGTGCTTTTAATTTTCAAATATACTGTCAAATAATTATACTTTCACTGAGTTTGCATTATAAAGTAAAATTATTTATTTCAATAAATTGATTTATCTTTTGCATCACGCTATCCAAAACATAGTATCATAGTATCCAACTAAGTGAAAATTTGCTCAAAGAGGTAGTGTGACGTAAAGAAAACATTTACACAAATTTTACTTGCAGTTTTGGATAGCATGACGCAAAAGATAAATCAATTTATTGAAATAAATAATTTTACTTTATAATGCAAACTCAGTGAAAGTATAATTATTTGACAGTATATTTGAAAATTAAAAGCACTGTTTAAATGTGTAAATATACTTTATTAGACAAAACAAAAGTAATTTTAATGGAATCTAAAAACATATCTTTTAAAATAACACCGAGGCGCCACTGGAATTTTTATATAATTCCTTTTAAAACTGTTATTTTGAATTTGAAATGCCAATGAAAAAGCATCAGTGAGTGTATTTTATATATCTGTCTGATCTTGAAGTTAAAAATATTACGTTTGCATTATAAATATAAATAAAAGATAAAAGTAAATGATCAAATACGGAAATCTATGTATACTTTAACTAATTGCAAAGCGTCACTTAAAATTTGATATAATTATTTTTAAGACTCATATTTCAAATTCTTATAGCCATAAAGTAGCAGCGTCACAAACTTTTAAGCCGTTAAGGGTTTTTTGAACTGATATCATTACTTTTTAGTGGTTATTGATCAATAAATTAAAATAAGTCCTTCTGGCTCCTAGGAAGGGTAAAGTAATTTATCTTTTCTTATGAAGTTGCCACCATTTTGTTTTCAAAATGGCAGCTACAATTTATTAATGGACATAGTGGATTTATTAATGAAGGCTTGTATATATGGAGTTTTAAGCAAATCGGTTCATAAAACCTTTCTAATGTAAATTTGAAATTTTCAGTGTGCTAGCACAGGGAAACAAGAGGGTAGATTATGTTGGCAAATAAACATATCAAATACATTTCTAAGATAAATCTACACTACAAATTTAGTGTGAATTAATTCAGTATTTCAAACGTTATCATACTGACAAATTTTCAAGTAGCCTGCCACTTGGAAACAAAATGGAGAAGCTTCGCACTAGAAAAATTTATTGACTAGGATTCTCAAACTCTTAAAAAAAAAAATAAAAAATAATAAGAAAGAAAGAAAGAAAAATAAGTGGATAATTTCAAATTTAAGTTAGAATTACGTAATTTACAGTTTGCAAGTTTCTTTTTAGATAATTACAAATTAAACAATTACAAATAAATAAATAAATAAATAAATAAAAATAAAAATAAAAATCAAGTAAATGTTAAAAATGGAAATTTGTATATTTTGTTTCCCCTTTTGAGGCTAAGTATGCTCCAATATTCACAATTTAAATTTTCATCAAAATTGCAGGTAAAAATTACTTCATATATATTTTCATATAAAACGTTTGGGGGAAAAATAGACAAAATATAAATTAAGCTTTACATTTCTATAATTTTAGAAATAAGATAAAATCAACTGGAGAAAAATTTTATGGAAAATATAAGTTAAGCTTTAAAAAAAAATGAAATTTCTGGTAAAAATTCTATTTCATAAATATATTTACAACTACAATAAACAAAAAACCCTCCTTTAATTTTAAATAATTATTTCTACATGTTTCGAAGCAATTAAAATTTTTTTCTTTCTTTCTCTTTTTTTAAGAAAAAATAAATAAATGTAGTGGCTCCATCTAGTAGTTTATATTAAAATCATATACATATATATTTAACTTTTTTTTTATTATTATTTTCTTTCCCATTAAAAAAAAAAAAAAAAAAAAAAAAAAAAAAAAAAAAAAAACTTGTTTAGAAACAGGTAGAAATAGTTATTTAAAATTAAAAAAGGATTTTTTGTTTATTGTAATTGTAAATATATTTATGAAATAGAATTTTTCATGCAGAAATTAATTAATTAAAAAAATAAAAGAAAGAATAATATTTTTTAAATACATTGTTATGGGTTTCAAAATAAAGATGTTATTTATTTATTTTGACGTGTTTTTTAATAATTGCTATTTGACATATTTTTCATGAATTTTAATAAAATTCATGAAATAATGTTATTTCTAATAAACAGTGTAAGCACTGTTTCATCCCCGAGTCATTATTGCTTTAAATAATAATAAAAAAAATTTTATTGTGTTAATATTTAAAATATGTATCATTTTAAAGTCTGAAAAATGAATAAATGAATAAAATCTAACTGTATTTTGAAAAGAGATTTTAAATTTTTAAAAAGAAAAAATATTTCTCTATGTATTTACGGAAGTGTATGCTTTAAATACAAAACGATAGATGGCGCCAAAACTCTATTTGCTGTTTTTTTTCCATTCTCGGCGCGGAATGATACATGAATATGAATCGCAGATCATTGAGCTATTATAAAATCGATGTTCATGAATGATTAAAAAATTTTTCGCTTTAAAAAATTGTAAATTCATCATTATTATGATAAAATGGAATATCTAAAATTACAAAATACTTCCTTATGTAAAATATTATCTAAATATTTTTTTGACTAAATATGAAGTTTTGAAATCAAAAATATCTTTTTCATAACAGAAGAGAAAATATATTTAAGTGAATTTGACTTAGTATACATACAATAAATATGTTAAACATGTAATAAAGTACTTTTGCGTTTAAAAAAATCTAAATAATTCATTGGCTGCATTGAAGTCGGTCAATCAACCAGCCCACATACCTCACAAGTAAGAACCGCATTACAGCATTTTCACCGGAAGAAACACATGTAATTGGCGGAGTAATATAGTTCCATATTTAAAGCGATTTATATAAAAAACAAGAGTTTTCCTGAAAAAAAACGAAAACGTTACTAGATTCAGAAAGATCCTATTAACAACATATATTAATTATATGAAAATCCTTCGAGCCGTTTTAGAGATATTTTTCAGAATTCCAGTCTATTACACCAACCGTTTTCCCATTTTAGCTTAAAATTGAGATTCAGATCTCAAAACATATTGCATGTAGAAATGTAAAATTTTCAGGATAGATTAAGACCGAAGATAAAAGATTATTTTGAAAAGATCAAAACAAAGTGTGGCATATTTGCTGAGATATTAAGTGTCGGCTTTTACAAATCTCTTTGATGTCAAACTAGCCGTATATATGAGTTCGCAGCGTCCCGTTTTTCCCTCCGCTTGCGTCACTCAAAAAACTGTCGTTTTTCATGATATATTTCTCAGTAATTTATATCTTTGGGTTAATTCCATGAAACATATAAATACTTGTGTGAAATTCGATGCAAAATCATTGCATACGATATCCGATGCATACGATGCATTGCATACGATGCATAAAAATTTCCACAAAAACCATTAATTTATACATTCTAATAGCATATTAGTTTAGCATGTCATAATGCACTTATAAGAAATACCGTCAATATACATTTATGGTTCAACTTTCTTTTGTGTTCCCTTATTGTATACAAACCACATTTATTAAGTAACATGAATAAAAAGAATATAGCTAATTCCTTGTAATTCATTAATATTTGTACCAGTTTTGACATCGTTTGGATAAATACAGAATGTCATCGGGATTATTTTATGTGGTCTTGTAAATAAATTATTTAGTTTATAAATAACATTTTGTACATAAAATATGCTTTTAAACATCTTAATATTGTGCATTAACTTATTATAATATTATTTTTTAATAATAAATGTTAACTTCTGTATTTATTTATGTGTGCTATGCTGTCTCATGTTATTTTTTAAAATGTATGTGAATAATAACGAGTCATAAACATTATATACAACAATGGAAAATATTCAACTTATTCTACGTAGTTTATTATTGAAATTATATATAAATTCGATGATTTTGTGACATCGTAGGAAGACTTTTGTAAGGTCATGTATATTAATTATTAAATCTAAGCACAGATTTTTGTATAGTAAACACGCTATTTAGTATTACATTAAATTATGGTAACATCATTTTGTTATGTGACGTGTAACCCTGCTAAAATGCGTTTCACGAATTCCTTTCAGTACACTTTAAAGATAAGAAATACTTTGGCTTATCCTTGTACACGAACTATACACAAAAGACACGAAAAAAATTGTAGAGCAATTTGTATATGGCGAGTAAATATGCGTACCAATTTGCATGCAATGCGGACAAGTTTTGAGAAAGCTATCAGAGTACACAGATATTTTATCCATATGCCCTAATGAGAAGAAAAACTTTGGTTTGCCCCTATAAATGAACCACAGACAGAATATACATCTAATAGTATACTGATAATTCCACGCCATTGCTCATGACTCTACTCATTAACATGTGTACCAATTTGATCGGAGGATGTTTTGTCGACTGTTATCATGGTACACACAGGCCCAAAGTCAAACAGAAACCAAAAACTTGTTTTGTCTTCACATGCAGGTCTCCACTAACGTTTCATAGTATGTACGTATGTAGTATGTAAAGCAAAATATAATAATAATAATAATAATAATATACAATATCCATAAAGTTTTTCTATAGTTTTTAATTCATGACATTTTTTTTTTGCAGAAATACTTATAACATTAAATTACTAATTTTCGCTTATATTTATATGTTAAAAAAAATGATTATTTCTATACAAAAGACTTTTCTATACAAAAGAATGGTTTACAGAAAATTACATATTATTGAAATACTAGGATTTTTTAAACTCCTTCTTTTGAAACACATCCAGATAATCAATACATGGGTAATTTAATGCGAATACTTTGCTCTTCATTTCTTCGTTTAAAAATATCTACATATCCGTTTCCAGGAAATTTCAGCGAAAGAAACTTTCAAACTGGAGCATACAGATTTATGTGTTGTAACATAAGTAAAATTGAAATACTGTCAAAAATCAATCATAAAAACAACTTTCATTCGAGATTCAAGAAATAAAATTTGTATCTAATACCTCTGGTTTCTGAAATGTTTCAGGCATTTCCCGTTTCGCATTTCCAATTTTCAGTTTCCTTCAATATATTTCGTTCTAAATTTTCTGTTTTGATAGATTTTTTTTTTCTTTTTTACTTGGTGTTGTTAGACTTTGTTACGTATTTATATTTATTATTACAAAAAAAAAAAAAAAAAAGGTTAAACAAACGTTATATATGTAATTTAAAGGAAACAAAAGTGATATTCTTGATCCTAAAATTCTGTTTTTAACACTTTCCAACAAGGTTGAAAAGTGTTTATGACTTGGGTTTGTCTGTCTGTCTGTCCGTCCGCGCTCTAACTCCCGTAAATATTAATGGAATTTCTTGAAACTGATATATGTTATTCAAGTTCACTATCGGATGTTCCCTATTGAAAATGGAGTTTATACCTCTACTGGTTTGTGTACAGGGACCCCCGAAAATATTTCAAAGCATTGTGTTCTATGAGAGGCATTTCTATAAACCATATTTTCATACCCTTACTGTACAAAAAATCTTAATGAAATTGAAATATGTTATACAAGTTCACTATCGGATGTCTCCTGTTGAAAATGGAGTTTATACCTCTACTAGTTTGTGTACAGGGACACCTTAAAGTATTTCAAAGCATTGTGTTCTATGAGAGGCATTTCTATAAAACATATTTCCTCACCCTTACTGTACACAAACCTTAAAGAAATTGAAATATGTTATTCAAGTTCACTGTCGGATGTTTCCTGTATAAAATGGAGCAAATACCATCACTGATTTGTGTACAGGGACGCACAAAAGTATTCCAAAGCATTGCGTTTTATGAGAGATCTTTCTTTAAATTTTAATAACTTTACTTTGCACGAAGATTTATGAAATTGAAATGTGTTATTTATAAGCACAAAAGAAAATGCTTTGCATAGAATATAGCATGATTAGCATTAGATATACAGGGTGACACAAAAATATTCAGTTGTATAAAGAGCTATAAATAAATAAGTGCTACAAGTGTACTTTCGTTTGCATTAAGCGTTTTTAACACTTTCTAACATTTTTAACACTTCCCAACAAGGTTGAAAAGTGTTAATGACTTCGGTTTGTCTGTCTGTCTGTCCGTCTGTCTGTCTCTCCGCGCTCTAATTCCCGTAAATATTTGGCGAATTTCTTGAACCTGATATATGTTATTCAAGCTCACTATCGTTTTTTTTCTTTTGAAAATGGAGTTTATACATTTACTGGTTTGTATACAGGGACACCCGAAATTAGTTCAAAGCATTGTGTTCTATGAGAGGTATTTCTATAAAACGTATTTTCATATCTTTACTGTACACATATCTAAATGAAATTGAAATATGTTATTCCAGTTCACTATCTGATGTTCCCTGTTGAAAATGGAATTGATACCTCTACTAGTTTGTGTACTGGGGCACCCGAAAGTATTTCAAAGCATTGTGTTCTATGAGAGGTATTTCTATAAATCATATTTTCATACCTTTACTGTACACATATCTTAATGAAATTAAAATATGTTATTCAAGTTCACTATTGGATTTTTCCTGTATAAAATGTATTAAATACCAACTCTGTTTTATATATAAAGACACTCAAAAGTATTCTAAAGCATTGCGTTCTATGAGAGATATTTCTATAAATTAAATTTTAATAACTTTATTTTCCAAGAAATTTTTGGAAATTGAAATATGTTATTTATATGCACAAAAGAATGCTTTACATATAATGTAGCATGGTTAGCATTAGATTTACAGGGTGACACAAAAATATTCTGTTATATTAAGAGCTATTATTGAAAATTTGCTAGAATTCTACTTTCGTTTACATTAAGGGTTTTTAACACTTCCTAACATTTTTTTAAGTGTGATTATGATATCAATTTGTGTATCTGTCCGTCTGTCCGTCTGTCTGTCTGCCCGCTCTCTAACTCCCGTAAATATTTATGGAATTTTTTGAAACTGTTATTTAAGTTCACTATCGGATGTTTCCTATATAAAATGGAGTAAATATCACCACTGATTTGTGTACATTGACACCCGAAGGTATATCAAAGAATTGTGTTCTATAAGAGGAATTTCTATAAACCATATTTTCATACCTTTACTGTACAATACCTTCATGAAATTGAAATATGTTGTTCAAGTTGACTATTGGATGTTTCCTATATAAAATGGATTACGTACCCCCGCTAGTTTATATACAGGGACACTCAAAAGTACTCCAAAGCATTGCGTTCTTTGTGAGATATTTTTATAAATCAAATTTTAGTAACTTTACTTTCCACGAAGTTTTAGGAAATTGAAATATGTTATTAATATGCACAAAAGAATGCTTTGCATAGAATATAGCATGGTTACCATTAGATTTACAGGGGGACACAAAAATATTCAGTTATATTAAGAGTTATTAATAAAAAATTGCTAGAATTGTACTTTCGTTTACATTAAGCTTTTTTGACACTTACAATCATTTTTTTGGTGTGAATATAATTTCAACTTGTGTATATGTCTGACTGTTCTTCTGTCCGTCTGTCTGTCTCTCTGTCTGTTTTTCTGCGCTCTAATTCCCGTAAATATTTATGGAATTTCTTTATACCGTTATATTTTATTGAAGTTCACTATCGGATGTTCCCTATTGAAAATGGAATGGATACCTCTTCTGGTTTGTGTACAGGAACACCCAAAAGTATTCGAAAGCATTGTGTTCTATGAGAGGAATTTCTATAAATCATATTTTAATACCTTTAATGTATAGAAACTTTAATGAAATTTTAATATGTTATTAAATTCCCTATCGGATGTTTCGCATGTAAAGTAGAGTACATTTCTAACTGGTTTGTGTACAGGGGCACTTGAAAGTACTCCAGAGCATTGTTTTGTATGAGAGTTATTCTTATAAACCAAATTTTAATAATTTTATTTTCTGCAAAGCTTAATGCAATTGAAATATATTATTCGTATGCACAAAAGAGTGTGCCTTCTATGTAATATAGTATGGTTAGCATTAGATTTACAGGGCCACACAAAAATTATCTGTTGCATTAAGAGGTATTAATAAAAATTTGCTGGAATTGCACTTTCGTTTACATGAGCGTTTTAACACTTTCTTATAATTTTAGTGGGAATATAATTTCAATTTATGCATCTGTCTGTCCGATTGTCTACCTTTCTGTCTGTTTGTCTCCGGCTCCTATCATCCGTGAATATTTTGAGAATTTTTTAAAAATGATACACACATGTTCCCTATGCGGAATGTTCCCTATTGAAAATGTCATTAATAGGTCCTGTACAACTAGTTTGTTTACAGGGACAACAACAGCAACAATAAAAAAAAAAAGTTATATTTAAAAAAACTTTCTACTACAAAAATCTTAAAAACATTGGCATGCATTATTAATATTCTAAAATATTGTTTTGTATAGAATATGACATGATTAACTTTCAGATTTACAGGTCTACAGTAAAATATTCAGAGAGTTTAAAGCTGTAATTATAATATAACGGCTGCATTTTCATTTGCGTTAAGCCTTTTTAACACTTTCCAAAATACCTAAGAGTAATTTTAAAATCAATTAGTCTATCTGTATGTTTTTCAGTCCTTCTGTGTGTTGTGCGATAACGTAGGCAAAGCATATTAAAAGTTATTCGATACAACAATTGCGTACAGTTGGAAAATTCTACTAATCAATGCGTACTGCATGATTTTTCTTTCTTGTTTATTCTCATCTACATGTCATGGAAAATTTATTACAATAAAAACAATCAACTTTTTTAATTTATATTACATATGTAAATATTAGCAAATGTAATAAAACAAAATGAAATGCAGTAAGAAATTATGATATTTATAAGTATAGCATATATATGAATGATATATGAAAATATATTTTGCTAAGCATTCAGCTTTGTTATTATAAATATTTATTTATATAATGCTACTTTCCATAAAACCGTGTATATTTCATTAACTAGTTAAAATAGTAATTCACACATAAACATATAAATAGAGATATGTAAAGTAAACTGTATGCATCTCTCTATCTATCTACCTATCTATCTATATATACGTATATTATGTCTCTCAGAATGGGTGTAAAGTTGAGTATATATATATATTCATTTCTTTTGGTTTAATGCAGACTATAGATGTTTAAACTCTACTTAATTCCAATTTTCATTATAGATGTAATGTATTTTAATTCTCTTTGGTGTCCATGTAGACGAACATTTTGCTTGATCTCAACGAAAAATTTAGTGTAGCATCCCAGTATGATACACATTTAGAATGCCAAGTTTGGACTTTCTGCTAGTATTTGTTCTTGAGATGTGTAGATAACAGACATACACACAGACAGGTACACACATAGACACAAACACAGACCAACGACTAAAAACATTATTTTTGGATTAAGTGTTACCTCAAAACGTGTAAATAAATAATAAAAAAAAAAATCTGGTGTGGCACTTGCACGACTTTCTCTTATCCTGAATTTTAATAGTATAAATAGCCAATGAAGCCAATGGTTCGTGTACAGGGACACTCAAAATATTCAAAATTAATAAGTCTATAGGGGGAAATTGCAGGTAAGTAGAGTTTAACATTTATAGACTGCACTAAACCAAATGAAACGAATATATATTTTGTGTAATAGACATAGTCACCTGGAAAAAAAAATTATGTGTGTAGGAGCCTTGCCTCCCCCCTGGGGGGGAAGTCCCCCCCCTCAAGGTGAGTAAATTTTCATGATAGATATCTTTCGAAAGGGCTCGCCAATACCTTTAAAACGAATGGTTGAATCATCGATCTGCGATAATTTAAAATAAAGTGATCGATTTTTTTTCATTTATTTATTTATTTATATATATATATATATATATTTAATGTAATACTGAGAATAAATTCAACATTTTTTTTTTTTTTTTTTTTTTTTTTTTTGATATTTAGTGTTATACTACTTCTCTAATATGGAAACAGTGTGCATTATCATAGAAGATTTTTTTTAATAATAATTTTAATATATATATATATATATTTACTGAGTTAATTTGTATAAAAAAATATAGAAGTCGTGTTACTAAAAATATTTTACCATTTCCAGGAAAGCTGTTCGGGAATTGAAATAAAATCCTCATAGAGCTGTGGTAATTAATGTATGTTTTAAGCTAAATATTCATCGCTTGTTTTTTGTACATTAATGAAACGGGGGTTTCTGTGTGAGGCCTGTCTACCGCCCCCTAATTAAGAATTAAGAAAAATATATTTTAACCAAGTTAAAATACACTTTTAAGAAATACCGACTATATAATTAGTTCTGTGTGAGGGTTGCTATCGCTCCTCTCACAGAGACCTAATTAACATATAAAACTCTTCCGAAGATTCATTTGAATTGTTTAGCATAGGTTTACATAACAGTACTCGTTATCTTACCTCTTAATCTCCAACCTGTATTTATAGTATTAAATTTCAGGTAAGAGAAAGTAGTGTGAGTGACACACCAGATTATTATTATTTGATTTTTTAATCTGCGTAAAAAAGAATAAAAAAGCATTAAATAAATAAACATGTTTTTTTAGTAACTTTAATCTTCTCAGTTTTACTACAAATGTATTGGGTAAATTTATGTCAATCGTCGTTGTTTCTTATCAACTTGATATTTTGAATTCTGTATAATACAATTTGATATTTAGTGTTATTTGTTTAAGTGTGTAACCTATACTGAAAGGTAATTTATTTAAAATGGTTTACAATTCCCTTTTTAATTTATGTGTACACACCTTGTTGCTGAAATTGAAAGTATTTATTTGATAATAACGAATAACTTTGAGCAGTGAAATTTGATATACATGATGTAAGATTAATTCTCGATGTGATTAGGGAAACTTTAAAATAAAAAAATATTAATTGATTATAAATAAAATAGTCCTTGTATTGGCAACACTGTGTGCACATGCATGCAGCACTCCCAAATCGTCACTCACGAGCCGCTACTGGTTATATTGCGCAATTTTATCCCGTAATGATACGCCTCTATATGTACACATGACTAACGTCTAGCAAAAATGAATATTAGACTAACCTGAATTGGTCTTAGTCATTTATTACGTTTGTAGTTTGGCAAATGATATAACATATCATCGATATCATTCGGAAATTATTAAAAGCATGTATATGCATGTGGTATAATCTGTAGACCGTTTATTTATTAACAGCTGTATAATAATTATGGTTTGCGTTAGAACTAAATATAACAGTTTCTGTTCATATGTTATGAGATGTTTTTACCTTACTCCCTGCTTCTAAAGGAAAATAAATTCAGGTTGCTTCTTAGTAACTCATACTCGAGTGAAGCTTCTAGACGGTATAAATACATTATATCAGGTGTCATTAGAATCTTTAAATATCTTTGTGACATAATCTGGAATGGAAATGCATTAAATATAGTAAACAAAAAATTTATTTTAACTATGTACTTAAATTCCAGAATAACGGGCATTATTCTTAAAGACTTGAGGCTAGGAAAATAAAGAAGACAAAAATGAACATTATATTTGTGTCACCAAATGTAACATAACAGGCATTGAATAATAATAAAATAAATTATAGAATAAAGCAAACGTGTAAGTGTTGAATATTTTTAGCATTATATTTACAACTTATTTTTAATTGCTGAATGTGTAAGAATTCCAATTGTAAAAACTATATTTAAAATATATATTTTTTTAATTGAAATATTTTTCAGAGGGAACACTACCTTTTTGAATCCCTCTAACTTCAACGTGTAGTAAATTAAATTGTATGTCAACTCTATGTATGTAATGTTATGTTACGTATAGTAATTGACCATATTATAGTATAGTCTAACTTAATAATTTCATACATTTTAAAATCTCTCATAAGCTCACTGAAACATCTCACCTTACTGCACAGTTAAATTTTCGTTACACAAGCATTTTATACTTGGAAATTAGTAGCAACCATTACATTTATGAAATAAAAATATTACAGACATTCAAATGAGACACATATGTATAATGCATATGCGAAACTTCTCAACTAAGAACTTTCGATTATTCATCTAACCTGAACGAAACTTCTATGGACATTCACCGTTTGTCATCTGAGCGCGAGTTTGATCATTTGAGTAGGGATATACATCCTCACAAACCTCTCCGAAAAAATGTAAACTTTAATTGAACGTTTAATGAAAATTTCCCAGCTACATTATCCTTGAAACAAAAAATATTGATTATTGAATAAATTATAGTAAACACTCAGCATCACTAAATCTCCAGCAGTCTGTATTCGCAAGTTTATTTACGCGCAAATCACTTCAATCTTCAACATGACAGAACTATTAAGAATATACAATTACATATTTTAGTAAACACAGGCTATCTAAATCAATACAATCTCAAATGATATATAAACTGGATAGTTTACTGAATAGGTAATACATGTACATCTCAAATTCTTCATTTTATATAGGTAACTTGGTAACTTGATTTTAACAACACGCACCTTTTCATAACTTCCTGAAAATACGTGTCTGTCATTCTGGATACTAACTATTTAGAGGTGGGAAAATTTTATTTCTTTATAAGAACCAGAGTAAGAAATTTTACGATATTTCGTAAAATATCGATTTCGAGCAAATATGTCAAAGGCAGTTTGTTATTTTTTGCAATCGCGACTAATATTTTCCGGATATATCACTTAAAATATTTTCATGTAATGGAGTTGTCTCTCGGCCTATAAAAATGTGTCCTAGGAACAAAACTATATAGTCGTAGAGTCTGACGACAGAAGACAACTAAGGCTAGAAACTAAAAATCACTCAGTCTTTGAAACAATAGATATAAATCCTTCTATTGAAAGTTTGTTATAGGCAACAACTCGATTTAGATGGCATTTAAATGAATTCACACCAGTTTGAAAAAGGCTACAAAAAATGGGCGCCCTCGGAGGCATGATTATTCATTCAAAAATTTCAGATGGCAAATATACTATAAAAGTTCATCGGAAGCCCTAACCATTTTCTCAGTTCGCGCACATACAAATATCAGTGCGATATCCTTAAAAAGCTTTCTCGATTTACATCCTCGAGGGAAAAAAAAGAACCTTTTAATGCAACATTTAAATGTCTCCGATTTTAAATCAGTTCATATCTCTAAATGATTTGCACGAGTAGATAAACAAGCTAACGTAGCTACATACAAATTGATGAGCATTCCTTTATGTTTTTGCATTTTAAAAGAATGGATCCAGAAAACTAGTCAACAGTATCGTTAGAGGCAAATTTTTTATTTACACGTTCATATAGAAAATTTCCTATTAAGTACGCAGAGGTAGAGAAATAAAATATTCATGACAAAATTTCCTAGAAATTTTCTGCAATCAACAGGCCATTACTCTTATATAACTCAGAAAAGTTTGAAGGCCAACATGTTGTAGTGACTCCCCTTCATTTCCTGCACATTCAGCGGCAAGATTCAACTGACCTGGGGGAAACAAATAGTTTAATTTGTCAAAGAGCGACTTCACTTTGAAGGCCAGAAAACTACTCAAGAATAAACACAAGCCACTGTTAAAATTTTCTGTTCAACAGACGACCACGTGGTAACCTCGTAAAGGAAGCGGCGTGTTAAGAAAGCTACGGTTGTCAGACAGATAGCAAAGAGCATGTTGGGATAGCCAATCAAAAGTGATGTGTTTTCCCTCTCGTTTTAAACTTAATTTGGTAATCATTGTGTACATTTTACAAATATTAATAACATGATTAAATCAATTGTGCTCCAAAAATACCATTTTTTTTTCCGTCACGTTACCACATTAGACACGTCTTGTGCAAAAAATAAAAAATATCATTAAAATCGGTTAAGCGACTATTTTGAGAGAATAATAGAAGACATTTCTTCCCAAATTTCACATTAGAATCTTGAAATGACTCCCCGCTCTCATTGTAACTTTTTTTTTTTTTTTTCAAGAAATGTGACTAAACGCTTCAACTTACTGTTTGAAATGAACAGTTTACATTTAGATAAACGTCTTTGTTTTTACTAAATTTTTTTTCTAATTTATTTGATGTATTATAAATATTTTCCTTTCTTTCCATTTTTCTGACATCAAGTGACCTAACCTTTTGTTTTTTGGTTTTTTTACATTATGAATGAACCTGAAATGAAAGTTTGTAACTCATACAAAATGCATTAAATTATCACTCATATAAAAAACTTTATAGTATCTATACTAAAAGAAAATGTAAGCAAATAGATACTTTGATGCAAAAGAAACTTTTGTTCAATTTTATTTGTTACTTTAGTCAGCGCAATGCAAGAGATAAAACTATTTGCTGAAATAAATATAATTAATCACGTAATATAAGCTCAGTGATATAATTGACAGTATATTCTGAAGATTAAATGTATTATTTCAATGTTTAAATATATGTCATTAGACAGAGCGAAATTAATTGCAATACAATTTAAAAACAAATCTTTTAAAGTAACATTTAGGCATCAATGTAATTTTATGACCATATTTAACTCTCCCACCCCCCCTTCTTTTTTTCTTCGACAAAGGTAAATAAAAAAAGTGTGAGCGAGTAAATATTATATCTATATTTTCATATATTGGATGATGTTTACGTTGTGAATATAAAGATAATAGAAAAGGAGCAAAATGTTTAGTTTAAATAATAGCACAGAGTCTCTCAAGATATAATATAGTTATTTCTAAAACTGTTATTTCATATTCATATAGCCATAAAATAAAGTGCTGTCTCACAGAATTTTAACGTGTATTCACAACGTATTCAATACGTATTGATATGACGTACATAAAGAATTAACGATGTATATGGATTTATATCCTTGAAATTTGTTAACCCATAAATAAATGAATTTTTATTTTTAATAAATAAAAGTTAAAAGGAACCAGTAAATGAATGTAGTTAATGCGACAAATACAAAAAAAAAAGAAAAAAAAATATCATAGGATTCACTTGAGGATAAGTGAAGAAATGTCGAACCGAGTTTACATATTGAAGTATTTTTGCATCACAAAAAAGCTATATTTTCTTGCATAAGATTATCAGTATATGCAAAAATATAAATATTATTCGTTACAAGGATTTTTCTGTTTACTTTTTATATAAATAATCCTAATTCGTCACACCCACCGAAATGAATTTGCACTCAGATAGCACGCCAATAATGAAAATTGCCATAAATAAAGAAATAAACTGTCACATATTCTAGTTGCAGTCTGACACGGTAAAATAGTTTTAGTAAAAAAAAAAAAAAAAAAAAAAAAAAAAAAAAAAACACTGTGCAATAATTGCTACATAATGATATATGAGTTTTTAATCATACGGTGCAGAGGTTTTGAACATAGAATCTACAGCGCTACGCATTTAAGGGTTAATAATTGACATGTTGATATTTCGTTCCAATAATTGTGTATAAAAAAAACTAAATGAATATAAACTATCACAAGAAATAACCGCAAAATTTTCACCGAAAAATAATAAGTAAATAAAGCATACCTAAATTTACTGTAACTTTATCTTTAACATTCCAGATAATAAATGCAGTAAACAACCTTAATAAATTACATGCATTTTTTTTCAGTAATTGTGCTTAAATTACCTATATGTAAATAATTTTTTTATGATATATATATATATATATATATATATATATATATATATATATAAACTAAACTTTAATATAAGTTTAGCAGTGTACTCATTAACCAGTAAAACATTGAAAAATATTTTAAACAATTTTATAATGGCATGTTAAATTATATATTTTTTATATTATATTTTAAATTATAAATTATTAGTTAAGTTATTTGTTAAGTTTATATATTTTTTCTTTCATAATTATGTCCCTTTATTTCTACACAATTGCACTAAATAATATATAAGTTAATTGATAAATAATATATAAGTTAATGAAAATTATGCTTTCAATTATAATTTCTTTTTATTAGAGACAAAATTACTTATTTAAAGTGTATAAACATTAAAAACACTTTTAAAATTTTAATTTAAATTAATATTAACGTTGATGACAAAAGTTTGTGAACAAAAGAACAGCATGTTATTAATTAACATATGTAATGTGAATTTTTTATTCCTTTATCTTATTGTTTACTCTAAATTGCATATTGTTTATTAAAAAAAGAAAAAAAGTAGTTACATTTTTAAACATAAATGAAGTTATTATTTTTAGTTTATTTAAAAAGTAAATAAATAATGTTCTTTTGGATTTATTTTTTAAATAAACGATTTTTTTTCCTTAATACAGAAAGTAATTATTAACCAAAATATGTCCGTAAAAATTAATTATTTTTGAATCTATGTACTGTAAAATTATATTTCACTAACCAACTTAACTTATATATATATTATCATAGCTGTAAAATAATAATAAAAATAAATATAAATTAATCTTTAATGATTAAATCAGAAATATTGACAGGTCCGAAAATGAACATGCGATTAATACTACTTATAAAATTCCGTCAAATACCTTATTTTTAATATTATTATATGATCGAATAAAGAGTAAAAAGATCACATTCGAATATTATTGAAAAATGTAAATTTTGAGAAAAATTACTGTTGTAAACTGAAATTTTATCCATTATTATTACGAATTTTTTACATAGAAAATATATACTTTTGCACGTTTCATTCATGAGTTCTTTAGTATTGGAAAGCCTTCACTGTAGAATAGAATTGATATGAGTTACTTTTTCGATGGTTTCCTGAAACAAAATATCCTGAAACAGAAAGTACGTAAGGATCACTGTGAAAAATAGTGATTTAGATAAACTAGTAGCTACTACGCGTATCACATAACATATTTTATAATCCTCTAAATAATTATTAATTTTAGGATTGACATTTTCTATAATTTCTATAAGCGCAATCTTTGGAATTTTTTTCCTACACAAATCTGTATCCCTTGACTTACATAAAACGCATTTTATGTTTCATTTCGATAAATTACCAAAAACCCACTTTCAACCATCGACTTCTGACTATCATCAGGACAACTCACTTGTAAGTTTTTAGGATATATCAATCTAATTTTATAGTCAGATGTTCAAATATTTGTCTTTGCCTATTCTTTATACATAAAATCCGCCACAATCCACTTTATAATAATATATTTTAAGAAACCACACTTTTACTGAAAATTTTATCAATATTTAATAGCAAATAAACATTTTTCTTTTTTCTTTTTTTTTCCGAAAAATTTATTTCAGAAATAAATAAATAAATAGTTATTTCTAAATGGAAATATCCTTTTTACCCAATTTTTAAAAATGTATCTAAATATACTACATATTTCTTAAATAAATAATAGATTTAAACAAGACAGAATAATCACCTGGCTTTCATTACATTATTTTCTTCATGGAGTCTGTGTTGCAATTCATGTTCATTTGTAATTACGCAAATATTATATAAATCAAAAACGAAAGCTAAATGTGTATACTGCATTATCATTCAACTTTTGTCATAAATATAAATGCATTTTGAAAAATATTATCTGTCAAAATGATCAAATATCCATAAAATAAATTAATGTCCTTTTTTTTTTTTTTTTTTTTTTGTAATTTGGTTTAAAAAAAATAATAAATTGCATCTATCACTGAAACGGCCATAATGAAAGAAGAGTGACATATACATGTTGATAGTTATTAGGAATGACAAATGTAACAAAGTTAAGCAATTAGTATAGTTCTTAGCAGATCATTAGTCATAATTTTCATATATCAACACAAAAAGTTTTTAACATAAACGATACAGTAGGGAAATCGATAGGATTTCTTCCTTTGAATGTTTTGAAATAACTTATCTTAATTTATACTTTAGGTGAAGTTTTTGTCAAGTCATGTATACCTGCTCTAAATACAATGGAAAGATAAGCATGATACTTTTATTAACAAATAATATATATAATTCATCTATTTCCGATTGCTTTATTACAACAACAACAACAACAATAATAATAATAATAGTAAAATCTGGTGTGACCCCACTCGACTTTCTTAACGTTAAGTATTTACCGGTTGTTTAAATAAAGTAAGAAAAATCATTGAATAAACAAAAAAGAAAAATATAATAGAATGTGTCAGTATTTGTTTCTAAATAATTTGTTGTATGTATAACCTAACGCTATTGGCCTAATTTTAAATAATTTCAGTCCATAGGTCATGATGATCAATTATTGTTCGGACTGTTCGGACACAATATAATTTTTTTTTTTTTTTTTTTTTTTTTTTTAAAGGAAATATTAGAATTGTTTTAATCAAAATACAAACTTAAAATTATTTCTTAGTTTTTGCATTAAATAAAACGAAATATACGTACGTTCAATAAAGAAATAAGATTTTATTTTATTATTTTCCACTTATTTGCAAAAAAAGCTTAAGCAATTTTCAAAATACGATACACTGAAAAAATAAATTCTCAAAAGTTACCTTGATGCTCATGAAAAGTGTAGTTAAAATTTGAATAATTTATTGTAAAAAAATGTATAATCTTGATTCCCAATTATTATAAGTTTTATGTTCTTTAAATAGTGTCGGCAAAAACAATCTTTACAAGGTCGATAAAATAAACATTTAAGTAAAAACCTTAACATACATGTAATTTATTGTAAATATTACATGGTTTCAGAATTTTGCCATGTCACCTTTACACTTTATTACCATCTGCAGCCGTTTAGGCTTGGATTCAGCAAGTCTGGCGAAGTAGGTGAGGTCTTCATAAATACACACAGTCTCTTCAGTATCTCCTTTAGGTCGATTATGTTGCTAGGGCGTGTCACTTGAACCTTGTTTTTCAAGACATTTGAAGTATTTTTCTATACGTTTGAGATCAAGGAAGTTACCTGGCCACTCTAGAGCATTAATATTATACTCATTGAGAAATTTGGTCACGGCCTTGGCTTTCTGGGCAGGTGCCCATTCCGAGTATCGACAGGTTAAATGATTTCATTCATTTGTCGTCGTGATCGAAGATATAGATATGCCCACTGGAATTGAAGAAAAGATTGAACACATTCCAAATGATGACTCTGGACTCTGGAGAAACTTTTAACTTTTGAATTTAATTACGACACTGCAGAAATATATTTACAAACGCGCACATTAACACACTTCTGAAATTATCATTTCAAAATTAGCTTTTGAAGCCAGGTCCTTCTAACATTCTTTTTGCCATTTCCTTCTTTCTCTGAAATTCCCATTCTAATCTCTCTGCATACTCTTGATGCCACTTCAGAAAAACTAGAAGTTCGCAGACGATTCGAATAAAGTTCGAATATGATCTTTACACGGTTCGAGGTAAGAATGCAGATACACGAAACGTTTCATATTTTGTGCGGAAAATTGGTTTATAAACGAACATGAAACAATGTAAAATATTAAATATTAAGTCATATAAAATGTTTCCCAGTAGCATTTTTTTTTTTTTTAAAGAAAGGAGGATCAGGTTTAAACATGGTTTATATTACGTACAATGAAATATGCTTGCTGAATTTAAACAATTTTTATATTTTAGTTCTGAAAGAAAATCCAGGCAATTGAAAAATTAAACCCAGTTGATATTTTTATGGTAAAAATGTTTGTTTTTGAACTATTTATTTATTTATTTTTTTTGATTTAATACTGATTGTAAAATTTTAATAATACAAAGAATGATTATAGTTTTTCCTAATGTGTCCTATGACATAAGAAGAATCATCCGTAGACTGTTCAAATGGCTCTCTCAGTAATTTAAAAAGAGACGAAATGGTAGGAGAACAATTAATAATTTTTTTTATATTTTCAAATGCATCATGCACTTCTTCTGATCAAATAAACTTTACTTTTTCTTATTTGAGTTTTCAAAGTGATTAAAAAATGTTAGCAAACTGTACAATGAATTTGAAGTACCATAACCGTATACCCAAAAAACTAGAAACTTGTTCAAGTTTCAAGGGTGTGTGTGTTTAAAACAGGATTTATTATTTCACAATTCCCGAAAATTCCAGCAGTTGTTATGCGTAAGTCCCTAAATATTAAGTTTCTGCCCTTGGTTAAGGACGTTTACATGAATTGTGCTGCTAAGCGCAAAAGTTAAAATTGTCATTCAAATCTGTAAAACGCTGTTATTGTAGATGGCGTTATAGCCATATGGTTTAAATAGATGGGGTCAAATATACCGAGCACTGGTTTAAAAATGTGATCCGTAGTCTTGTAAAAAGTTGATTGAACCCTGAACATCAAATTATATCCTTTTAAAGACAAAGCCAAAAGAGTCAATCTTTGTTCATTATGTCCACTCGACTGAAAAAAAAAAAAAAAAAAAAAACTAGTATTAGGTTGCTAATATCGAGCAGACTTCTCGTACTTGCAATGACGGCCTTTTTGTGTTGGATTATAAATAACATTAGAATTTTAATATGGAGTATTCGTTGTTGCATGTGATATTATCTCTTAGTAGACGACGTTTTCGCTCTTGATATCTAAGCATAATCTGTAATTGTATATTAAATTAATTAATAGCTTTCTCTCAACGTATTCTTTGATCAGATTATTATAAAAGGGGGAGTGGTATCTCTAAAAGTGCAGCATGGATATTTACATCTCTAATTTCTGTGAATATCTAATACATAATAAGTAAAAATGTGGTAGTTCATAATAATAGGTCATCGTAAGACAATACAATTCTTGTCTTAACTTGGCATAAGTTATATATATATATATATATATTCGACACTCTAAATTAGCGTACACTCGATGTTAACACACTTTAAGCCACGTTACAATTTCAAATCTTAATGATTGATGCACTATATAAATTGGAGCAAAATTATGACTGGAAAGGCGTTTCTTGAAACCCCTACCGCCCCCATGTGGATCATCCACTTAGAGGGAAATTTGCGAAACCCGCTAAAGTCACATGTTTAATCTTCAAACGTAAATTTATAGCCGCAGCTTTTATAGATTAGCGAGGACAAATTTATTACCAATTAGAGATCGCTAATTTGCTCCCTCGTAATACTCCCCCCCCCCCCCCCCCAAAAAAGAAAAAAAAGAAAAATCGCAAGACCTCGCAATGTGTTTCGGGAAATATGCTTCAGAAGACGCTCTGTCATTTTCAAACTTTGTGAGAGTTCTAATTGTCTATTCGAAAATTTGGATTTTGTAAAATTGTTCATTAGTCCTAAAATTGACCCCGCTCACTGTGTGACGACCTAGCGGACGTCATAATCCTTTAACATAGGATTTTAGCTTAATTACTTAATGAATTTAAGAAGTAATGACAAAGTCAGATATATAAAATAAATATAGAGCTTTTATTTTTAACTTAATGAAAAGGTGGGCGTTGGACTATAATCATATTTAGTACCTATATAAACTTAAAGGGGCAGCCTTCATAAATATTCTAACTTTAAATAGATAATCACAATTAATCTCAACAACTTCATTTAAATTCGTTAACTCTCACGGCTATACTCGTCTTTCGTAAATGGGAGGATTCTCTTACGCCACTATACTACTTGACTAACTATCTTCTATTATCCTACTCTAAGCCGCTAACAACTAACTTCCTCTTACTGCTTCCCCCTAAGCAGTTATCATTCTCTCTCGGCTACCTCTTCTAAGCCGCACGCAACTAACAACCTAGCCGCAAACAACTAACTTACTACCATCCTCTCTTACTCTAAGCAGCTACCAACTAAATTCTAACTTCTAAAAATAATCTTCCTTCTCCACTTTCCAAAATATTAGCATATTACAATTTCGTTTATTATAGGAACTAACTCCATTAATCAACTGAATCCTAAACTCTACACATTCACGTGTTATTCGTAAAGTGCGAACTTCATTTGTAGCATTACGCTAACTGTACTATACCTCCCCAAAAGAAAAAAAAAAATCACGTAAAAATTCACAACGGGTTTTTACCCGTGAAAATTTTAATGAATTGCTATACAACTGAAAAATAGTCGCAGTTACTTAAAATTAAACTGCATAAGACTTTAGAAAAAGAGGGGGGAAAACTTACATTAAACTCCATAATACCTTAGAAAAAAGAGGGGGGAAAGCTTAAACTGCCCAACAATAACTATTGGCTTTTAAAATCTAATAAGGAGAAAAAAAATTAAGAGCGTCGGGCTGAAAAACCGTTCACTTAGAAAAATAAGAAATTTTAAAGCTCAGTCTAAGTAGCTTTACAACGGAAAACCCATTGCGCTCCAAAATTAGAGAAATAGTCCAACGTTTTACAACGGGGATTACAAGAACGCCTTTCCTTAAAAAAATGGAAACAAAAAAAATTCCTGAAATGAAAAAAAAAAATTAGTACAAACGGATCACTTAAATAAAAAATGCGATCATTAATTATTCGATTTAACTTGTAACATTAAGTACTTGACTTTAGCACCTTGTAACATTAAGTACTTGACTTGAAAACTTGAAATGTTGGTAGCCACTGAAGACCAGTCTAGGTCCAGAATCAACGGCTAGGAAAAATAACATGAAAGTGCATAAAAAAAAATGAAAAAATTCCAGTTGTCCACTATCAGATTGATCTTGAAAGAATCCCGCTGGCATGTGTCCAAGGAAGCACTTTCTACTTCTGAACCGAAAAGTAGCTGGCAAGATTCCAGAAATACCTCCTTCTGCATTTCAAAGTAAGGAATCATCAGATTACATTTCGGATTAAGAGTCAGAATAAGCGACTGGACATCAGAATCATCACAGTATTTCTAAAATTAAAACTCTTTTTAACGTATAAATCAAAATAGAAGGTACACTACAGCTTCTACATAGATAAATGACATTAATTTTATAGGTAAGCAATATTCCCACCTAGCTATTTGCATACGGAAAAAAACGAAATTGTTAGTTTATTAAAGTTAGTCGTTAAATACGAATTTTCACGCAAAATAGCTAAAAAAATTCCCGTTTTAACCCCATACTAATAAGACATACATAGAACTTTTAGTGGGTACAAAAGTTTACCATAAGAAATATTCATTTTATACAATTTATAAAACATTTAGAGAAACATAGATAGGGAATATATACAAATGTTGAAAAGTTTTTTCGAAAACTGCTGTTGGTGGCTAAAAAATATAAAAACATTAGAGTATATACATATAGATCATGTAAAAACTATAGAGTGGAAAATTTATATACAAAGAGGAGAAAAATTTATCGTGCTAGTCACTGCTGGTGATGGCTATGAATAAAAAAAATTAAAGTACATTCATAAATATATTATATAACAGAAAACAAAATATGACATGTAAACAAAACATGAAGTTTCCGGAGGTCAAAGTTCATGCTTCAAGTTTAAATTTTGATTTTTCAAATTTTAGAAAGTTCATGGCTTTCATATAATGGTTGAAAGTCCAAAAGGCTTCAGTACATGTCCAAGATTTTATGACTGCTCTGCTAGAAATACAGTTTATAACGGAAAAAATAATAAACCATAGCACCTGACATATAGATTCCTTTATATCCGCAAAATAAGAGATGCGGGTCAGACTGGCCTGTGGAGTTCCTGTAGAGATTTCAGTGCTCGTGGCTTGCCGATTCAGGTCAGACGTTGCAGGGTCGCTGTCCTGAGGAGGGTTCGAACCTGGTGCCTTGTCACTCTCCGGAGGGGGTTTCACACCCGGAACCTTTTCACTGTTCGGAGGAGGTTTTGCTCGCTCTCTACTCGTTGAGGTCGAGGTCGTGGAGGGCTTACAAGCTTTAAAATATTGGAATGCATTAGGGAAAATCACTTTTCTGTTACTTTGTCGTTTAAACGAGTGGCACCGTTATCCGACTTTTCCGTTCAATTTACGACTTTGAATTTATGTACTAGATGTGCAGAACTAGAATTAGTTAACACTGCAGTTTGAACTGTATTACTTTCATTTACTTTAACGACTAGCTTTTCTTTAAAAGCAGTTGCGAGATATTTAGAAGCACAGTGGTTTAACTTTTCACTTTCTTTTACCACAGTTTCTGTGAAAATAAAAGAACCGGTCGACTTGACTGTGTTTAAATGTAAATTATCAAAAGATGAATTTAAACCACTAGAAAAGTTTGTTGACTTAACAGTTTCAAAACCTAACTTTGAGGTATCGGTGGGAAGATTAGCCGCAATATTTAATGATTTGTCGCTTTCGCTCAGTTCAACGGTTGCAGCCGTCACATTTATTTTACTTTCCTTTACAATCTCCGTCGCTATGCTAGATAAATTGTCGGATTTTTTATTCGTAGCCAAAGGCTGAATAGCAGATTTAAATTCGTCTGTAATGCTGGTTGGAAGCGAAGTTTGATCATTTGCTTCAACTTGCGTTTGACTTTTGTCATAAGAATCAACGTTTTTATCGTCAGTTTTAGGTTGATTTACATTACTCGAGCTTGCTTCCTGCGACTTAATAACTCGGTGTGGTGTTTCCACTGCCTTTAATACCACTTCCCACTGACGTTTTTGAGGGGGGGGGGGTTGGAGCGGTCATGCTCCAAACTTAATCTATCATACCGAGTAGCAAAGAGAATGATAACTCTGCTTTTTAAATCGTCATAGATTGGATTTGGGCCAAGTGAATGGCATGTCTTGGTTCTCTTCTTAAGGAACACTTTAACATACCATATTTTTCGGCAATATCAATTTTATAAAAATCAAAAAAATATTCAAGCTCATCAAAAATTGAAGCACATTAGTAGTGCCATCAAAGAATACTGGCTCGGGATGGGATTCGAACTGAATTGGGCACCACTGTGACGACCTAGAGGTCGTCATCTTCTCATTAAGTGAAATTTAACTTAACTTACTTAATGAAATTATGAAGTAATGACAAAGTCAGATATATAAAATAAATATAGAGCTTTTATTTTGAGCTTAATGAAAAGGTGGGCGTTGGACTATAATCACATTTAGTACCTATATAAACGCAAAGGGGCAGCCTTCATAAATATTCTAACTTTAAATAGATAACCACAATTAATCTCAACTACTTCATTTAAATTCGTTAACTCTCACGGCTATACTCGTCTTTCGTAAGTGGGAGGATTCCCTTACGCCACTATACTACTTGACGAAAGTATCTTCTATTATCCTACTCTAAGCCGCTAACGACTAACTTCCTCTTACTGCTTTCCCCTAAGCAGTTACCTTTCTGTCTCGGGTACCTCTTCTAAGCTGCACGCAACTAAGAACCTAGCCGCTAACAACTAACTTACTACCATCCTCTCTTACTCTAAGCAGCTACCAACTAACTTCTAACTTCGAAAAACAATCATCCTTCTCCTTTTATACAATTCACTTTCCAAAATATTAGCATATTACAATTTCGTTTATTATAGGAACCAAGACCATTAATCAACTGAATCCTAAATTCTGCACATTCACGTGTAATTCGTAAAGTGCGAACTTCATTTGTAGCATTGCGCTAACTGTACTATACCTCACAACTGTTTTAAAAAAAAAATAACATTTTTTTTTTTGTGTGTGTGTCTAGTCTCCCTATGTACAAATTTTTTATTGTGAAGTAATCTGAAGCCGAGATATGTTCGCAAAGGTGTTGTTGCATTCCCTCTTCATATCAAGGAAGGATGTACGGTAGATGGATGGTTGGGTTTTACGTCGCATTAGTGCTGCACAGATGAGCAATTGGCGACAGTCTGGGACACACCCCTACAGGTTGTCCGCAGACATGCCATCACAACTTTGATCCTCCACGGAAGGGATGGCTCTCCCGCTTCGGTGACCCCCCAGAGGTATAATTTTTGAGATGAGAACATGGAGCACATTGCGGCCACGACAGATTTTACGTGCACCAGCCATCATTAGTGTACACGACGGTCTTTGGCCGGCTCGAGTACCGAACCGGCAATCTTCAAATTACGAGGCCGGCGCTCTACCGACTTGGCTACCGCGGCCCTCTCATGAAGGAAGAAGGATTTCTACGATACTCTCTGTTTTAGTAGAGATAGGAGACTCCAAACAAAACTTAACATCAAAGCACATGTCCTAATATCTCATAGAATAACCACGAACATGCTGAATAAATCAGTGGATGTATCTAATCTTTTATACATTAAAGTCACTGAATTCAAATAGCACTCGGTCATTTGTTACAGTTGACCAAAGTGTCATCGCTTCATAGTTTGTGACGCTAGTGGCCGCTTTTCGGTTTACTCCCCGCAGCCTGCAGTGTTGGGGAAAAGTCGCAAGAAAGCCAGTAGATGAAAATCGACTGCATCTAATTCATGTGAAGTTTTTCAAGAAAAAATCTGACCTGTTTAAAAACGAGAAGAACTCAGAAATATTAATCTATGTTACTGGTGGTCAAATCGACGGATTTCAAAAGTAAATTGTTATTAGCTACTCAACCAATAGCAGGAATGACCCGAAAACATAATACTATTCGCAGAAAAATTATTCGAGAAATAGCAATAACTGCTCAGTAAAAATAAATACACTTAATACTGTTTTGTTAAATAAATAATTGTCAGATCAATTTCTTAGACTGTTCTAGATTTGCGCAAATCATGCTTTTAATATCAGCATCATATGTCGACATTGAGTAAATGACCTTTGAGTAAATTCTGCTTACTTAAAAATTATTAAATTATAATTACTCAAATATTGTAAAATTGCATTTAATCACTAACATTAACATTACATTGAATATCAGTTCAAATTACCTAAAATTTTCTATTACAGAAATATTCAGCATCAAATATTTCTATCGTAAGCAAAAATTCCCAAATTTACTAGAAAAAAAAGTCTATTTTTGATCACGAAATACATTTCCACATTTCTATTTCAGAAATCGTCCTTTATGCTGGACAAAAAGACGAAATCTTCATAACTTCTTTTAAAAGTGCAAGTAAGTGTATTTCAAATAGAGTAAGATATCTACTAACACGACATTTTTCAGATATACTGCGTGCGTATTTTTACATTAAATTGAAAAGATGCGTTATAATATGAATTTATAAATTATTTATTTATTTATTTATTAAATGTTATTGATAAATATGGAACATTAGTTATGTGTATGTTTAATAGAGAGATATTATTATTATAATCATGACTATTATTTTCTGTATTTAACACAATAAAATAATTTACCTCTTAAAAGAAGCTGAATTGAATAGTGGTAATTAAATATTGACATTCTTTGGAAATTTGGACCTGTTCATATTATAATATAAGTGCATTTTAATTCCGGAATTAGTCACCAAAAAATATTATATATATATATATATATATATATATATATATATATATATATATATGTCTTTTTATCTATCTATCTATCTATTTATCTATCTATCTATCTATCTATATATATATATATATATATATATATACGTATATATATATATATATTTATGAATTTATCGCTATCTATTTATGCGTCTGTTTATATATAGTATACATATAAATGCTTCATGTATGGAAATATATTATTCAAGAATTATTTTAAACATATATTTAATTTTGGACCACGATAAAATTACTAAATTTTAAAATATTGTTACGCATTTATAGAGTCTTAGTCAGGTAATAAAAAGTTATTTTTACTGCCTCTCTAGCTTGTTATTGCGTTATAATCACTCATTTTCCTTAAAATTTATTTGCAACCCATTCATATTTTTTTCAGGTTAGCTGCTGAAGGACTTAAAATGTAGAAGAACCAGTCATATAAAACCAAATAATTTCATTTTAGATATTAAAGAAGAGGCCATGACTATCCCCTTAGAAAATAACCTTTACATTTGAGGAAGTGTAAAATTTAAAATTATCAAAATTTATTAGTGTAATGTGCTTTATTCGAACACAACAAATGTTTGAACATAGTCACATAAATCTTTAATTAATTCTCAAAATGCGCACGGGAAAAGTTAACAGTTGTTTATTTTAATAGCTTTGGACAATGCGCACTCAACTGACCTAACTAAAATTTACTGACTACAATTTACAAAGTCAGCGCCATTTCGAAGGAGAGTGGACTTCTGCGTTACATAGCATTATGAATATATAAATAAATGATAGAATATATTAGTATCCACAATATATGAATAATTACACTTTTATGATAATGGGTATTAAAAATACAATTTAGAGAAAAATACCATTAATATAAAACGACTAAAACAGAATAACAGTACATCTTTACTACTTTGATATATATAATTATTTTTAAAAAGAAATATTTAAAAAATAAATAAATAAATAAATAAAATTTCCATTTACATGTACTACATGTTAGAAATAAAGTCTAGGATATTACTGTAATAAAATATAAAATATAATTTTAATTTTCTAGATTCGTTCGATATAAGCAATGTTTCGAAATGAAAAAAAAAAAGAAAAATTTGGGATTTTAACATTTCTAAACAATTTCAGGTCTCCTGAAGTCATGTTTTCTATTTTCACCATGTACTGTTTTATTACTAAATGTTCGAAAAATGAAGTGGATTTACTCACAGATTTTCTTACATAATGACAAAATATTTATTTGAGAAAAAAAAATGAAATCGCTGGATTAAAAGAAAAAGTCTATTATTGTAATATCTTTAAAGAAAGCATCAATATATATATATATTTATCTAAAACTCTTAATAAATTATATATACGCATGTATATATATATATATATATATATAATTTTTTAACTAAATTATTTTTTATTGTTCTTTTCAGAAGTAATACTTTTATTTTCAAAATTAGTATTTTTAACAAAACTAGCAGTTGTGATAAAATTGTAATGGAAATGTTCTTCTATAACAATTTAAATCTCCATTTTACACGTAGAAGATATTTATTATTGCTGCAACTGTATAAAATAAAACACATGGGAATTAAAGTGACAAATGATTTTCCGCTCTGTTTCATTTTCTTTTAGTTATCAATCATGTGATATAATGCGCAATTTGTATCTCATAATTGCCACGTTATTTGAAACTTCCGCAAAAAATAAAATATAATTCTTTAATTCTGCTCAAACATTAGATGCTGAGTTTATCAAGGATAACTGTGATAGATATTAGACGAATTGGTTTTTTCATGCGGAAAATATATATTTAAATTATTTAAATTCTGACACATATTAATTGTATGTGGAAATTCAATTGGATCTACAGATTTCTTACGTGTTATTTTTTAGAGAAATAAATTTTATTTCTTATTTATCGTATACGAAGCGTAAGATTAAAAGCAAATTATGTTTAATATTTTATAATATGATATATATATATATATGTGTGTGTGTGTGTGTGTGTGTGTGTAATATAGAAATTCCCGATTAGGTCTTTCAATATTAAATTATATTTTATTTAATATATTCTGTAGTAATATTTCCAATCTATTCTTTCAAATGGAAAATACTATTTCCACTTTCTTAAAAATTATTAAACCGTTACAAAATTAATTTTTATTATTATTAAAACTATTATTAAATTATTATTATTGTTGTTGTTATTGTTATTTCAACGTATTTCCTTTCAAACTACCTTTTTTCCCTTGCGACAGAAATAATCCAAACAGACTAATACTCTACCCAGCCTCAAAGTGAAAGAGCAATTAAATAAATAATAAATAAATTGCCACGCCTTTTTTAATTACATGACGTATCGTCACGTAGGGGAAATGCCCCGTACTCTATTTTCAATTTCCCTAATATAAAAATACATGTATAGCTAAACGAAGGTCTTTTCCTTAATGGCATTGCTAATCGAACTATATGATGTTCTTTATTAACTAATAACGCTTCTATAATTCTTTATTTATTAAAATATTAACTTTGCTCTGGACTCTCCTAACCCCTCTTAGAGAACTAACCCCTCTCCTAACCCCTCTTTGTTGGAAACCCCTCTTATCTCCTGAGCTGGCTAACAACGGCATTAACCGTTGTTTTTAAAATTTGCAGTCATAGCCGTCATTAACAGACTAATTAATGAATAGATTTATTTAAGTTAGTCATATTTATTGTAGAACTCAAGAGATAAGAGGGGATTCCAACATAGGATAGGCCAGTACAGAGTTTATATATATATATATATTTTTTTTTTTTTTTCTTAACAGAACATCATATAGTTCGTTTAACAATGACATTATGAAATAAGAATCTTCCCTGATATTGTATCAATCGCTCTAAAGCAGAAACATCTATTGAGCAATCGACACTAAAAATTGATAGATATTAATTTATGTTTAGATGAATTCTGCATATATATTTATATGAAATCTTATGCAGCAGTACTTGAGATGCAGCCTTCCTTAAAATTGTGAAATCGCTGGATAACAACGCCACCGTTGAGCAAATGACAGTAAAAGTTGATAGGCATTTTTTTTTATTTTTTTATTTTTTTTTTCTCAAACACAGACAGAAATTTTCTAAAAATAATCATACCGTGTTTTTGTCTTCACAAAACGTGTAAATCCATCGAAAACTAGAAGTCTAAAATTTTAACGAATCCAATACTTTCTTTTATTGCATATAGAAGAAATTAAAAATGTTTTTAAAAAATAACATAATACTATAATGTATGAATACAATTAAGACTCGTTTTATTTTTATTAAAACTTAATTCTAAAAAAAATTCATAGTATTCATGCCCCACGGCACAAACATGAAAAATAATATTCTTCAATTAAAAATGTAGTTCCAGAGCACAGTTAACATAAATTTTTAAAACAATATATATATATATATATATATATATATATATATATATATGTATGTATGTATGTATATATTACATTTCTTGTAGATCGCACATTTTATAGCAAGTAAAAATATAACAAAAAAATATATGTTTTAAAAAATAATAATTATATACTTAAAGGTAATACGCACACTTTTATGAACTAAAAAATAATGGTGATTTTTTTTTAAAGATAATAGGCGCGCGTTTTGAATCTAAAAGTTGAAACTCCAAAATTAAACTTTTCAAAAGTATATATATATATATATATATATATATATATATAGTTAAGAACAGGATTCGACAAGGATTTATTTAACAAAACCGTATGATTGTACTTTCTTTACATAGGAATTTTCGCTAGTGTTCTGACACTTTTGTTACCGACTGTATATATATATATATATATATATATTTAAAAAAAGTTACTGTCACTGGCGTCAAATTATTTTGGCTGCGACAGCATCTTCTAGTTGAGGGCAGGGTCCTTCGCGTCATGAGAGGTATCAATGTGTTCTGAACACTCCAAGGAAGACATTTCAGCTACTTAGAAATTTCTATCATTTTAATTAAAGAAGTTATTAACTAAAAAAGACAAGTTTATGAAGGTACTCTATTTGCCATTTTGAAGAAAGTTTCTCCGAGTGACGTGAAGTCATTTTACATGGGAAAATTAAAATATGATCCATGGTTGTACGTAGTTACGTTCGATTTAACGTCGCAACATTACTGTGCTATGGGTAATTAGCGACGGTCTGGGACGCACCCCTAGAGATGTTCCGGTCACATGCCATCAAAATTTGTATCCTTCTCGGAAATGATGACCCCCCCTCCCCGCTTTGGTGATCCCCAGAGGTATAGTGTGGGTGGGAACATGGAGGACTTTGCGGTCACGATAGATTTCATGTGCACCAGCCACGATTAATGTACGCAACGGTATTTGCCCGGCTCAAGTATCGAATCGGCAATCGTCCAATTACGTGCACGGCGCTTTACAGACTAGGGTTCCGCAGCCCGAAACCATGGATATAAAAAAGAAAGAAAATAAATCTCAACTTCTTCTCTACATTTAGAAAATTAATTTTCTTACACGGGAAAACTAAAATATGATCCATAGTTGTAGGTAGGTTGTATTTGACGTCGCACCATTACTGCGCTATTGATAATTGGCGACGGTCTGGAACGCACCCCTACGGATGTTCCGGAGACATGTCACCACAATTTTGGTCCTAGACGAAGGGGATGGTCCTCCACTTCAGTGGCCCCCAGAGGTATAATTTTGATGGCAACATGGAGGATATTGCGTCAACGACATATTTTAGGTGCACCAGCCACCTTTGGTGTACACGACGGTCTTTGGCCGGCTCGAGAACCAAACCAGCAAACTTCCAATAACGAAGGAGTACCACGGTCCGGATCTAAAGTTGTAAAAAAATAAATAAAAAGGGTCAAATACGAAAGCTGTAATGCAAAATGATTTAGATATTATGAATTTCATTCTATTAAAAATATATAAATATTATATATTTCCATTTGACATTAAATATGAGGATTTCCATAATAATTTTCTGCTTTTGTCTTTTAATATTCACTATTAATATTCCTTTTGAGTGAAAGAAAACAATGACTAGCCGTGCAGAGCTCTGCATGTGTAAATAAGTTAAGTGAGTCTGGTGAGAGGCGAAGCCTCCTTCGGGGGTTGGTGAGCGGAGCGAGCAGGTTGCAGAGCCCCCTAGTATATTAAAAATATATATACGGTTCGCATAGATTATTAACAGTTTCCAACTGTACGAACTCGTTGAATCGTTTAAAGTGTTAAAAACGCTTCGTGCAAACAGAAATGCAACCTACACAATTTTCGATTGTAGCCTTGAATATATTTGATTATTTCATAGTGTATTCCTGTAAAGCTTAAAGCTAAATATACTAAAATTTATAGACAACAGATAGCAATTTCATCATGGTTTGTGTAGTGCAATCTTGCTTAAATATGATTTAAAAAATGTCTCTCATAATGCCATACTTTGAGATGCCCCTGCACAGAATCCAGATGCGATATTGAAATCTTTTCATATAAGAAACATGCCGTACTTAACATGGATATCATATGTCGTTTTAGATACATTCTGGAACTATATACGGACGTTGGAGGTGGAGAGACGTATAGATAGAGAAACAGTCACTCAGATGAACCGAACCACTGAGAGATTGACTAATTTAAATCCTAAAATCATAAGGATTTTTAAACTTCGTCAGAAATGAGTAGAAACATTTAATGCAAATGAAAATACATTTCCAGCAATTTTCAGTTTTTTTCTATATTCTATAGAAAGAGGCAGTTACTTGTGAGCATGAATTATAAATGTCAATATCTTTATAGTTTTTCCAAAATAAAAGTACTAAAATTTCATTTATAGAAATAACTGTTATTAAACGCAATGCTTTGGAATCTTCTCCGGTGTTCCTGTAGCTAAACCGGTTGCAGTATTTTCCTTATTTTGAATAGGAAAGATCCCATGGAGAACTTGAATAACATATATCAGTTTGAAGAAATTCCATGTATATATATGCGTGTTGGAGCGTGGAGAGACAGACGGATAGAAAAGCAGATGAATGGATTAATTCCAATCATAATCACACTTAAACATTATTAGAAATGTTAGAAACAAGTTATGCAAACGGAACTCCAATTTAAACTATCTGCAAATATAATCATTAATGTAACAGAAAATTTTAGTGTGGCCCTGTAAATCTTAATGTTAGATATTTTATATGCATTAGAAAACATTTTCTTGTGCATATGTACTATTAATATCCATCTCATTGTGATTTGTAGAACATAAAAGTGTTAAAATATGATTTATAGAAATACCTCTCAAAGAATGCAATCCTTTAGAATTTTTCCGGGTGTATCGGTAGACAAACCATTGATGACACTTACCCCATTTTCAATAGAGAGCCTTCTATAATGAACGTGAATGGCATGCATTAGTTTCAATAACTTCCATGAATATTTACGGGCGTTACAGTGAAGCAGACGGTCAGCAGACAGACATTAGTCATAAATACTTTTCATCTTTGTTGGAAAAAGTTAATAAGTAAATGCTTAAAAGGGGGTGGGGGAAAGGTAAAAGAAAGTTAAATTTTTTGTTTAAATCGGGTGATATCAAACTTTCAAGCATTAAGCAGATAAAGTTTTAACTTTTTCTGTTTTAATAAGTTTCCTACTTTTTTAAGTACCTACGTGTATAATGTTGGAGGAAATTCTTTTCCATTTCAGCACATTGTATTTTTGAAAATTAAGATTTGAAGCATTTGTATCTAGAGGCTTGGTGGCCATTTTTTTTCCAATATTATATACGCTTGTAAGAGTTATTGATTTAATGTACTTATTTGACTTGCTATGTAAGGGTGGATATTAAAAAAATAAACGTTAGGATAAAAAAAAAATAGTAAACAGGAAAATAATCTTGTTCCAAAAAACTTCAAAATGTATTCTTTTATGTCATTTTCCCTACTTTTTGCGTGTATGATATTGTTACATCTCTAAGACTAACCGTTTATGAGCTAAGGGCCAAAATTTGTTTTGTGTCAAATTAATAAGGAAGAAAAACTTGTGCACCAAAAAAATTTAAATACACATTTAGTGTAATGAAAAAGTTATAGACGTTTCTATTAGCATTAAAACATGAAAGGTAAAAGCAGTTTTGGCTGAAAATGGCACATAATGAAATATGGATGTTTTGAGTAATTTTAAAATATTAGTTTTGTCTCTTTCCTTATGATGATTACGAACACGTTAATGATGTTATATAATATAAAACCTTTCAACTGAATGAGAGAATAAAATGCCCAGAAATATTTGACGCAAACAGTTTCTCCCCTACTGCTTATACCTAATTGTTTAAACTTTTGACTTAGATAATTATGAACAGCATATTCGTAATCGGTGTTAAAAATGAAAAAAAAAAAAAAAAAGTATACTTTGAAATTTTTAATTTTTTTTTTCTCCCAGCACCGTCCTTATGCCCAATTGAACCCATTAGTGGTTCAATGGTTTCAACTTAGAGATATTTAAATAACATATGCGTAACCAGTATTACAATTATTGTAATAATATTTTTTGAAATAATTAGTAACATCAAGTTGTCTCCCAGCAACAACACAATAGATACACCATTAATTTATGTCACATTATTATTATTATTATTATTATTAACATTAACTTATTGACTTCTTTTTAATCATATGTTTGCTAGATTATAGTGTTGGTAAAAAAAAAAAAAAAAAAAAAAAAAAAAAAAAAAAATCATCATTTTTTTTTCATCATTATATTTACATGTTTTGGATTTCCCTCAATATAAAAATAAAGTTATTAGCAGTTGGTGTATGTGTATGTGAATGAAATTGTTATCAACATATATAAAAACCAACACTTGCAGGAAATCTAAACTCAGTATTGTAAATCTGCACGGGTGCTACAGTAAACATTTCTTTGAGGTCAAGAAAATGGTTCGCGTACAGGGTTATCCAAAGTTAACTTAAATAACTTACATTTATATGAGTGAAATTTTATGAATGAAATTGTTATCAACATATATAAAAACCAACACTTGCAGGAAATCTAAACTCAGTATTGTAAATCTGCACGGGTGCAGTAAACATTTCTTTGAGGTCAAGAAAATGGTTCGCGTACAGGGTTATCCAAAGTTAAAGTTAACTTAAATAACTTACAATTATATGAGTGAAATTTAAGGTATGTGAAATTTGACACCTTTAGTTTGCATTAAACAAAATGATATGATCATATATTAAGCATAAAATCATGTTTCTTGTATAGAATATGACATGCATATCGTTCAACATTCGTTTACAGGTTACCTAAACGAACTAGAATACTGTGGGACTATTCCTGGAAATTGTCGGGACGAAAGATATTGTTTTGTTTTATTAATGATGATCTGTATTGAAGTAAATAAGCTAGAGTTACATATTTTATGAAGGGTATATATATGGCTGCCAGTAATTAAGAGAGAACTGTTTATATATATATATATATATATATATATTGTATTGAATGTAATTAATGTAAGCGCTTTACTATATATTAGCATGCCAGAAAAACTGTTCAGGAATTAAATTTAAGTTCCCATACCAAAATGTAAATTAAATATTTTTAAGGTACATCAGTTTTGTGGTTTTTCCTACAGAGTTTTGAGTTTTTCTGAACACGAAATTCAACTTAACTGTTAATCCGTTTGCATGTTTATTATCAACGTAACTTAAAAACGAATGTTTTTTTTTTTTTTTTTTTTTTTTTTTTCAGGTAATTCAAGTGAAATTCATATGAGTTTACTATTTCAAGTGCTTGATCAAGATTTTTTTTAAAAAAATTGGATTGATGTGGGTGAAAATTGTCTGAATAATTTTGAACAAAGTGATAAAATTGTTGATATCCACGAATTCTATGTATTAATATGTACTACATTCAAATGATAAGTTAATGGAAGACATTAGCACCAAAGCCTGCCCCCACAAATTAAATAGATAAATAAATAAATAAATAATAAAATACAGAGAGGTCAAGCAAAACTGATCTTAAGCTTAATTTGAATTTTTCTTAACTTAATTTCATATAGATTGCACTTGTTATCTTATCCTTTAATTTGAAATATGTTTTTATAGTATTGAAATACGGTTTAGGAAAAAGTCGTGTGTGAGTGCTATAATATATTATTATTTTGAATACCTACTATTTTTGTCAACGACATCTATATATTTTTTAAACTCTACATATGTAAAATGAAATATATATATATATATATATGTGTGTGTGTGTGTGTGTTTGTGTGTGTGTCTGATATATATATATATATATATATATATATATATATATATATCGTAACGAAATTTTCTCATATATATGTTATTACGAATGTTACAGTGTATATACAGTAAAAATACAAAAATTTAGAATTAAAATTAAAATACTAATTAAAAATTACAAATATTTAAAAAAAAAATTTGAATACTACGGACTAATTACTATACATTAACTATTGAATGTAAACAGTTATTAAGGAAATAGCAAGAGAAATTCTTTAAAATGCAAAAAATAAGTAAATAAATAAATAAATAAATATTCCTTATTGTAGAAATTAATTTCAAGAATTTTTCTTATATATGTGCTAGTTGAATTTAAATATTGATATTTTCCTTTTTTCTGACGTTTTAATAATAATATATTAAAATCACGCAATCAACTGATTGGGAATAGATTCATATTTATTGAAATTTATTTTTCCGACTGAGTGAAAATAATGCCTGCACCAGGAGTCGAACTCCGGATCTTTGACTTACAAGGTCAAAGCTCTACCAATTCAGCTATCCAGGTCGACAACCGGTGGGCATTACTCACTCAGACAACCTATAGGACTTTCTGCCTAAAGGTTGTCTGAGTGAATAATGCCCACCGGTTGTCGGCCTGGATAGCTCTATTGGTAGAGCCTTGACCTTGTAAGTCAAAGATCTGGGGTTCGACTATCGGTCCAGGCTTTAATAATAAATATATATGTATATATATATATATATATATATATATATATATATATATATATATAAATGAATATTTCCCTCTCCTTAAACTGTTTATGTATAAATATATCTATATACACTGCATAAGAAAAATTTATCTAAAAAAGTCATGTGACGTAACTTTTCAATTTTTTTACAAGATTCTCTACAGTATTTCAGTAAGTTTAAAATTTTAAAGATGCATGAGACTCAGAGAAACTGAATAAGTTTTAAATTGAAATTCCTCTTGTCTGATAAAGTGAAAGTTTAAATATAAGTAAATAGAGGAAAGGAGTAAAAAATTAAAAAATAAATAAAAAATATCTTTTACAGAATTTCATAGCCGTCTCCTATATGACATTTGAAGAAATTTTAAATTTTCATTTTCAGATGCTTATCATATTGTACTTTATTAATATTTAAAATATAATACATAAATATTTTAAAAATGCCTTGAAAAATCCTGAATTTAAAAAAAGAACTTTAACATACATACTTTAATTCTGGTCACGGATATTAAATTAGATAGGCCATTTTTTTTTATTTCTTGAGATTTAATATATATATATATATATATATATATATATATATATATATATAAGGTAACTGCACTAGCAGTGGGCACTTTAAGAAGATTTCCCAGATAATTCTTGTGTAATGTTCTCAATTTTAGAGACTGTAAAATTAATCATGAATTTTTACTTTAAATAAATCTTTCTTTACACGACTGATCTGCAAAATTTGCTAATTGTAATATTTTTATATGCGAATAAAAAGTTTTCCTGGCAGCTTTAGATGCGGCAGTAGCAGTTACACAAAACCCCACTAGTAGAGACATTTTTGTTCTAGTAGTGTACACCACTAAATTTTGGTGATATGGGCAAAATAAAAACCGATTCCACACAACAGATATATTTTTAATAAAACAAAATTATTTTTGATACATTAATGTGTTCCTGGAGAGGTTTATGTCTTTCATTTAAATTTTTTCGCTTTCATAAATTCTTTTTTGTATCTTCTTGTTTCAGTATATCCCTATTCTTATTCTTTTTATCCTTTCTCCAGTACTTTTTTACTTTCCGAACATACATATGTAAGGAAAGTATTGTAATCATGTCAAAAATCCGAATTCGTGATTTTGGTGTTTCTTTACATTTTGAGGTCTCCTGAGTATGTTTTTACTGTTTTTACGATGATGTATGTATATAAGTTTGTGTGTATATGTGTGTGTATGTGAGTGAACACGTTAGCGACTAAACGCTTTGTTCGAATGAGCTGTAAGCTGGTCCGCATGTTGCAAGTCACCAAAGCACGAACCCTATTGATTTTGATAAATCTGGCACTTAAAGTTTTTTTTTTTTTTTTTTTTTTTTTTTTACAGGGACACAAAGAAAATGTTTTTATCATTATGGTCTATGGGGTTAAATTTCAAAAAGTGTGATTACGTCTAAACGCCTTATTCAATTGAACAAAAAAATTACGCACATCTTATAGGTTATAGTTTCACGATCTATATATTTTTTGGTGATTTCTTCATTTCTAGTTTTTTGACAGGGACACAATAAATAATTTTGTATCAGTATAGCCTATGGGGTTAAATTATTTAAAGTGCGATAGCATTTAAATTCCTTATCCGTTTGAGTGGAAAATTTATATACGAGTTATAGGTCACCATCACACAAACTGTATGTATTTTGGTGACTCTAGCACTCATCGAAATTTACGGGGACACATTGATCATCATTAAGACCTATAGGCTTAAGTTATTTAAAGTGCGACAGCGACTAAACACCTTATTCAAATGAACTGAAAAAATATATACATGTTATACGTCACCGTCACACGAACATTATGAACTTTCCAGAATCTAGCACTTACGGTTCTTTTTACAGGGACAAAATGCAAATTTCTTTATAATTGTGCCATTTGGGTTCAAACATTAAAGTGCGATAGTGTCTAAATGCCTCATCCGATTGAGCTAAAAAATTTTCAAAGTCAATGTTGCACTAACTATAAGCATTTTGGTGAATCTAGCATTTGCAGGTTTTTACAGGGACGCAATGAATGTTTTTTTATCATTATTATCTACGTGTTTGGTAAAATAGCATTAAATTAAACATCGTGTACTATGTAAAGAAAATACCCAAACATCCTATTATAATGCTCTCTTTTGTTTATTTAACAACACCTCTTACTTTACTTTATCTACAAAACCGTTAATTACTCAATGTTCGGAAAGTCGAATGGTGCCATTTTTTTTTTTTTTTTTTTCTAGTTCCTTGCACACTTTTTTTTTTCATTCTAATTTCTCATTGTATATTCCTGATATTTCCTATTCTCCCGAAATGATTACCATTTGAATACTAGCATTTCATGCAGTTTTTATTTCTTTCTTTCTAATTTTCTCCATTTTGGGAAGGTTCCAGAATTTTCAGAACTTTTTTAAGAACCTGATACTGAATTCTCTGATGAAGGGGGAGGGGGGTACGGGGTGTCGCTTTGGGGTCATTTTTATTTTTTCATAATAAGATTTATTAAGCCTGGATCTACGGCGTCACATGTATTCCGAACAACTAAGGATATCCATGCATGAACCAGGATTTGAATTTGGCTCTTGGTAAGTGAAGTCTGATTATTGAGACGTGCGTATAACAATAAATTATGTTTCCTGTTGGTCATTATTTAATAAATTGTGCCCACTTTGAGTATGCATGGAGTTTCCATGCAGCAGTTCTATTATTTTTACTGTAGGAACTAGAAAAATAAAATGTTGACTACAATAGTGTTCCTTCTTTTAAGCTATTTCGGGCGCACCTTTAAATTCTTCGGTAACTATAGTTTCGTTGTTTAATTGAATCAAAGATTTCACTTTACACTAAGATTCAGAAGGATGTGAACGCGGTAACTGGACTGGTAGAACGTCGAGCTCTTAATCGGAGGGTTGCGGATTCGATATTCAAAATTTAATTACTCTGGAGATGCCGAAATAGGATCGTAGTCCTGTACACAAAGGATTAATAATGTGGCGGCATGTCTCCTTTGCCTCTCCTAGGGATGGATAAGAGATCATTGCCAACTAATAACAGTGTTTAGCTCTAGTGTGACGTTTAACGCGACCAGCCTCAAAAACAAAGATTCAAAATTTCAAAAATAAATACAGTGGAACCTGTAAAAGTGACCACCTTGGTGAAGTGTCCACCTGACTAAAGTGACCATTTTCCTGACTAAAGTGACCATTTTCCAATTTTAAAGAGACTTTATAAAGTGACCACCTGCGTATAGTGACCATTTTAGCCGGTCCCTAGGGTGGTCACTTTAGACAGGTTCCACTGTAAATAAATAAATAAATAAACATATTAATTAATTAATTAATTAATAAGCAAATGAATAAATAAATTCGAAATCGCAAATTAGAATAAATTTTATCTGGAATTTATTTTTTTCCAAATAAAATAAATAATAAAGAAATTATGCAGACGTAAGATTTCTAAATATAATTACTGCATCGCAATATATATATATATATATATATATATATATATATATATATATATATATATATATATATATATATATATATATAGATAGATAGATAGATAGATAGATAGATAGATAGATAGAGCCTAAGAAATTTATTACACTTCAAAATTTTCACTGTGACTATATTTTGCAATTTACTGTCACTATTTTATAGGATTCGAACATTTACTGTTAATAATCCTAAAATGGCCAAAAAATCTATAGTTTCTGCTCTCAAAGCTTATAAACGGGAAGTGCTGGGTTTTATCCCAGGTTTAGCTCATCGGCATAATTGTTAGGAGACATTATATGATTCTCCCTGAAACTTTTGTGAATGCAAGATAAGATGCCTTAGAACGATCCCCATGGAGAAAAATCCAACTAGGGCCCCAACATTCATTTAGTCAATCAGCTTTAACAACTGCGTAAACTATGAGTAAAAACTTTTAAAATTACCGAAGCAGGGAAGCCATCCGCTCCGTAGAGCAAAAAGGGGTGAGATAAGTGATAAGATGCTCAAAAGTTCATTATACTACCCATTAATCGATTTTCATGATTTCAGTTATACATATTTTAGAAAAAAAAAAAAAAAAAAAAAAAAAAAAATTAAAATTATCATTTTGAAACGAAGACTCTTTTCATTCTTTTGAAAATATTGTGTGGCAGTATTAATTTCGAAATTCTTATTTCTTATCTCCAAATAGGTAGGTTGTAATTAATGTTACTTTTTCGCCATATAAGAGCAAAACAAAGCATTTTTGCATTTTTGATTATCAACACACTTTCGATTGTACTGTGAGTTTCTTTTTTTTTCTTTTTTAATCGGTGCTGAAAATGTCTCTTCCGCATACGTAGGAAATGATTAATATATATATATATATATATATATATGCAAAATAATTAAAGCCAGATGAAAAATCAATCCCCAAACACATGAGGGCCCTCATTAGCGGAGCTCCCCCGTGTAAAAAAAGGAAAATTAGAGGTTTCTGACGAAACGCTAGTAATTTAACCAAATAACACGTTTCTAGCCTCCAAAATCCTCACAGATTGAAGCAAGACCATACAGCAAACGAATTTTAATTAATACAAAGCATAAAAAAAACAAAAAATAGCATATTCCAATGACTATTCGAGTTTGTCCTGGTGTGTATTTATATATTCTTGTATTATTTATATTCTTGTATTTTATATTGATGTATTATATTTGTACTTGATTTTTGAATTTGTTTGCATTTTATGCTTTGTATTGATTAAAATTCGTTTGCTGTATGGTCTTGCTTCGATCTGTGAGAAGTTGGGGGCTAGAAACGTATTCTTTGGTTAAATTACCAGCATTTCGTCACAAACTTCTCATTTCCCTTTCCCTACATGGAGGAGCTCCCTTGATGAGGCACCTTATGTGTTTTGGGATTGGTTTTTCACCCGACTTTAATTAGTTTGCTTATTTATTATAGTTATATATTTCCTTTTGCTGCATTTGCTCTGTTCTAGTTCTATATATTTAATAATTCAAGTTTTACTCCATCCTATATTTAAATTTTATCTTATATATATATATATATATGAATATAAAAAGAAATGAGTGAAATAAATGAAATTAAACCCCAAAAAACACTGAGGTTTTCATCAGGGAGGCCCCTCAGTGTAGAGATGAAAGATACGTTTTTGAAAGGACAGTAGCAATTAGCTAATAACTATCCTTAGCTTCTAACATCTCATCAAACAGAAAACACCTGTAATTGAAGAGAAATCAAACATGTATATAATGTATAAAATACTAAAAATGCTATAAAATTACAAAATTGCAAAAGTTATAAAATTACAGCAATTCATTTAAAAAATTTACAATAATATAGGGAGTTACTGAAGGTATACAAGAAAGTATAATATAAAATAAAATAAAACCGTTTACCTGATAAACAAACCCACTTCGGCCGACGGGGATACTCGTCGGTACTTAAATATCGCCCTTGAATGATGAAATAGAAAAAACCGAAATAGGAAAACACTGGAAAAACACAGTTAAAAATTGGGACTGGTAACAGTTAATTTGCAAGGTATTTTTTCGGTCTTCAAGAGCATATTTTAAGTCATTTTCACTATTGCAAATAGTACGAATTCTTTTAAACTGTGCGAACGTAATATTTTTTAAAACTTTTCTACTGATATATGAAAACCAATTAGTAAGACTATTTGCTAAACCCTGATGAAGACCTCAGTGTTTTTTGGGGTTTGATTCCTTTTATTTTACTCATTTGTTTATATATTCCTACATTTAAGTTTTACATTTCCTTTTGCTGTAATTTTACGCATTGGTTTGTGATTCTCCTTTTGGTTTTTCTAATCTTTAACCTCATATACATATATATATAAATCCATTTCAATAGTTATATATATATATATATATAGGGAAGAATGGGGATGAATGGGACTTTTTTTCATGTTTTTACTGATAACGTTCACCATATGTAATTCAGAGTTTAGTAACAATGCTCATAAGTACACTCCCGTAATCAGTTACATATAAACATACTAACTTTAATGAAAATTTATCATTTTTAATTAATAATATATTTTTTATATGTATGTGCATTGTTCAATTCATCCCCACCTCCTATGAGATGAATGGGATAGGACTGGAGTTAATAAAGAAAAGAAAACAAAATGAAAAAAATATATAGATTTTTTAAAGTTAAATTGGTTTATGTTATTTACTTACACACTATGAATTTACTGAAATTAACATAAACTGATGTATTGACTCAAATTAACGTCAAAAGTTAAAAGTCCTTTGGTTCGCATAATTCCTAGTGCTCTAGGTTTTTGTAATTTAATCTAATAATATCTAATCTAAAAATAAATAAATAAATAGGACACTAGAAAGAGATAAATCATTATAATAGTGCACAAATTACCCAGATAAATTTTTGTTTCCGAAAGATCGGCAAAAATCAGCATTCTATTCTGTATAGCATTAATAATCACCAGAATTTATTTAATTAGCATGATTAAAATTGTGATTTCAATTAAATGATTATTAGTCAATTTATTTATTTATTTTTAATTATTGATTTATGTTGCATTGAACATTCTAACTTATAATTTTTTAACCACAATTATTATAAACAAAAATCAGAACAATTAATTTAAACCTATTTCTCTAAATCAATGCTACTTTTATAATTCCAAGTTATAACTACTGAACTAGAGGTTATAAAAATATTGAAAATCTATTTAAGATTTGTTTAAATGTAATTCCTGTGTACAATTTTAAAGTAGCACTTAGTGGGGAATTTCCCATTCATGCCCGTTCAAATTGTTCCATTCATACCAACCACAACGTGATCATATAAAACATGAAATAGGCTTAATCAATAATTCTCAATATTCTTCTTGAATATCATAAACAAAATAAAATATTATGCCTTTTCACTATATAAGAGTTATATTAAATTTGAGCAAATAGTTAATGCTTTAACTACTACCTAATTGAATCAGTAAAAACGTACTTCGACACCTTACAAAGACACATTAATTTTTTTTATGTCCCTCTATGGGTAGCACAATTCTGAAACTGCACTCGATGAATGACCTCAGTGCTGTCAGATATCAGAAAAATTGTCAAGTTTCCAGTGCTTGCAAAACATAAAAATTGTGCTATTGTCCCATTCATCCTGCGTCCCATTCATCCCCACTCTCTCCTATATATATAATTCCTACATATAAGAACAAACTATGAAAGGGTACACATATTAATATACACTCTAGATGTGATCATATGAATTAAAAGAAAATGAATGTCACAAAATTCTAAAAAAAAAAACATAATGATTAATAATCACAAACTTCATTTGTTTCAAATTATTTCCTTATGATGCCTTGAAGAACGGGGCGAAATAAATTTAAAATGTATTTTTATAAACATATTTTTATTATTATTTATTTATTTTATTTATTTATTTGTATTTTTTTTACGTGTCCTATTTAAAAATTTTAAATAATACCAGTGCTTTTAATCTGCATCTTTTTTATGAGACATAATAACTTAAATAAATATCAGTTATTGTCATTTATGCTTTATATATATATATATATATATATATATATATATATATGAAATTATAATATATGTTTTCAGTCATATAAAAGTTGAAAATATGTAACAAAAATAACTAAAGAAAAACGTACGAGAAAATTAATAAATGTGAAACAATTCATAAGTAAAACTTACTGCAAAAACGTAAAATAAATGATTTAAACTGTCAAAAAAAGCCCCGTATGACTTGAGACAAACGTGTGGGGTTAAAGGATCTTTTTAATTCATCAAAACTCGCACCCTAGGCAGACAGTTTAATAAAAAAGCACATGTATGGCTAAATTCAATATGGATAAAATAAAACGAATAAAATAATATGGAACAGACAAATATATATATATATATATATATATATATATATGCGTCATAGTTTATTATTGTTATCATTATTAACACAGATTCATCTTTAGAAAAAACTGATAATTCTGAGTACAAAAAAAAAAAAAAAAAAAAAAAAAATCATATATAATTAATAAAATACTATCAATAGATTCGAAAAACATGTTCTTACACGCATTAATTTTGATATATTTCATTAATCTTTGGGTAATATGTTTATTTTAAAACTCTATTGACAAGTGAAATGCTGGTTGAAGTATCTCAAGGAAAGTCTTTATGAAGTAACGATCGTTTTTATGTGAAGATTTTATAAGTTTATCAGATAATAAAAACTTCTATGCGATTCTAAATTATTTTGAGATAGTAGCTTACAGATTTCAAACTTTTCCAAAAAATGAATTCATAATATTTGTGCGCAAAAATTATTTCTTGAAACAGACTTAAAACCACTTTATTACTATTTTGGATTACAATGTGTATTTAAATATCACCTGCTTTATATTTTCATTTACCTAATTTGTTTGCAGATACTTTCCTTTTGAGACATATGTGCAATTTTTTAGTTGATTTATATTTAAATAAGTAATAAAATAGTTAAATTGCTTTTAAATGTACACTGAATCGTGCAAAAAAAAATTATTGTCCAAGAATGAATTGAAATGAATATTACTTGATCACTGTTTAAAAAAAAAAAAAAAAAAAAAAAAAAAAAAAAAAAAAGTGTAAGAATACACAACATTATTGAGGGAACTTACTTTCCTAACCATGTTGAGAAATTTAATCAGCCATAGCTGCGTAACAGAACATACAGAGGCATGTTACGCAATTACAACTGGTAACATTTCTCTACATGGTTGTGGTAAGTAAGCCGCCTTAATATTACTTGCCAATACATGTACAGAAATGTTACCAATTGAAATTGCGTAACATGCCTTTGTTACACAGCTATAGTTGATTACATTTCTCAACATGGTCTAGTAAAGTAAATTGCTTCAATAATGTGTATATTTTTACACAAAAGTTTTTACAGTGATGAATTGTTGTTTATTTTTCGTCAACTTCATTTTTTTTTTTTTTTTTTTTTTTTTTTTTTTGGTTTACCTGCAAATTATCACAATCTAATTTTGTGTCCATGGCAAGTGTGATTCGCATTGTCTAATACCTTTACATTTAGTTTTATTCAGATAACGTAATATTTTATTTTAAGAACTGCATTTTGATATCTATATCTTATTTTTTTTTTCAAATTGTTACATTATTTAACCTTAACAGATATAGAACACGCAAAATTTAAAGTGAAAAATGGTGTTTGGTGTTTTATTCCTCTATTTATCAATCATACAAGAGCAGTTGTATTCAATATTCATTAAGAAACGAACTATCAATTTAGAAATTTTTTGTAAGTTGGAACATATCCAATTCCAATGAAAAAAATATCCCCTATTATTTGCGAAGTAATGTATTTTTTAATGTTGTAGAATAGAATTGTGTTATAAATTTACGAAATGTTGAAGAAACAATTTATTATATTTTAAATTATAGATTCCGCATTCCGTATATATTATCCTCACTTATATATATTATTTGTATCATAAATTCTAAAATGCTGGGAGAAACGTTTTTGCTAAGCAAATAACGCTATTATTTTTGCCACTGCTGATTTGAAGTTTCGCAAATTCAAACACGATGTAGAAATGTAGTTAATTTTAAATTCAGAATTAAAATTTGATTTATAACAGGCTACATTAAGGAAAAAATAAAAAGTCTAAAGTTTACTTTGAAGGTAGCATTTTCAATTTTATTTTTTACCATGGTATTTTGTTGTTGTTTTTGTACCTGCTTTGACAAATCACGCCGATGAAGATAGAAAAAAATTTCAATGATTGTGAAAATAGCAAGAAGTAAGAGATTAATTCCGAATGAACAAGTTATGATTCTGAATTTTAAGCAATGCTATTTAAATTCTTGGAAAATAGCCAAAACATTAAACAAATCTAAAAATCAGTTTTTTTTTTTTTTTTTAGTTTTTTTTTTAATAGTGATAATAAATTGATAGTAACACTCAATAAAAAAATAAAGAATGCCAATTGTTATTGATACTTTAACAATTAATATCAGGTTTTATGTGATCACTGAAAAAAAAAATCATCTTTTCGAATTCTACATGAATTGAAGTTGTTTTGCAAAACTTATTTCTACGTATTGTGTCATCAAAAATTACGAATGCAAAATATATTAATATGATACGATGGCTATTTCTAAGAAACAGATAGAAATAATTCGAGTTTGAAAAGAGTCATGTTGCTTTCTGCGATTTCATTTTATTTCATTCTATTTATTATTATTTATCATATATTTATTTATTTATTTATAAGTAAAAAAATATCTCGATGCACCGGATAGTTTTAGATATTGCTGGTATGATCTTCGGATTAAACCATTTTTTTTTTTTAATCAGAGCATCTCTTTGGTGGTTTTGACGATTTTGGGGCTTTCTTGGACTCTTTATCACAAAACAAATACAAGTACGAGAGCCAATAATGACGTTCATATAGAAATTGAATTTCCAGAGATACTTTTAATAACAATTAGTTTGACCTTTATATTTTTTCTAGCTTTCTGCATGTACAAAAAGCAAATAAAATTTTAAATACAAACTGAGATTTATTGCCAATGATTTTTTGGTTGCGTTCTATTATTTACTGGGAAGGTTACTTCTTTTCGATGAAACATAATCTAAGATTCGTGAAATTAAACAACAATAATTACACAATCCGTTTAATATTTACTAACTATTTCACTTACCTACAAGCTAAAATTAAATCTTGGGTGAACGAAAAAATATTTTTACTTTTGGTTCAATTAATAAAAATATCATTGAAAGCAATTTGGATGTATTTATCTAAAAATAATCAGTTTGTTTGCACTGATAATTGTAAATCGTACCAGAAAATAGTAAATATATATATATATATATATATATATATATATAGAGAGAGAGAGAGAGAGAGAGAGAGAGAGATAGATAATACAATTTTAGGGAAAAAAATCTATTTAAATTCTTTAAAATTTGCATACTAAATATTTATTATTTAAGTAATGTTAAAATGAAATAATTACTATTTAGACCACACTTTTTTTTTTCTTTTTTTAAACAATGCAATGTTTATCAAAGCAATTTATATGAAGTACAATTTTAAAGAAATATCATGTTTCAAAAAAAAAAAAAAAAATATTCCCCAAAAAGCATCCAACCAGAATTATGAACAGTATATATAATCTAGAATATAAGCAGATATTCAAAAGGAATTAATAACATATATTTTTATGAACTGTAACATTACAGAAAATATGATTTTTGTTAGCAGTTAAATACCCATTTAATGGTAAGAGAGAAGAAGGTAATAGCTGGAGGAAGCAATCAATTGAAAAGATGTAGAGTGTGTCTCTAAAGCTAGTGTGTCTCTATTGTGTCTCTAAAGCTTTAACTACACAAGTCGTCGAAATCATACTTTACAAATTCTTTGCACTGCGTTGGGTGTCTCTAATGCGTTTTGATATGTTGAATACTGAAACGTTTGTCTTTTCTTCTTATGACGTAAGGGATTTTTGCAAGTTACGGATGAAAATCGGAAGAATTCACACAAAAAGATCAACAAATTCGAAATTATTTATATCATGAAAAACGGCAGTTTTTCTAGTGACGCAAGCGCAAAAACAAACGAACGCCACGACACTCAGCGGAAACGGAAAAACAAACGAAACTGCGACACTTATATATACAGGAATTTAAAGATCAAACAAACCGCTGAAAGCTGACACTTAATATCTCAGGAAATATAGGAGGTTATGTTCTGATATTTTCAAAATAGACTTTCACCTTCTGTCTGATCCTACCCTGAAATCTCTACATTTCTGCGTGCAATATATTTCGAGATATGAATTGGCTCATTTAAGTTATAAATGGACGGACTAATGTGTAAGAATTTTTTCTCGAATATGGCTCGAGCGAATTTAGTTTAATTTATATATGATATTAATCGCTTTTATCTGATGTGCCTGACATCTCCCTTTTCCCTAGGAAAACTCTTGTTTTTTTTATAACTCAGTTTAAAAATCGAACTATTTTTTACTCCGAAAATACCGTGATGCGGCAGTTTCGCGGACGAATTTCTTTTCTTCCATCTGCAATACTGAATATCAAATAATCGTTTTGGCTCCATCTATCGGAAAGCGTCAAAAATAAACACAAAAAATAAAAAAAAAAATATTTTTTTCTTTTTTTAATATATATATTAAATGAGTTATTTATTTAGGTACTTGTATTTTATATGACATTTGTTTATCAAAAATATTCTTTGTATTTACATTGGTTTCATGCTGATACGTTGTTAACTTTCAAAATTGGTTCTATTTTAAAAGGTGATTGCAACAACAAAAATTTTTTTTTTTATTTTCATAAAAATGACAAATAATATGATAATCATATGCAAATATTTGTAATTTTTTCAAAATTAGGTGATAAATCACTTAAACTACGGATTGAAAAAATTCTTAAAACAGAATTTGAAAGTAATTAATTTGCTCATTAAGTTTCTAGTATATATAATATATAAATTACAAAATGTTAAGCTATAATAAAATTTTGAATAGATTAAGATTTTTTTTAATTAAATTCATAACAAACTATACTACTTAAATATTTACCAGTATAAAATTTTCACCTTTTAAAGATTTTTCTATTATTATTTATTTTTCTCTTTTAAATCAAATCTATACCTAAAAAATTTTAATAAGAAATAAATATAAATAAGAAATTTTTGTCATTTTTAAAATGTACTATATTATGCCTTTGTAATGTTGCATGTGTCCATCTTTTTTATCACTTTTTATAAAATTTTAAAATTTTATTTAGTTTGTTATTTTGTTCGAGTATGACCTATAAAACAACGCTTTTAATACAGTGTTATAACTCATTACCATGCTCCTTTAATTTTACGTTTTGATCATTAACCCCTAAAAAGTAATGATATCAATACAAAAAACCCTTAACGGGTTAAAAGTTTGTGACGCAGCACTGTACTTTATGGCTATAAGAATTAGAAATACGGGTCTTAAAAATAATGATATCAAATTTTCAGTGACGCTTTGATATTAATTAAATTATACATAGATTTTCTTATTTGAATTTGCTTTTTCCTTTTATTTATATTTACAGTGTAAACGTTATTTTCAACATAAAATAATATATAGCATTTACTCATTGATACCTTTCCATTCACATCTCTTATACTATGAAAGCATGTGTTTTAAAAGAAATTATATGAAATTCCAGTAACGCAGTGGTGTTACATTAAGTGATTTGTTTTTAAATTTCTCTGCAATTATTTTGTTTTGCATATTAAAGTATATGTGCACATTGAAATATTGCTTTTAATTTTCAAATACGCTGTCAAATATATCACTTTCATTAAGCTTATATTATGTACTGAAATATATTTATTTCAATGAATTATTCTATCTTTTGCGTCACGCCATCCGAAACTGTAAGTAAAATATATGGAAATGTTTACTTTGTGTCATTTCATCCAAATAAATTGAAAATGCATGCAAATAGATATCGTGATGCAAAGAAAAAAACTGTGAAATTTTTTTCAGTTTTGGATGGCGTGACGCAAAAGATAGAATAATTCATTGAAATAAATATATTTCAGTACATAATATAAGCTTAATGAAAGTGATATATTTGACAGCGTATTTGAAAATTAAAAGCAATATTTCAATGTGCACATATACTTTAATATGCAAAACAAAATAATTGCAGAGAAATTTAAAAACAAATCACTTAATGTAACACCACTGCGTTACTGGAATTTCATATAATTTCTTTTAAAACACATGCTTTCATAGTATAAGAGATGTGAATGGAAAGGTATCAATGAGTAAATGCTATATATTATTTTATGTTGAAAATAACGTTTACACTGTAAATATAAATAAAAGGAAAAAGCAAATTCAAATAAGAAAATCTATGTATAATTTAATTAATATCAAAGCGTCACTGAAAATTTGATATCATTATTTTTAAGACCCGTATTTCTAATTCTTATAGCCATAAAGTACAGTGCTGCGTCACAAACTTTTAACCCGTTAAGGGTTTTTTGTATTGATATAAATTACATTAAATTAGGCTATTATTATACATTAACTTTTAAATCTCTTTCTTTACATCGAAGCTCCCTTTGTCGCTATATCTCTTGTGAACGGCTCAAGGGCATTGAGGTGAGAAGGAATTTTCTATGCAGAATCGAAAAATAATTATTTAACATGTAAATACCCTATCGTCCCTGATACCTCATCTACACTCCTTAGGTGTTTAGATGAAATCGCTCTCCTTGATATTCACTCACATTAGCGACAAATAATTTTGATGTGAGTTTTAGTAAAAGTGGTAAATGAGGAGCTTTAATGTAATGAAATAGCAATTATTGTCAAAACTGTATGTGATGGTAACGTTTGAATAGTATTCCGTAATCAAAATTCAAAAATACATCAGGAAAACTGCTCGCCTTGATGAGGGGAATTTCTTAATACACATGTGTTATTACTAAGAGATAACTGAAATACATAGATATTTTTTATTAAAATTAAAAAATTATCACTGTGACCATATTTTTGCAGATTAATATATAAATTTTAATTTGTTTTGTTTCATGAAGCCATTGACTCCAAGAGTATTTATGATTTCGAAAAGTGATGATACCAGTGTTATTAAATGTTTTCAATCAAACTTTAAATATGCAAATAATTTACTTTGAAATTTCTGTTCATGGAGTTGAGAGCCTATTATATTCTTCAAACGGACATGTTTTGTGTATTGAGAAGCTTCTCTGTATTCATGCACATTTTAATATATTTTTCTCCTATATTTTAGTTTTAAAAATGCAGTGATTAATTATTGAAATTTGCCTCATTTTTAAATATAATATTTTCTTTGAAATTCATTTCCAAAGATTAAATAATTAGAATAATATAAATAATAATTTTATTAATGAAGCACTGGCACAAATAATTTTAAAAAAGTCATATATTAATCTTTTCCTACTTTATTTAAAGTTGTAAAAATATATAGATATAACATAAATTGCCATTTGTTTTTTGAATACATTAAAAAAAAATAGATAAATTAATAAGTAAATAAATAAAGTAAGTATATATACTGTTCGCCCGCGGACGATTGATACCTGGTTGGCAAAGTGCCATGACGATTCCACTCACTCACTGGGAGACACAGCAAAGGAAGAAGGAAGAGAGAGGGGAAATTTTTCTATTATTCTTGTTTCTTCTGTTATGAGTAAAATCATTAATACTCCTGTTTTGTTTTCTTTTTTTCTTTCTGTATAACAGTTTGTTTATATTGGAACAAATGGGAACATACATCTGGTACGAGTTCTCGGAATAAACCTATATGTAATGAATCGAAGCATATTGTACATAATATCATTAAGTTTTGCGATAAAGAAGCTTTGGAAGGAGAAGTTATTGTTTGAAGAATTTTAATTATTTCTTCAAGAATTTTGATAATAAATATTAAAATGAAAATAAGTGTCAAATATTTAAAGCAACATCCAATTTTAAATAGTGTCATTTTAAATAGTTTGTTCGTTCGGTGCAACTTGCACATTAGTCCAGTGAGGTACACCTTTCACATTAGTCCCGTCAGGTACAGCTTGCACATTATTCCCCTTTAAATATAGTGAACAGCGAAGCTGGAAAGCATTCATTGATTCACTACCTTAAATGATTTCACATTCCGTCATTTTTGTCGGGGTTATATACTAGTTTGTAAATAATAATTGACGTAATTTTCAAATTAGTGTTACACACTTCAAATGTTTCAAAATACTGACAAAGCTTTTATTTTTATTTTTAATTGAGTAATATTTATATTGAAATCTAAAATTATCCCTTTATAATATTATCATTTTTTCTTTCTTTTAATTAATCGTAAAATATTTATGTAACCAGATATTCAAGAATCAGTTCAAAGAAGGAAAAGAAATGCAATCAGTGAGTTTATAATTTTTTCATATCCATAAAAAAACACATCCCTAGAGACTACGGATATTCCTATTGTATAAATGAACCAGTCCTTTTCACCCATGCGCAGATGACGCCAGGGATCTTCCTTTCGTGGTTTATCAGTATACATTTTCTTCATTAATATTAAAAAAAAATATATATATATATATATTTAACTTGCACATCAAAAATACATTTGCACTATTAATGTAACTAAACGAGTTAACAGAAACCAATATTAGGATTTATAATATATTCAAACTTTATCTTATACTATTAAGTGAGCAATATTTGTATATTTCACTGTTCTCGAAAACGGTAGCTCGGACAATCACGAGATTTAACACAAAGATGCCCCCCGAAGGGTCATTGCGCACATCGAAGTCAGATTTTCGAATTTTTGATTAGTTTTTTCTTAATTAATTAAAATGTGAAAATAATAACCTTCTAATTTCAAATAAATAAGCCATTTAAATTTTAACATTTTATCCATAATTTAATTGTTGCCAATTTTTTTTCGACAAAATAATAATAAATAAAAAAAAAAAAAAAAAAAAAAAAAAAACGTACATTTATTTAAAATGAGGAAAATAAATCAGAAAGATTAGAAAATAAATTAGAAATATCAGTCGCATCGTTACAAATAAGATACCAAATGAAAGGGAAAATTTTTGTAAATCCGATGCATTAAACAGCTTATCAATCGGATGATTAGTTTTTTCTTAATTAATTAAAATGTGAAAATAATAACCTTCTAATTTCTGATAAAAAAGCGATTTAAATTTTAAAATTTTATACATGATTTAATTGTTGCCAATTTTGTTTCGAAAAAAAAATAATAATAAAAAAAAACGTACATTTATTTAAAATGAGGAAAATAAATCAGAAAGATTAGAAAATAAATTAGAAATATCAGTCACATCGTTACAAATAAGATAGCAAATGAAAGAGAAAATGTTTGTAAATCCGATGCATTAAACAGCTTATCAATCGGACAATTAGATTTTTAAAATTAACTAAAGTATAAATTTTAGGTGGCAACAGCAGAAGATTGTATGGAAACCGTTAGGAGAAAAAAAAATGAAAAATCTGCTTCACATTAAGTCACATGATTTTTAAGTGGGATTAAAAATTGCAGTTTTCAAATTCTTTTAAATTTTCTCTCACGAACACAAAAATATAATATACAGCCTGTATCCCACAAGACCAACTTGCATTTCAAATTTCATCAATTATTTTGGTTAAAAAACAAAAGTTATTATTTTTTTTTCAAATTATCTTCGAAAAGATTTACGTGATCATAGATATAATAATATATATATCTATCATCCCCATATTATCGTGCAAAGATTTTTGATGCCGAAAAAAAAGCTTTGGAATCAGCCATTTAGTGGTATTGAAGGAAAAAAGGAAAAAAAAAAAAGAAGAATGAATTTGAAACTAGATTTGGAGTTATAAACATTCACCTAATATAAACATTCACCTTCAGCAAATAAATTTTTCATGGATTTTATTTGCTAAAACATTCGTGTGTATTCCCGTGTGTATTCACTCCTGGAAAGATTGCCATATTTTGTTAAAATCGCTGTCTATTGCCGAGTGAAAAGGAATCACTTTTTCCTCCTCAGTGATCAATCTATATATTATTACTATATATATGTATGTGATGCGATACATTAATAATTTCGGTTTTAAAAGTTTTTTTAAATAGATTATTTAAACTCTATGAACCATATTTTTATCTTATAAGTTTCATTAACAGATCCTGCTGGGCGATTTTTTAAATTTTGGTGTTGAAGTACACCGAGCGTTTTTCGACAAAAAGTTTAATATAGCAACAGCCATTTTAATCTAAGTAGCGCGTCAAATATATAAAAACATAAATGATTTCCTTTTACACAAAATTTACAGAACAAATGCAGTTTTAAATATAGGAAATTTTTTTCAACAAGCACTATTTTAAACCTAAAAAACATTAAAAATTCGAAAATGTTTTTTTCGAATTTTTAATGTTTGATGAATTTTTGTTTATATATAAAGGATTCTTATATATAAACAAAAAAGAGTCTGATAAAATTATTAGCAAAATAATCTTCCCCTTTTCATACAAAAAAAAAAAAAAATCCATTGCTAATATGGCGACAAATATTCAAAAGTCGCCAATGGAGCGACGTAATAAAGTTGTGTAACACGATAATATTTACCTATTTTTTTATTTTTTTATATAATAATCACTATGCTAATTTATCATTCAAACAAATGAGCCTCTATGTGTGTTACTGAACTTGCACTCTGTCGAACAGAAATATTCGAAAAATTCAAATTATTATTTAAATAAATAGATAAAAATATGTTTAATGGGAAATAAATATAAAAATAAAAAGATTAGTTGTCTAAAATACGGCAGAAATAGCGCTCATAGCATATTGTTACAAGGGATTAAGTCTTATTGTTACAATGGATTAAGTCTAAAATGGTGACAAAAATTCAAAAGCCGCCAAAGAGAACTATATTAAGGCTGTAGTATCAGGTTTACAACCCATGAATTATATATAAACACAAAAAATTAATTGTCTCATGCGACAGACGTAGCCGGTCACAGCATATTGTAATATTTGGCGTGAAATTGCTGTCATTTAATGGTTGATTGGATAAACAAAATAAACATATGAAATAACGTAAAAGCAAATATTATGTTGTCTAAACCCAGTTACATTTGAGTCCAGTCCGAGTTACATGTGTACAACACGTATAGTGTTGTTCACATGTAACTGGGATTCAAATATAAAAGGGAAACTCAAATTTTTCCGATACTATCTATTTCGAAACTGTTATATAATAAGCACCTAAATGGAAGCTCATTGGTAAACTATTGTCGCAGGTAATAGGGACAAGCGCCCGAGTTGCAGTGGATGACCAAATCGCTGCCGGATGCAGCAGGGACCTGGAGCGAGCTTTTGAACAATTTAAGTAATTTATTTTATTTTATTTTTATAAAGCTTTATAGTAAAGAGATTCCTTTAAATTTAGTGGCCAACGAGGCGGGCAAAGCCTGCTAGTAAATAATTAAAGGAGAAAGTTAGATGTATTACAAAATCTTTTTTTTTTTTTTTTATTAAAAATAAATAACCTAAATAATGCTTACAAATAAATATTAATTTTTAAGAACATCACATTCCAGATGCTTAAATATAAACAAAATATTATTGTCTCTATTTTTAATATTTTTTATTTAATATTGTCTATATTCTTAACATCATTTTATTGAAATCAGAAATATCGGTACCAAATACAACTAACTGAAATTTTGAAGTAAATAATCCAATTAAGAAAATATTTTAACAATTTAATACGTAATTTATTAATATTAAAATATTTTATTTGTTTGTTTTTTTCCCCTTTTAATACCACTGGTAAGCAAAAAATGAGAAAATCGAAGATGAAAAACTCGAAATGTCAATTGCATTTCTTCTAGAGAAGTAATAAAGGGCTCTGATGAAACTCATAAAAGAATTTATATATATATAACATAACAACAAAATAATGCTCGAACAGTTGAATGTTTTCGAAAGTATTCTCGCTCTAATGAGAATTTTTAAATAAATAAACAAAAATAAACATGGGAAACATGGTTATATGTTTACAATCAATATACTTATTTTTTGTTTAACAAAAAAGTTTTAAGAAAAGTTAAAGCAGTTTTAGCACTGAAAATACACGTTTTATTTATTAACTTAAGTATTATTTTATTATTCATTTATTATTTTTTATACATTTTATACATCTTTCATGCAATTTAAAAATATACATATATTCTTATTACTCTTTTTAACAACAAATTTTTAAAATAGATTCAATTCTTCATCATGCTATGGGTTTGAGAAACTTAAGTATTTGCGATTTTTTTTTTTTTAATTTTTAAACGTTTTCAGGTGAGAATAATCCGAAAATAGTAAACTTGATATGATTTGTAGATTATCAGTTTGTTGTATGTTAGTTTTTGTATTTGTATATTTGTGGATGCGATTTTCTAAAAACTAATGATCTCAGAGAAGTCTTGCTAGTTTTAAAATATTACTTATGACACTGCAAGAACTCTATTGATTTTCAGCATTCTAAATTAAAAACTTCGTAAGTTATTAGAAGTATTTTACGATTTCTTAACATGCTAGTACAGGGCAAATTTTGGCTTAAACGCACTTTAAAAAGCATATTTTTACTGTGAAGATGTCAGAACAGCTTAAACAAATCAGTTATGACGCTAGAAAGGACATAATGAAGGTCGAAAATTCAACTTTGAAAACTAAGTAAATTATTCAAAATTTACGAATTTCATCACATGGCAGATAAGGCCCAAATTTTGCATATCGTCCATTTTGAGGGATAATTTCATAGTATAGATGTCACACAAGTTTCAAATTATCCTTTATAATACTGGCTTAAACATCATTTACTACAAATATTCTAGTTTGAAGTAAGTTATTCGAAGTTTAAAATTTTCTCAATTCAGAAGAATGAAGAAACATTTAATAAAAATATTAATTATGAGGTTCATTGCATTGGAAATAATACGGAATTTCATGAAAACCACGCTACCAAGATGAAACTAAGGAAAAAAATTAACAAATTAGGATAAAGTAAACGTATCTAACTGATCTGTGGGTAGACTATTAATTGGGGAATTTCAGTCTGTTAACTTGTCGAGCAATAAGCCGAATTCATTTCTCCAAACAAACATGGATATCTCATAAATAACAATACTATTGTAAAAGTCACCCGTCTAGCAAAACGTTTACCTTTCTTAAGAAGCCATAAGAAAAAAGGATTGATATGAAAATTCTCCGCCGCTTACGGTAATTCAATGCTTTAGTTAAGATGGGACAATACCTAATCCCGCGGACAGCCGTGCGGCCAATGTTATTGTATGGGAAAATTTTTTGCGATAATTACACTTTACCTAATGTATATTTTTTAATTCTGTTTTTGCAGTCAGGAAATTCATAACCGTTAAATGAATACTCATTTTTGAAAAATTCATTTTTTAAAATTTTTACATTTTAATTTTGAGTTCAAAAATGTGATTTTTCACAAAATGCATTTTTCTCATTTTCTAGTCGCAAAATGAAATGCTAAAATTTAGAAAAAATCAATTTTTGGAAAACGAGTACTAATTTAACGCTTATGAATTTTCTAAATGTGAAAACAGAATTGAAAAATATGCATTAGGTAATGAGTAATTATGTAATGAAATTTTCCCATAGAATAACATGGGACAAGGCTGCCGGAGAGATTAGGTTGTGTCCGCTCTTAATGAAGATCTGTCATTAAATCTTCATGTATCTTTCTAAGAAATCCTAATCGCTTTCAACATTCCTTGTTAGCTGTGTTAGTTTTTTAGATGCGTTATAAAGTTATAATTTAAAGTATTTGACGAATAGTGACTTTTTTATACAAGTGTTAGCTTCAATGGACTGCTTCGGTAATTTTTATTAAAAATACAGTTTTGTTGTACTCATTCGAGAAGTTACGCTGAATAAAATCATCGACTAGAAGCTGACATTTTTTTTAGGATTCACATTCCTCAAATAAGAAAGTCGAAAAGTATTCCTGACAATGTATACGTATGTATCATGTATGTATATAGATAATAGGGAAAATGTATTGTGATATGTATATTAGTTAACTATGGTTTAAAAATTATCAAAAAAAAAGTTAGAACAAAGAATTGCTATACACTGACTACGTTTATTTAGATTCGTCGTTTACAGATGACTCCAAATTAGTTCCCCATCATACTATAGGTCTGTTATTCTGTTAGTCTGTTAGTCTGTTAGTGGGTCAGTCCGTTAGTTTGTTAGTCTGTGTACACGATATCTCAAGAACAAATTGTCGCAGAGAGGTCAGATCAGTTTTAAAATATTACTTTCGTCACTGGCAAGAATCCTATTCATTTGCAACATTCGATTTTAAAAACTTCGTAAGTTATTCGAAATTTACGATTTTCTTAACATGGGAGAATAGGACAAAAAATCACTTAAACGTGCATTAAATGAAAACTTTTTACTGTAAAAATGTCAGACCAGTTTTAAAATATCAGTTTTGATGCCGGAATGAACATCAGTAACTATAAATATGCTACTTTGAAAATTTCGCAAGTTACTGGAAATTTACGAATTTCTTAACATGGCAGTATAGGGGAAAATTTCACATAAACGTCAATTTTGAGAGATATTTTCATCGTAAAGATGTCAGACTACTTTTGAAACATTATTTAGGACACTGACATGAATATTAATGACTATGAATTTTCCAATATAAAGATTTCGTAAGTTATTGGAAATTTACGAATTTCTTAACATGGCTGAATAGAGCAAAATTTCACGTAAACGTGAATCTTGAGGGATATTTTCATCGTAAAGATGTCAAACCACTTTTGAAATAATATTTAGGATACTGGCATGAATATCATAGACTATGATTTTTCCAATTTAAAAAATTCTTAAGTTATTTGGAATTTACGATTTATTTAACATGTCAGAATAAAGCAAAATTGAGCATAAACTTCCATTTTAAGGATCCTAAATACGTTAGACAACTTCAAAATTACGTTTATGATATTTGTTTGAACACAAATATTCTAATAGGAAAATTTCGTAAATTATTCGTAATTTACGATTTTATCAACATAGCGAAATTGTAAATTTTTCATATAAATATGAATTTGAGGATTATTGCATTGGAAATAGTAGCATGAAAACTAAACAACGGAATTGACCCCGATAAAATAAATTAATAGATTAGAATAAGATAAATATATCGAAGTGAACGGTGGATAGCCTATTAGGCGGGGATTTCATTCTGTCACTGTATGAAGCTTTGGTCAAATTGATTTCTTTTAACATTATTGCCGAAACGTCAGTGGAGGCCCTCTGTTGAGACTCAAAAAGGTTTTGGGCTGTGTCTGTCTGTCTGTCTGTCGCGCGATAGCGGCCGCCAAAAAAGCGCTATTTACTTGAAATTTGGTACACATGTTCATGAGCCCCACGAAATCAGCTGTATAGTTTTTGGTATGTATTCCATTTGTAGTTCGTATACAGGGACACGCCAAAGTTTTTCTTATCATTACGGCCTATGGGAGAAATTTATATGTATCACGATAGCGGCCACAAAAATCACGCTATTGACTTGCAATTTGGTACACGTGTTCATGAGCCCAACTGAATCAGCTGTATAGTTTTAGGTGTGTATTCCATTTGTAGTTCGTGTACAGGGACACGCCAAAGATTTTTTATGATTACGGCCTATTGGAAGAATCTGTATGTACCGCGATAGCCACCGCAAAAATCAAGCTATTGACTTCCAATTTTTGCCGAAATGTGAATGGAGATCCTCTGATGAGACTCAAAAGGATTTTGGATTCCGTCTGTCTGTCGCAAAAAACACGCTATTGACTTGAAATTTTGTACACATGTTCATGATGCCCACGAAATTAGCTGTATAGTTTTCGGTGTGCATTCCATTTGTAAGTTCGTGTACAGGGACACGCCAAAGTTTTTTTTACCATTACGGCCTATGGGAAGAATTTGTATGTACCGCGATAGCGGCCCCCAAAATAACGCTATTGACTTGCAATTTGGTACACATATTCATGAGCCCATTGAGCAAGCATTTGACGAAACTGATATAGATCTGAGACTGACCGCCTTGGCGAAAATAATGCTCCTTTTATAATTTTTTTTATCGAAAACAGACTGTTCTGCAAAATTCTCGTATCACATCAGTCAATGAGATTAGAGCTTCCATATTTGGTATAACGCTAATAAGGATTTTCTCGCCAAGATCGCCAAAAAAATCGCCAAGGAGGGAAATAGTCGCCAAATTTGGCGCCAAATTTATTTCTTCCCTTATAGGAGCTTTTTAATGCGTTTTTAAAGGAAAATTTGGCTATTTTAACGCTAAAACGACTATAAAGGCGCAAAATTAGCATTTTATCAACTTACTAAACCTCTTTGAAAGAATTTATACAAAAATAAATGCAATTATTTACAATTTCGTAACACTTTATATCATATACAAATAGGTATACGAAGAGAGATACAACGGGGTTTGAGGGGGGCTGCCGCCCCCCTCAGGAATGTATTTGATTTTGGTAATAAGTCGATCGAATCAATATATACTATTATATAATAAGGAATAAATAAAAATGACCTATTGAATAATGTCTGATGCAAATAGAACGTTGAGGCTCCTGATCTGCAGATCCACTAGTAATATGTCTCGCACTAGAAATTTCTGAGAACATAAATATGATGGGGAACTGAGCAGAGTCCACCTATGCCAACTAGTTTTTTTTTTTTTCAATGATGCCGTTGGTAATTAATTTGAAATTTAAAAATTAATATTCAATAATTAAAACATAATACCATAAAATTGAAAATCTATTAAATATAAATCTAAATAAATAACTGTATAGGAAAATCTGTTATTAAACTTAACCATTAAATGTTACGTTTATATGTATTCCATATCTTATTATTATTTCTTTTTAAATATAATTATGTCTAAAAAAAAATGCTTCACAAAGATAAAAATAATTTTAAAAAATCCTATAAACTTAAACTCCTTAAAAATATCATTAAAATATTTATGATCAAACTAAAATCTACATAAAAATGTAAATGTAATTAATGATTACATTTTTATTTTGTATATCACTTCTTTAAAATGCACTATATATATATTTACTCAACATTTGTATCAATTTCATTTTCTCTTTTTTACTGCACGTATTCGAAAAAAAAAATCATAAAATGATATACGATTCAAGATTCAACGCGTAAATATTTTTCTTTGATACGTTTTATGGGAAATATCATTGGCTTTTTTCCAAACGGAAGCACACTGAAACGAACTCTTATATTTTAGCACGCAATTATTTTATAATTCTAGAAATTCAGGTTTTAACGGTATATGCGAATATTTTTGTACATGGTTTTGTCTTTAATTTTAACAATCTGTTAATATTTCATGGTGGGCTTAACAATAAATGATAAATAATAAATGTCTTTTTATTAAATTGTTTTTCTAAGATACAGCGCCTTTTGACGTTCATATATATATATATATATATATATATATATATGTGTGTGTGTGTGTGTGTGTGTGTGTGTGTAAAATGTGTGTCTGTTTGTATATATATCTAGATAGAAAGATATATAAATAGATACATAGTTTTAGATAAATAGATATAGACTTTTACAAATATATACAGGATGTTTCTAAATACGGTATCGACGAAAACATTTCGAAAGAAAGTGATTTCGTTGATCACATGAAATTCAAAAGTTTCATTTATTGCAACAATATTTCCCATTAGTTGTCACTGGTGAACCATAGTTGCCTCCAGTGACCCCACGAGATATAAACTCTATTTTTTCATCTGGAAAAATTAAACATTCTTTACAATATACCTTATTTTTTCTGGAAATCATACTTATTTTCATTACGATACTGTAAACTAAAAGCATTTTTCTATTTGAAAAGGGGGACTTGGTGTGCTAGGGCCCCTGGAATAGAATTCTGCCTGACTCCAGTAAACTTGAGCCGCATCCGACCCGCAACCCGACCCGAATCCGCACTTTATGACCCACAACCAGACCCGCGGTCCGCAAATATGTATTATTCACTTTACAATATATAAGAAACTGAATTAAAATGTAGTTTCATAAAATACTGTTATATTATTGAACATATCTTTTAGATAATGAATTATTACATAAATATTATAAGTAAATACAAATTATATTAAAACATATGAATAATTAAAATTAAATTAAAAATAACTAGTTTAATTATAAACAAATCTTTACAGTATAAGATAACAAAAATTCTTGTGCATTACACTTATTATTAGAAGATCCACCGTTTTAAGTATTTAAAGCATATAAGCAAAATTAAAGTAAGGAAGCATATATATGTTGGAGGGCAAATATTTTTTCTCATAAAACGCTTTAAACGTCAAGTACTAATATTTATGCATTTATTATTAACTAATTAAATTCATGTTATGTGTCGTGTAGCTTTAAACTGCTATGAAGGAAAATAATGCCATAAAATCTGTATTCAAAATATTATATTAAAAATAAATAAATAAATAAATAAATAAAAATTAAAATTCTTCGAAGAAAATTTTTGTGTTGATAGAGCCGCAGGTATTGATGCTAACGCGACACGTACCCGACAAACCAGTAACCGTGGACATCCGACTCGATGCAGAACTCTAAATTTTGGACCCACATATTTTACTTCACATAAAAGATCATTTGAATGCGCGAAACTATAGTGATCACTATACTCAAAGTAAGTGTTTTTTTTAATAAAATATTTTTTTATTTCCGGTTTTTTATTATAAAATACTCTTTGGGTCCCTGGAGATCCCTGCTTTGAAAGGGAAAAATATATGATTTAAAGAAGATTTTTTTTTCTTTTATTCTGATGAAAAATTATGGTTTCCTAAAAAAAAAAAAAAAAAAAAAAAAAAAAAAAAGGAGTCGGTGTCATGTGAACCCCATTTGGGCGCCGGGCTCTCACTATTGATACCTCACTTGAATGTCTGACATATTTTGTAATCATTGTGCTCAGCAAAATTGCTTTTTTATTGAGACACTTTGGGATTTTCAAAATTTTCATTACAGCAGAAGACTCGGGGCCATGTACCCATGTTAAAAAAATAATATAAAATAAAATAAATAAAACAAATAAATAAAAAAATAAATATGTGTTAATACAGATTTTTCCCACTTTATACTATGGTTTTTATTCAAAAAAAATTCAGTTTGTCTCACCTGGGATACCTAGGACCCACCTATGATACCTCATATGATAGATCATTTGAATCCACGGAAATTTTGAAATCAATATGTTCATCGAAATTGCTTTCGTTTCGTGATATTTTGGTGTATCCATATTTATGAATATGTATATATATGTATATATTAAATGATATTATATTTATTTTTCGAACACAATTTGGTATCTAAATACATTTTAATATACCTGAATTTATTTTTTATTTTTATTTATTTATTTATTTATTTTACTTTTTTTACGGTTACATGTGCATGCGTATGTATGTATGTGTGCATATGTCTTGGAGTGAACATGAAAAGGTTTAAATGCTTTGATTGATTTGTCTGGATGTGAATAGTTATAGGTAGCTGTAGCATGAACTGTAAATATTTTCAACAGACTCGCATTTTAAGTTTTTTACTTTCACAGGGACACAGTCTATTTTTACCTTATATGTATAAGTGTTCATCAAATAGTATTATTTTAAGAGACCTTTTCCGGACATTTAGCAACTGTAATACAATGGATAAATTCATACGTAAATTGACATTCAAAATATGAGGGAAGTACAAGCAGAAATTAGAAAGAAAAAGAATGAATGAACTAAAAAATAAATATAGTAGATATTTAAAAATAACAAGAAAATGGAGATAGTCTAAGGAGAACTAAAGTAAAATAACAATAGTAATAATACGGACGATTGAGATATTTTTTATTAAAAATATATAGCAGAACTATTTTCGTTTATTATAAAATATATTTTTTCCAATATAATCATTTTCTATTTTGCCTGTTTTTAGAAAAATGTAAAGCCGTCTACGACTGGAATAAAAACAAAATTGTCGAGTAATATGTGTTTTAGTGTACTCGTAATGTGCTAGAGTACGTGTTTACAATAATGGTGCATTTTAAGCTCTCTGAAAAATATAACATAGAAAAATGCTAATGTTAGCAACTATCGTTTTGTAGTCGCGTTAAGTTAGATTATTTTAACGTATGAAATGTTAGTTAATTAAACAATCTCTAAAATTAAGAATAATACACAAAAAACAGCTGGAAAATGTCCTTCAACTGTTTACTACTGATGCAAATACCGTATGTTATTTATTTCAAATTACGTTTTTTTTTTTTTTTGTTTTTTTTGTTTTTTTTTGTTTAATTCATTGCTATTGTTGTAACGTAATTTAATTTTTCTTCTAAAGCACATTTTTCCTCTTCTTTTAGCCCTTCCAATAAACCGAGTATAAAAATTTATTTACTTTTACAGAAAGTTCTTATTGGTGTTATGGCGTTAGTTGTACTTTATTTTATCTGTGATGATGGCGTTACAACCGGGGCACTTGGGCTATTATTATCAATGTCATTATTACTAAGAATATTCTAAGTATTCTTTTCGGTTTCCTTTAAATTATTTAAAAGTTCGGAGCATAGTTTGGTGGTTTATCTCAAGAAAACTGGCAAATCGCTAACTACCGGTTCTTACATAGTATTGACCTATTTCTTTTAATTTTTTTTTTTCCATTTAAATTTGCGATTTATTTTTCTAAATGTATTATTGAAGTTATGACGTAAAATTTATCTGCTAAATTATACTCCTTCATTTTTCTTTAATTTATTCATTACTCTAAATCAGACATAAAATTTGTATTTCTTTATAGCAACGTTGTTATATGACATTTTCGTTATCCCAGGTAATCTTGTGCTATTAATATTAGGAAAATGTCAAATTTAGTTTTTAAATCTACAAATTTACTTTAACTCATTCTGTACAGAATTGAAAAAGAAAAAAAGTCTTTTTTTTTTTTTTTTTTTTTTTTTTACTTAATGTAAGTTGGGTTAGTTTTAAAAATAAGCAAAACTTCTACTATCTCAAGAAGTTTTGAATTGAAATTCCTTTTTGTCAAATAAAGGGAAAAGATTAAATAAAAGCAAAACGAGAAAAATCTTTCAGAAATACTTTCGCTTAATACATTTTTAGAGAATTCTAAATATGTGTTCTTGCTTTACGGGATTTTTTTCTATAATTTTTTATATACTAGTATCTTTAATTATAGTTTAAAAAGACAATACTCGTATATCATTGAACCTACATTTGACCTAATTATATTAACATAGCAATATATACCGACATTTTTTCTTTTAAACATATATATTCCCTTTTTACAACAAATCATTTAAATTTGTTATGTTTGATAGTAATATGTTTATTGATATAGTAGTATTTTCATTTAATTACTGTTTTTAAGATGATAAGTTTAAGCAAAATTGCTTATGTCAGTCCGTCATTTTTGACAGCCAATTCTAAGATTCTTAGAATCTTAGAATTGTTCAATATCTTATACTAAAATTTAATTTTATTCATCACTTGAACCCTTACAAAGGAAGTATGAATCAGTAAAATTTCTTTTGAAACCAAACAAAGTTCAGATTAAAGAGCGTGTTCTAAAACATACGTTAGAGTATTAATTTTGTTCAACAACCCCTTATGAAGCAAGGTAGGACCCTAGAAGATTTAGCTGCTTCTATCAAAACCAACGAAACAGAATCTACGAGAAAGAAATCGTAGCCCAGTGCCAGAGTATTCGGCTTGAATGAAGAAAGTCTGAACTTCGATCACCGTCTCGACCAAATTTTGATTAGAAATTTTACTGATTCATACTTCCTTTGTAAGGGTTCAAGTGATGAATAAAATTAAATTTTAGTATAAAATATTGAACAATTGTACAAATCAGCTTTATCCACATCTTGGCTGTCTGCAATTATTTTAGTTTTATAGAGTTTTCAATCAGAATTCCAGACCTGAACCGCATAAAAAGCATGTGGCAGTTGTTTTCATGGAATAATTATGAAAATTGTAGGTAGTATCCTATTATTTTGGAGTTTAGGTCTGCTATATAAATAATGTATGACCAAACAGCATATGGCATCCAGTACCTCATGAAGATTTTTTCCGAATATCTTGGCAGAAATACACCCGGATTTCTAAATAAAAACAAAATTGTGTAAGTGATATTGTAACCTCAATATATTTCTACACTTTTATGCCATTAAAAATATCATTGAAACATTACTTATAATTAAAAAAAGTTCAACTATAAAATTATTTCAAGTTTTACAGTGACTTGTTTTGTTTCTATTACTATACTTTTTATAAATTTTCAATAAAGTTAAATTTGTGTTGGTCGGTCTTAAAACTTTTTTTCAATGCATGTAGAAAGTGTGGGAAATGTGTTGGTACCATTCATGCCAAATTTAGGGACTTTTTAAATTAATAATAACAGATTACTTTGAGCAGTGATATTTCATTTGTCCTGCTTAAAAGACAAAAAAAAAAAAAAAAAAAAAACTAAGCAAGATTACGGGCAACGCCCGACAGCAGAGATTCTAGGCGAGGCCCTTAAAAAATATTTGGACCATAAATCATGTATTTCTCCGTAATTTTACGTTTTGAAAATTATTCAACTTTTCATTAAACTATTTCAATTAGATCAGGAAAACAACATATCTTTTATATCTATCGCTATTTGTATGATTGTATAAGTAAACTCTTTCAATCAATAAAACTGCATAATGTTTTTAGTTACGAATACGAAATTATTCTTTTATGACGTCACTGAAAATCTAACACTTCAAATTTAAAGAAATTTGACCGTAAAAATACAGTTTTATAGCAGATTTGAATAAATTACGTGGATTAATAGCTTTTGTTCGTAACAAAACGCCAGTATTTTAAAATTATACTTTCGTGACATCAATTTACAGTCTTTGAGCGTATAGCTTGCTAAGCGGTCTTTCTCCGTAAAATTATACGGTTAAGTCCCGTGATTTTACTTTTATTTTTTTTAATAGTGTGTATAATAGGCAATTAATCTTCAAAGTGATTAGATAACCGTTGCAATTAAAATTTAGCGGTAGATACTGAATTAAAAATGCCCCTATATTTCGCAACACTGGTTGATATTGTTAACCACGCAACGGGTAATTCGAAAGTATTCAAATGTATGATGCTATCAACTCCTGAAAGAATTTCAAAAATCCCTTGAAATTTTACAATACTAGAAGACTGATATTTACGGTCAACTGCTCCAGCATATTATATTGCGTATGAAAAATGCGCGAGCACTCTCGGGATTTCTAATGTATATTTTAAATTAAAAACTGTTAATTCACACATTAAAATGTTCTAAGAGAGATGCGATACCAAATTGAAAATAAATATGATGGACTTATTTTAAAACTTTTACAAACAGGAATTATTTTACATATATGTGGAATGAATGAGCATGATGAATCACAAAACTACATGGCTGAAATACGAAATGCAATACTTGATAAAATGAATACAGTCACTTTTTAATGTCCTATAATGCGATTTAGTAACTGTATCTTAAATAATAGTTGACATATAAAATTGTAAATAATTATGTAAGTCTTGAAGAGAAAACTGCCATTTTAGATATTGCTTTGCAATGTGAATTATAAAGTACTTAATACATTCATGTATAGACATTAAGAAATATAAACAAATAATACTGCAGTTGCACAAACATGCTATGCAAGGGTTAGTTGTGGATTCTAATTTTTAGTTTTTAACCTTTAAAAAAGGGCTTAAAATTTTTCCAATTTTGGCAGTACACATCGGCTTAAGCATCTTAATGTAAATGGTTTCAGATACAACAGGCATTTGAGATATAAGATAGCTATGAGTTGCATATTAAACCATATTTATTGTTTAGTGAATCTCTCGTAATTTTACTGATATATATATATATATATATAATCCTACTCGTTTACAGTTGTTTCACAATTAGTTTAATATAAATCCACCACAGCAAAGTCTTTCGACATCAAATGGGAAATATATATTTTTAATTAATCTGAGGCCGATAAAACCGCATAAAATGCAAAAATGGATTCAATTGTTAAGCATCGAATTACTGCCGCAACTCATTTTCATTTTATTGTCCACCGTTATATGCCATAGGTTAACACATAGAATCAGTATATTCCATCACATATCATAGTGTATTAATTGTCACACAGTTAATCTGTTGCGCAGTGCTCGTCTTGAGATCAGCTGAGTATGTAATCAGTACTCCGAATAAAACATTTTTCAAACAATTTTACCTACAGCCAGGAATAACAATATTTAAGATCAAATAAAGTTACCTTGAAAACAAGACTGTTGGAAAATTGTGGGTGATAATTTTATCATTTCTGAAATGCTTTTTGAGCAGATGTTTCATCGACAACGCCATCTTGAATAAAAATGATGCCATCCACACATACGAGCTGCTAGAGTGTTGGAATGGTGTGGTTGTATTAAAGACGCACATAACACGTTTGCCATTGACGGTGCAGATAACAGGATAGGCACGACCTATCTTCTCTAAAAATAAAATGACTCTACAAATAAATATGCCGTCAACCGCATCATACAGTTACCTTTACAAAGCAAAAATGCATTGGTTCATGTACGAATTAATCGTCTATTGTCTATATTCTACCATTTTGAGTATTGGCATGTTCCTGGAGATGAAAAAGAAATCTGCCTATTGGCAAAACATCACAGTGACATCCTCTTTCAGTGACGTCGAAAATCTGCTTTTCTATTTTTCCAGTATATCATTTCAGAAGAACCAGTTTCTTCAAATTTATTAATTATTTTTTTTTAAATCCTTATCAGACATCGAATAGATCATTATTTTTTCCCGTGCATTTTTCTGCAACTGTTTGTACGCAACTTCTACATTGCTGTGCAGTTATTTTGTTATAAAATATTTCAGAAGTAGAGCTAGAGTTTCATGGGGAATGCCACAGTGAGAGTCTCAGATACAATAGAGGTAAAATACACTTACATTGTGCCTTTATAACAAATTTTTTGTAGAGTGCGCATTACACGTCTTTTATTTTGCATATTATATCGTAAAAATCGCTATCTTAATTAAAATATGAAACTTTTTTTTCCTCACGCATAGTGTTTTTCATTTCTTAGCGATAATACCCAGTTCAATTTTCCAATTTATCTGAGCAGTTTCTTTTTTCTTTCTTTCGTTTTTTTTTTTTTTTTTTTTTTTTTTTTTCAGATTTTTGCATGTTATATACGTATATTATATTATATTTTTCAATTTGGTATGTTTAACTCGTTAAAAGGAACACAATTAAGAAAATGTTACATTTCTGCAATAATTTTATTTGGATATAATTTGAAATTTTTACAAGGAAACATTCAAAAGCTGTCGTCTTCAAAAAAATATTGAAAACAATATATGTGATTCACTTCTTAAAACACCAGAAAGTGAAAAAGTTATTGGCTGAAATTAATTACAGCGACCACAAAAAATTATCAAAATCAAGCCTATTTGGCGATTTTACATTGTTAAGTGATTGACTTTTCGTATTTGGCGGAGAAACAAAACACGGTTCTGTTCGTACACGGCAATCTCGGTGCTAGCAAACTGAACGCCTAACAGCGCTACACCGCCAAATATGCTTAATTTGGATAATTTTTTGTGGTCGCTGTAATTCATTTCAGCCGATAATTTTTTCTTTTTATGGTATTTTATGAAGAGTAGAATCACATATTTTTTTCAATATTTTTTGAAGACGACACCTTTTGAATATGTCCTTGTTAGTACTATCATTTCGATATAAAACAAAATCAAAATTATTATTATTACTTAGATATAATTTTTAAAATCACATATAATTAGTTTCTTTGTAAATCTCAAAAATGATTTTTAATCCAACTTTTAACTAACAAATATGCCTTTTATTAAAAAATGTATACATATTCTATGATATGAATACATTATTTTTTTATATTTACTTAGATAAGTTTCTCTTGATCTTGTGCAATCATAAGAAAGAAGAACTTATTTTACATTTTAAAATTACATAATTTACATAATAAGTACGTTTTGCAATAGAAAAATCTATTCATATGCTAATTTTTCACTACCCTAAGGAGTCTACAAACACATTTCTAGGAATTTCATTTATTTCCTTCGTTTCTAAATACAAATAAGACAGCTCGAAAGTGAGATGAATCTTTGCACAAATGATACTTTCTCAACTATTCATATGAAAAAAAAAATCTCTTTAATTTCTGCTTCATATTTTCAGGTTTAAAATCTAGTCAGAGTAAAATTTATTCCAACAAAAATGTCTCTTTTCAAAATTAGCAATGGAATTTTCTCAGTATGCATACATTTGCATAATAATCTGAATATGTTGAAAAGATAAACTGGTATTAAAGGTGTAGTTAGAATTGTTGTTATATATATATATTAATGGATCGAATATATCAATAGAGATATTCATAGATCTTAATGATCTTATTTCTCATTTTAAACATAAACTACACTATTTATTGTACCTTTTAACGCTCACTGTCTTCTTCTCTTTTCATATATACGATGTAATAATAAAACGAAAGCGGCACGGAACTGTCATTTTAAATACAAAACTTTAAATGAAACAATTTTTGCGAGTTTATTGCGATTTTTGGTGTTTATTCAAAGTTTCGTACATATTACGTTGTAATAATACCGAAAAATAATTCTTCAGGTTTTCTTTGCGATACTAATAAAATTTCATTTTTAGAAAAAATAAATAAAAATAAATAAATAAATAAATAAATAAATATAGGATCAATAAAATTTTATTTATTTATTTATTTATTTTTATGTTATTTGTCCGCATTTTCCTACACTCTAACTTGATAAAGAATTAAAAAAGAAAAAAAAAAAACTAATTATCAAAGGTATCTTTATTTTGACTTTCAAACTTCTGGCTGTCAGGTACAGTCGGTAACAAAAGTATCCGAACACTAGCAAAAATTCCTATACATAAAAAAGTAGAGTTAATACTGTTTTTTAACAAAACAGTATTAACTCTACTTTTTTTATATAAGAGTTTTTGGTAGTGTTCGGATACATTTGTTACCGTCTGTACCATGCATAGCCAGGCTCTTCTTTGTTTTTCACGTAGTATACGTGTTACGGTAGTACGTGGATAATATTGAATTCAAATAAGAGAGTAAATGTACATTCCAGCTGTCGGAAAGTAATTTCATCATACGAATAACACTATCTTATGATAAGTAGTCATTGTTTCTCTCTTCTATGGTAGTTTTATCGCATGACATCATTGGATAACGAAGAAAAAACAAACGCGTATTTTAAACGATGTGTTCTGAAATTTTAGATCTACAGGGTGCTTTTTCAAAATAAATTAATCATGCTCTACAGTTTTTTATTCTACTTTTTCCTCATATAACTTATCGTTTACGATATATAAATGCTAATAATATATTTTTTTTACTACGTTACTTTGCAAGTGGCATTTTTTAACAGTGCATAGAGACTTTGATATACCTACACACCACCTACATGACAATAGTTACCGTCGTTATGCAGTTAAATGGGTTAGAACAGATTTTAATAAGTTTTTCTAAATATGATTTATTTTATCATTTTATAATTGAATATGTTCTTTAAATATTTCATGATAATTTAATATATTACAAAGCACCGACTCAATAAATTTTACTGTGTTTTTTAATGAACGATCGGGTCATCATGGTCGAAGATAGCTCTTTTTAACCGACTTCAAAAAAGGAGGAGGTTCTCAGTTGAAAGCGTATTTTTTTTTTCTTAGCTCATAACTTTTGAACGGATGATCCGATTTCGTAACTCTTTGTTTTATTGTAAAGGTCTTAGTCTGAAATTGGTCCCATTGTAATATCTTTACGATCAAAAGAAAAGACATGGTGCCCAAAGAAGTCAGTCTCGACACTTTTAACTGCTTAACGGCTGCAGCTATTTTTATAGAAATGGTATGTAGGTATAGTGAAGTAGACATGTGCTGCGCGATTCAATCGCCTACAGCGCGACCTGTTGGAAAACAGTGGAGTTGGTATTCCTAATTCGGAAACGGTTCAAGATAGTGGAAAAAAGTGAATTATAAAATTGCAAAGCATCATCAATTTAGTAAGAAAAGACAGTTTGTAGACATTAATTCTAAAAATGGAACGCTTAAAACGTGCATTTGCTTGTTTACAAATTATTAACACAAAGTCGATTTAAACTTGCTTCATAAAGGAAGTGGTTCTTAATACAAACCATGTTTCTTATTGTTGTTGTTCTTGGAATTTGTTAGCTTTTTTAACTTCGTAAAAGATGTTTATATTAAATACTTTTTCTTTTTTTTTTTTTTTTTTGTACAGATCTTGGCCTCAAACAGGTTTCATTATGTTTTCATTAAGACATAAACAAATTACAGGATACTCACAAAAGTCCGTTCTCACTCTAACATCTCTCCCCATGCAACTACACTGGTAAACTAGTATGCAAGTATAATAAAGTGGTCATGCGCTACGAGATGCGATAGATTATACCACCACCTGGTGGGAACAGAGCGAAGTTGTCGTTTATATCGCGAAAACAGTGCAAGGTACGAGAGAAAAAGTAAATTACAAAGTTGTACAGCATCAATTATTTAGTACGGAAACACACCTTGTAGATATAAATGTTGAAAACAAGATATTACAATGTTCATCTGTTTGTTTGAAGTTTTCTACTCTTTAAACAAATCATAAACTTTTATTTCGATGTTGAATCTTCTCTCCATCAGCTGCAATGCATGCTTTGCTCTTTGTTTGAACTTTACGTTGCACACTTTCCAGCGTAGCGGGTGATACGTATTCACTATAAAGTTCAGTATATGCCTAGCAGAATATTTTGTTACGAATACAGAGTATCCTTTCTTTACATTTCTAAAGCCTTTTTAATTTAACGTATGTTCATTCAGTAGATAGATTTTTTCTCATATCCGATAAAGGCAAGAAAGTGACACATCTTAAAAATGCACCATTTCAGAAAAATCAACTTAAAGAAAACTTCAGTAGAATAAAACTGACATAACTGTTTCTCGAGTGGATAATGTTCTAGATGGATAAGTAATTTTTTTGTTCACATTGGGTGCATTTCATATATTTTTCAGTGACATAAATCATTTTTTGAGTTTTGTAACTTTTCTTCTGGGTTGTGATCTGTGAAACTTTCGTCGAAGGTCTTCTGATGTTTTGCTATATAAATACGTTTTCACTGAAAAGAAAAAAAAATAAATTATTTTTGTAAAAAAAAATAGACCCGACTCCAAAAAGCAACTAAAAAAAAAAGTATAAAATGAAACCGTAAATTGTGCCTAAAAGTATAAAATAATTTCCTTCGCCAAACAACCTATAACACTACAATTAATCATATCTTTTGAAGTTGGTGGAAAATTAAATAAAAATTTATATCTATATTCAATAAAAAAATAGAATTCTATTCAAAATACACATCTCACATTGTCACCTGCAAAACGCAGCCGAAAACTCCTTTGATTCAAGAAAAAAATAAGATTTTGTAAACTGCAGAAATTGCCGGAGCTGCTGGTATCTGGCGTCCTTGGTGAAAGGAAAATCGCCAAATTATCTGACAATCATATTTAATTTCTGTGAGAAATCACTGTTCTTTTAATAAGGTACATTAAGATAGCAATAAAGATTAAGTAACAAAATATCGTAAACTGCAAAAAATGCACTTTCAAGATGCATGTAATGAAAATATACATCTTGCGTGTACATTTTTGCTTTACGTTTTTATCGACAAATCTAAAAGCCGACAATAATGATAGTTATCAAAGTTATACCAAGTTTGCAAAGGAAACTCTAACTTTGTAGAAATATCAATACCGAATTGCGAAGGATGTTTACTGTTCAATGTAGATGTTACTAATGGAACAGTTGTGTACAACGATGAAATAATATAGGAAACATGAAAAGTATCATTCAAGACAACAGCATTTGTAGCTACTGATCTAAAAACAAATCTTAAAAAATCAAATAAAAATCAAATATAAAAATCAAATTTTATTTAATTTTACGCGAACTTCAAAAGGTATGATTAATTGTAGTGTTATAGTTTGTTTGGCGAAGGAAATTATTTTATACTTTTAGGCGCAATTTACGGTTTCATTTTATACTTTTTTTTTCTTTTAAGTTGTTTTATTAGTAGTTGCTTTTTGGAGTCTGTTCTATTTTTATTATTATTATTATTATTATTATTTTCTCTTTTTAGTGAAAATTTATTTATATAGCAAAACATCAGAAGAACTTCGACGGCAGTTTCACAAATCACAACCCCCATGAAAAGTGACTAACTAAAAAAGATGTTTTATATCACTGAAAAATATATGAAATGCACCCAATGTGAACAAAAAAGTTACATCTCCATCTAAAACATTATCCACTCGAGAAACAGTTGTATCAGTTTTATTCTAGTCAAGTTTTCTTTAAATTGATTTTTATCATGCTGCATTTTTAAGTTGTGTCGCTTGCTTGCTTTTATCGGATATGAGAAAAAATCTATCTATTGAATGAAGATACGTTAAATTAAAAAGGCTTTAGAAATGTAAAGGACGGATAATCTGCAATCGTAACAAAAAATTCTTTTAGGCATATATTGAAATTTAGAGTGAATACGTATCACCCGCTACGATGGAAAGTGCGCAGCGTAAAGTTCAAACAAAGAGCAACATATATGGAGAGAAGATTCAATATCGAAATAAAGGTTTGTTATTTGTTCAGAGTGTAGAAAACTGGAAACAAACAGTTGAACATTTAAATACCTTGTTTTTATCATTTATATCTACAAGGTGTATTCCCGTACTAAATCATTGATATTGTACAGCTTTGTAATTTACTTTTTCTCTCGTACCTTGCACTGTTTTCGAGATATAAAAGCCAACTTTGCTCTGTTCCCACTAAGTGGCGGTATAAGCGATCGCAACTCGTAGCGCATGGCCACTTTATTATATTCGCATACTAGTTTACCAGTGTAGCTGCATGCGGAGAGACGTTAGAGTGAGAACGGACTTTTGTGAGTAAACTTTAATTTGTTTATATCTTAATGAAAATATAATGAAACCTATTTGAGGCCAAGATCTTTACGACAAAAAAAAAGTATTAAATTTAAGCATCTCTTACTAAGTTATAATAGCTGACAAATTCCAACAACAACAATAAGAAACTTGTAATAATAGGAGACTTGGCGTTGGAATATTAAAACCCGAATAAACTACTACGTCACAAACGCCAAAGAAAAATATTTGAGATGCATCTCAAATATTTTTCTTTGGCGTTTCTGATGTAGTAGTTTATTCGGGTTTTAATAAGAAATATGGTTTGTATTAATAACCTCTTCCTTTATGAAGCCGGTTTAAAACGTCTTTGTGTTAATGAATTGTAAACAAACAAATGCGCGTATTGTGTAAACGTATTGTGTAAACACAAACAATGTATTGTGTAAACGTAATTTATTATGATTCATTTTAATTAAAATTAAATTACAGTTTGAGTTTAATAGTTAATCTACAAAGACTTCTCAAGAAGATCTAAAATCAACAATTCAATTTATGTTCTTGGATTAACACTGCTAATCATATTAATCTTCGTCAAACATCCAAAAGTCACATCGCTGTTTTAAAGCATCTGTATAAAGCATCTGCATAAAATATTTATCTTGCCACTGGAATTTGCGACACATCTTGTAGAAATTTTCTAGTGTTTATTGCTTATGAATACATTTTTCTATGTTGAAACACGGGGAACAGTTTAGAGGAAATTTTTTTCAGTTTGAATGGTTCCTTCTTTGCTGACCTAATCTGTTGTTGTTCACAATCGTGGCAATTATTTTTTATAAATGGTGCAGCTTGATACAATCACCTACAACAAGTAAAACCAGAGTTAGCAACTATTATAATTTATTCCGGGGCATTGTTATACATGCCTTTTTTTCATGTCACTTATTCATTTTTTAACCTTCTTTTGCTGTTTTAATATAGTGTTTACATAAGATGTCCGTGTCAAAAATGACCCATGGTGCAAATTGCAATATTAATAATTTATAATCACATTTTATCAATACTAGTAAGTTAATATTTAGTTATTTAATATTTTATGTATATAGTGTTTTATGTATATAGTGCATGTATATAGTGTTTTATGTATATAGTGTATGTATATAGTGTTTCAATATAGTGTTTACATAAGATGTCCGTGCCAAAAATGACCCATGGTGCAATTTGCAATATTAATAATTTATAATCACATTTTATCAATACTAGTAAGTTAATATTTAGTTAGTTAATATTTTATGTATATTTTATTGTTTATCTACATCATTTAACACCACATAGAGTACAAAACAAAAAAAAGAATAATTTACGTACAATATCATTTATTTACAATTGTTACATACTTGAATTAATTTTTTCTTAAAATTAAACTGCCCACATTTCAAACACTTCAGAGATTTTTTGTTATATGTCTTTATTCACAAATGACATCCTCCCTATTGCCAGCAGTTGCTGCATTTCAAGATATTTCAAGTGGGGTTTCAGTTTGTCTTAAACTTTGAATACACACTGCCAAATATCAGGCAGCACTTGATCTTGGTAGACATTTTCTTTCTTCAATGTTACGGGTAACCATATTCATGCAAAGTTTTTCAATAAAGATTCTCCTTCTGTGAATTGAGTTTATATCCCATGCTGGATTGATCGTGATGAACAATAAAAATGCGTTGTAAGCGGAGATATCTAGTATGTTGGAGAAAACTATGACGGGCTATCAATTTGACTTCCTTCAACAAGAATAGTGAGAGACTAATTTATCTAATTTACCTACTCCTCCTTTGGTGCTATTATAATCCAAAATGATTTGAGGCTTCTTTTTGTCAGTGTCTGTAATATTTTTGTTATGGTAAAGAGTGTTCTGGAGAACTAATGCCTTGTCTCTCGTCGTTATGTACAATGCAAGAGTCGTATCATTCGTGAAATATAATGATGATGTGTACTTTGGGACTCCTTTCGTAAGCAACTACTATGGAATTGATGGTTTACTCTTTCTTATTGTTCCAATCATTGTCAGTTTTTTTCTTCAGAAGCAATTGTCCAAGGTCATGTGATGTAAGAAAATTATCACGAGTTGCATTATGTCCTTTCAAGCCTCGAACGAGATAATTTTTTTTTTTTTTTTTGGTCCAGAACCAGTTGCTTTCGCAGGTGCTGGTGTATGTTCTAGACATAACTGGTAACGTTGTCAAAAAGTACCCAAAATTGTATGTCATACTTGGCTGGTTTGCTAGGCATGTACTGGCGAAATGGGCACTTTTCCCTGATAGCTATTAGTTGTTCATCTACAGAAACATACACTTCAGGATTATACAGCATTGGCAAAATTTCAACCCACTTTTCCCAAAGTTCTCTTATGGCTGCGAATTTGTAAGTTTTTCGTCTTTGTGATTTTTTTGTTTCGTCTTTCTTTGATGAAAGACAGATTGCCTTTTATCAAAGCGAAACTCTTGACATCATCTTGAATTTTTCTAAGGATATGTTCGCACTGAAGATACTCCGTCCAGTTGTGGCATCCACAGACTTTCTGTGGATTCCTCACGGTATTTATCCCACACCTATCACATGAAGCTTGTAGCTCGGATATCCACTTTATTTTACCGTCTTTGCTAAGTAGAGTTCTATACTGATTCATTTACTTACCAGATTCGTAATTTGTGTCATTATCAGAAGACATTTCGTTTTCAGAAACGTGATCGTTGGTTTTCGGATCAGCTTCTTCTTCGTCTCACATTGTAGGCAACATATGTTCGATTTCTTCATTTGTAAGTCCACGATTAGCCATATTGTAAGTTGAATGTTTCTTAAAAAACTAGTAATTATAGTCTATTAAAACCCGTAAAAATACTAACGGTGAAAACGCAACGTGAATTTAAGGGAAGAATGAAAACGCAGGAAGAATTCCTCAAACTAGCAACTATAAAACCGACCATAAAACCATTAGCGCCATCTATTATGATAAAAGAAACCAAAAAAATACTGAAGGGAAAAACCGAGAGTACATACATTTTATCACAGTAATATTATTTGAAAAATATCTTAAAAATCGAAATACTCTTTTTACTATGTATTGAGAATGTTGCTTGGGTCAAAAATGACCCGAGCAATTTATGTATCACAATGTTTACTGTACAAAACCTACCTTTTGAAATAAAAAAAAATTACAGATAACTAAATATTCACTATAACTGTAGGGACAAAGTCACAAAATAATTTAGAAAATTTGCCAAATTTATAGTAAATTCATTAGAAATAAATTTGATATGTGTCAAAAAAGACCCGAACACCCAAAGAAGGTTAAGTGTATTTTTTTCTTATTTTTTAGTAGTTATACATTGCGTAATATGTGTGCAATAGAGGTTAATCTCGTCTCTAGGTTTAAGCATGTAGAATAGGTTAAGCAATACTTCTTTTTGACATAAAAAATTCTTTGACATCGTGTGGCAATGCATTTTTGAGACAAAAATATAGGTAGCATACCGTCTATCAAATGATGGTTGGTTTCGCCCACATTCAAGACGAGAACCCGTCTACGTTTTATTATTTATTAAAGTTATATTCTCAAAGTCTTCCGCATACAAATTTTCAAAATACTAAAACTAAATTTCCCTTCTTTTAAAGTTTTCTCGTTTCAATTTAAAAAAAAATTCTACGTAAATAAATTCAATTTAAATTTGTTGAAGTTTAGACAGTTACAAATTTAGAACGCTGATATTATTTTCTTTGCATACAGTTTTATTGCTTCAGTTTAGGCAACCGACAGGTGCAGAAAACTATATAGATATACAATAACATTGAATAATTTGCCATAAATTTCTAGGTTAATGCTGGCGCTGAACAGGTATATCCTACCAGAGTTTTGGTTTTGTCGATAATTGTTATTATTGAATAATACCTAATTTCGTATTTAGGGGACGGTTTTCTAAGCGATGCAACGTCCGGAATGGCTGAAGCTAGTCTAGTAACGTGCCGAAGTTGCCTCATGGTACAGTGCCATACATTCAACAATGTCATTCTCATTATTTTTGCATAACCAAAACGCTGCTAAATCTCTCCTCATATAGAATTTAATGGAATCGATCAGTAGGGGTGATTACGCAATCTTTTTGTCAATAATAATTGCTTTTATAGAAAACTTTTGATGATCGTACCGGTCCAGACTAGTAGCTTATGAGACATCGTTTATTATTTTAATCATTGTCTGTACTAATGCTGTGGAGAGGATTCCACACATACATTCACTTTTTAATCTATTTCTTTTAAAATCTGAATAATTAAATTATTTCTTTTTTCATAAGTAAATTTCATTTCAAAAATTAATTTTATTTCATATTAGTTTTCCGATTCCTAATGTATTTTACTTTTTGATTCGTAAAAAAATAAAAAGAATTAATTGTTATACAGATTAAATTACGTAAACCATTTTAAAATAAAACTTTCTTAAATCAAAACTTCATTCATTTTTGAATTATTACTTGAACCCATAAATTAAAGATTTCGCTTTTATTTATATTAGAAATGTAACACTTTATTAATAATTTATCCTTTGAGATATAAGTTAGCTTAATATTCTGAAATAAAAAAAAGTGTTTTCAATGTTTTAAAAAGAAATCGTTTCAGTTTCACTAATAGTAATTCCTAAAGTAGCTGACGCAATAGTTTTTTGAAATTACTTATATAGATGTAATTATCAATTTACTGCTTCACAATACTCATAAATCACCTCATCCTCTTGGCTCTACACAATAGCGCCAACGATAGGGTTAATATTTTCTAACCGCCTCTCAAAATTTAAAAGTTTACATGCATTTCAATTCACGAACAAAGAATTACACTTGGCGGTTCTTTGGCGACAGCTTAGTCATGTGATTTGAAAGCTTGCCAGATTTGGCTTGGAAGGTTGCGCGCTGGTTTTGATCTCCCCACACTTTTTGCTGCGATCGTTTTACTAAAAACACGCGCTAAAAATACCTCACTCACTCAGTATTATAATTCGAGCATATCCCTGAAATTATTTCTATATTTTTTTTATAATTACTTAAATAAAGATCGATGTCACCTCTTCTTCAATGTATTTTTAATTCATCCTAAAAGTTGTCGTTAATTTGAATCTGGGATTGTACTACCACGGCCTTACATCAATAGTAACGAGAAAACTTCGTTACAAATGCCATTCTATAGAAATTATTAGGAAGTGATATACATTTATATTGTTTTTATGATAATATTGTCAATTTTCTTCATAGTCCCACTAACGTAACTACCATTTTGGTTTATTCTCTGTGAAAATAATGCCCGGACCGGGAGTCGAACCCCGGATCTTTGACTTACAAGGTCAATGCTCTACCATTTAAGCTATCCATGCCGACAGCCGGTGTGCGTTACTCACTCAAACAACCTATAGGCAGAACCACTGGATTTTGGTTTAATTCAGTTTCCCCCCCACCTCACGCTTGTTACGTAAATTTTGATCATATCTCCTGAATATCGCTGCTAGAGGGGTATATCCTACAGATATCGTCGTAGAAGCTATTTAATCTATTAAAATTAAAAACAAAACATTTTTTTTTTTTTTTTAAATAATTTAAGACAGTATCAGCTCTATATCTAATTCAGAATCATTACAGTTTTCTTTAGCTCAATCATTCAGTATTAACGAAACCTTGAAATTTTTTAGTGTTTTATGATGAATAAATTTATCATGTTAGTAATGTTGAAAATTTAGAACAAAATAATGGAAATTAATTGATATGGAAAAAAATAATCTAATTGGCACCTGTTAAATAATAGAAATAAATAAAATAATCAAGTCGAATTGTAAAAAAAAAAAAAAAAACATTATGTAAAATAACTCTAAATAATAATAATAATAACAAAGAAATAACATTAAATAAAAAATAAAATAGGGAAGTTAGTGAAAAAAAAAATAGAAAGGAGAAGAACTGAAGCAAGAAAAATTGATTAAAGATAATTCAGATTTTCCTTTTACTTAGTTAGTAAAACAAAAGAAATATATGAACTTGGCTTTTATTCGAAATTTCTTCGCATTGTATCTCTACTATTACTTTGAGTCAGAATGAAAGATTTTTATATTTCTAAATAGATATTGTCTCTTTCGAATGCACTCATTTACATTAAAGTTTCATTCATTATTGGATCCATACCAGAAGCTACTTTAATTAGGTTTTTTAGATTTCATTTATATTTTTTTTTATTCTAAATTTCATTTTATCAAATATATATATATGTAATTATTGAGTTTAAAAAAATATGATTTTCAAATTCTGTAGTTTATTACTGTCATTCAACATATCTAGATACAATAATATAAATGTATTTTAAAGTTGTTTCATATATATTTAGATAAACGTTTATAAATTCTATGAAATTATATATTTATGTTGAGTTTCATTAAACCTGATTAAAGATTTCTTTTACTTCTAACATTATTACGAATTGAAATTTTTGTGGTATTTTTGTATACATTTTTAATAACATTTATTTTATAAAGTCTGCCTTTATAGATGCAAAAAATATTACATAAAACTCCTAATTAAGGAAATATCAATAATACTGTAAAAATAGCAAATTGTTATTGCAATATTTTAAATATATTCGAGTTGGGAAGTTATTAGCTGCATTAAACTATATGTTATATTTAAAAATTTGCATTTTATAATCCTTGATTAAATTTTCAGAAAAAAAAAATACCTTTGTTTTTTGTAAAAAAAAAAAAAAAAAAAAAAAAAATGAGGCATCCAAAATTTTAAATATTGTGTAAATTCATAAATTTAGTATTTTCTTGTAACATAATAATTATTCACCTACTTGTATTTCCTCAATAACGAGTTTGATAATCGGGTAATTTGTTCAGAGCGTATTTCATACAGGTAATTTTATTTAATAATAACACTGTTCTTAAAAAAAGAATGGAGTTTTGATAGTATTTTTGTTGATTATTTTGTAAAATAATCTCCAGAATCCGAATATGACTCCCATTTCGCCCAGTCACCCACCGTTTTCTAGAAACACCACCCCCTTCCTCAATTATTTTTCCTGTTCGATAATTTTATGGCCATGAATTTGATTTGAAGAATAAAAAAAAAAAAAAAAAAAAAAAAAAAAAAAAAAAAAAACTGGAAAAAAAAATGTATAAAGTTCAAAAGATAACATTAGTAACAGATTAAAAATATATAAGATATGTAATACATTATTTCAGTGGCAAATCCTCCCCAAAATTTTTGTGTATCAAAATGGCCATGTTTTACAATTTTCCTACACTGTAGCCCCTCGAAAGATATTTAACAGTTAAAATAATCACCACCCCCCCCTACTAAAAATCAAATTTATAGCTACAAAATCACCGAAAAATTATAAAATTAGGTGGCCGTTCCTAAACAATGGGGGCTGATAAGAAAAATGGGCGACATATTCGGATTCCGGAGGTCATTTTACATAAAAATATGCTGAATTGGTTTCAGAAGTAATTTTCATGCCGAACAGTGTAATTTTAACATTCAATCAATACATTACTTCCATTACCCATACTACCGTAGGTAATGGAAGTATTGTATTCGGTCCAAAAATTCGATATCGACCTGATTTACACGTTTTAATGCCCTCTGAGTCCAAAAAAGTGTTTTTGGCAATTGGTCAGTCTGTGAGTATGTATGTATGTATGCATGTGTGTATGTATGGAACTTTCTGACTATCATATCTCCGAAACTATTGAAGATAGAACTACAAAACTTCAGAATTGAAACAGATCTAGTGTACAGTCGGCACAAAAAGCCACCCCCCCGACACACACACATTATTTTGCTCTAAATTATCGTATAAACATGTGGTTGGTACCAATCGATCTAAAGTAACGTCTAGTGTATAATGGTATAGTTAAACTTTGCTTAAGGGGTCACCTACATATTAAAACAGGCATCAACTTCATTTTTTTCAATGACAACCCCTATTTTTGATCTCATATTCATATTTCGGAGATCAAGGCAGTTCGGAAAATACACCTATTCATATACTTTAAATGAGTTCTAGATAGAGATAAAAGCGAAAATATACTAGGTGTCCATCTATACATTAAAAAAAAAAAAAAAAAAAAAAAAAAAAAAAAAAAAAATCATGATCTACCACACAATAGACACTATTTGTTAAGTTTCACCCCGGAAAAAAAAGTGCAGTAATTTTAATTATTAAAAAAAAAAAAAAAAAAAAAAAAAAAAAAACTAAATGTTTTGCAAAATATACTATCTTCACTTATAAAATATTTTTTTTAAGTGGTTTATATTCAATAAACGTAGATTAGTTTAATACGCCACTTAATACGTAAAAAATCAAATAGCTTGAGTTATATGAAGCCTCCAATGTTGAATTACAAAAATCTAGATATCAAGATAAAAGAATAACAGTTATAATAATAATAATAATAAGGTAAAAAGAAAAATAAAACTGTTTAATATTTAAGAAAAAAGTTATCTACTTCTGTTGGGTATATTTTCATTTTATACAGTAAGCCCCACATAAAAGTGTAACTATAAAGTTTTACATTTAATTTGAGGCCTACAAACCTACAACATACAACATACAATATACAAAAATATAGATAACAAGATTTGAAGTAAAATCTGAGAAAGGATATTTAAAATTCAATAAAAAGCAGATGCGGTTGAAAATCATTCCTATTTCGGGTAGAAGGTCACGCCTTCATACGTTTCCGCCTGTGGGAGTTAATCTTTGAAGTTACAATATTTCAGAACAAAATTTTCTGTAATCGCATTTATATTAAAATGGATATACATTTTAATTCTGTTTTTTTCTAATCAAAGTAGTTGTATCCATTTTATATTTCATTGTAAAAATACGAATTTTGGTTATATATTTAAGATAATGCATACAAATGTTGAAAGAAACGTCCGAGCTACAGATTTTCGAATGTCGTGAATCTACGTCAGCGGTCACGAAAGTGTTAAATAACTGAAATTTTGTCATCAGCAATCGAAACGGCAACTTTCACTCGTTTATATATTCTAGAGTTCTATAAAGAGTCAAAGAAACTAAAATTAAGGAAACAAGAAACTTTTTTTTTTTAAAGTAAAGTATTGTTTCAGAAAAAGCCAGAAGGTGGGGTTTATTATCCTTCTGGAATGCAATCAAAATTTCCCACCTGGAATGCGTTAATCTTGCAAAAATAGACTAATTTATATAGTAAACGTCTTAAACGTACTTAGAAAACAAAAACAAAACAAAAAAAAAAAAATAAATAAATAAAAATTTTCAGTGTTGGACAGGATTTGCATAAATTAGTAATAGATTTGCATAAAGTTTGTCCCATATAAAACGATTTCCTATTGCCCAGAACGAATATCTGCCGTTATATAGTTGTCTACAGTACTTGAATTCTTAATTTTAAATGTGTAAGATCTGTATTTTTAAAAGGAATAAGACATATTACATTCTTTTAAATTGTTTTCCCATAATAAATGTAATTTTTGCGCCGTGATTAGAATAATCGAAAATAAATAATATTGAGCTTTGTTTCAATAATATATTTAATAATTAAAAAAATAAAATAAAATAAAATAAATTTAATAAAAATTTAATTTTATGTCATGCCATAAAATTTAAATAACATTAGCTTACAAACGGTACAGTAAACAAATGCGAGAATGTCACTACAATATTAAAGTAGAAAATTCGTTTCAAAAAATCGTATAAAAACTATTAAATGTTAATTATAATTATTTAAAAAAAGAAAGAAAAAAAAAGATTGTTCCTGGGTATTCCTCTTTCAAACAATAATCCTACTTGTCTTACCACGTTTCCTAAATCATGATATTTAACTTGAGATGTACGAACCATACAATATTCAAGTTAAAAAAAAAAAAAAAAAAAAAAAAAAAAAAAGGAAAAGGAAAACAGGAAAACTGTCTTAAAATAGAATTTTATCAGTGAGAAACTAGGAAAATCTATGCAATATTTAAGAAGAAAGACTTGACATTTCAGAATCGAGTATCTTCCTTTTTGCAACGGAAGCCACGCCTTTACACAATTTTCTAAACATTTACGGTATAAAACTTTTTTTTTTTTTTTTTTTACAAAATTGAAATCAAATTGTCTTCAGCATTCGATGTAGTAAATCCCATTCATATTTATGCATACCAACGTCATATATAGATTCAAATACGAATATGCAAACTAGTTTTTTTAATATTGTTTCTGCGATATGGAGGCGGGGATTCATTTCTTTTAGAATTATTTCACAATCTCTCGCCTGCATTGCGATGATTTTATAAAGAAATAGCTAATTTGAGTGATAAACATCGAAATGTTGCTTAGAAAACAATTAGTATAACAAAAATATAAATTAAAATAGCTTTTCGTCAAAATATATACAGATATTTACTCACAGAGGATAGAAATTATAACACGTGACGACCCCTAACAGCAATAAAAAATGAAATATCACTGTAACTCAAAAAATAATGTTAGGAACGTGCTGTAAATTTGGAAACCCATGTTTTTGATGAGGCCTATTCTATTCGTGCAAAAATTAATATAGGTCATAATTCATATTTTTTTTTCAAATATGAATTTGTTATTAATTTTCATAATTCAAAAAATATGCTTGGAATGTGTTTGAGTCACTTCATTCTGACGCATTAAAAAAAAAAAAAAAAAGAATGTGAATATAATGATTTTTTGGGAAGATACGAATTAATGTTTGTCCCATTCATTAACGTTAGCATTCCCATACTTTGACAGGTTATAACTCTGAAAAATTGAGCAAAATATATAGATTATACCATTTTCTGCGATAATTTGATCCAAAGAATTCAAATAAATTATAAAAATGTTACTATTGAAAAAAATTAAGTTGATGCCTGTTTTAATATGTAGACGAACCCTTAAGCAAAATCTTACTATACCATTATAAACTAGACGTTATTACAAATCGAGTGGTACCAGCCGCATGTTTCTACGACAACTTACGGCGAAATTAAGTGGTGGCAGTAGGGATAGAGGTGCGTTTTTTTTTTTTTTTTTTTTTTTTTCCCCCGACTGTACATATAATTTTCCAAATTTTGGTGAAAATTGAAAAACCGGAAGTGGGACATCGAAAACCGGAAGTGGGACGGCAAGTCCGTATCTCAGAAACGGCTCTAACGATTATATAAACACTCTGCTATATAAACACTCTATCAGATGTCCTTTTAAATGATATAGCTGGTTTGTTCAGGATTTGATAGTTGTCCTGTATAAACAGTTCAATTTCAGGTCTCGGATGCACGTTCCTTTAAAAATAGCTGTACGGATTTTTTTCAGACTCGCCGAATTAACTCATTTTAAAATATCTTTTTGTATGTAATTGTTGTTTTCAATCCAATAATTGAGTTTTGGTAAAAGTTGGTATCTCAATAACGGCTCTAACGGTTTTCTTGGAAATTGTTACATAAACCCATTCCTTTCTCATGTATTGTGTGGTTATTAGAGGACAATTAACAGTCATCCTTCTACGTAGGTCAGTTTTAGATCTCGGAATTTGGTGTTTCAAAAAATTACTTTACCATTTTCTTTCGTGATATATGTAAGCTTCGTTTTATATCTCTTTACATGTGTATAAAATTTCTCTTACTGGAATATATATATATATATATATATATATATATATATATATATATATATATGTGTGTGTGTGTGTGTGTGTGTGTGTGTGTTTCTATTACTTTAGGTCACATTTATGTCTTCTGATCACATTATCTCCAAAAAATGCATATAATACGTGTAATAGTGGGTAACGGAAATCGTATGGTTGCTTCACACCAGATATTTTTTTATGTAATAATAAAAAAATAATCAGTAATAAAAGTAATAAAGTAAGTATCTATATATATACACACACACACATATATATATATATATATATATATATATATATATATTTGAGTATAATTACAACTTCCAATATAAATTTATAAATCTAGATGCTTTTGACAATTTTGTACAGGAACATGAAATGCTCTTTTAATCATAGCGAATGAACTTTAAAATTTTGTAAGAAAAATACTTTTAAGAGAAAGCCTTCCTGCCTATTTATTTATTTATTTATTTATTTATTTTATTACTTATTTTAATATTAGAAAAATATATACTGATTTCAGTTATTCACTCTTGAAGTTTCAGCAAAAAATCCTAGAATAAATATATATAACTTTTGCTAACATTTTTAACATTAAACATAAAATAGAGTAATATTACACTTAAACACATTTCATATGTCACGCATATTTAACAAAATTTTGTATATTTTTCTTTATTATCAAAAAAATCTGGAATGACTCCACTCGACTTTCCGAACATTGAGTAATTAACAGTTTTGTAGATAAAGTAAAGAAAGAGGAGTTGTTAAACAAACAAAAGAGAGAAAACCATAATAGAGTGTTTGGGTATTTTTCTCCATATATTACACGATGTTTTATTGAACGCTACTGAACTTTGAGCCCATAGATCATAAAGACAAAGAATTTTCGCCGTGTCCCTGTAAAAACCTATAAATGCTAGATTCACCAAAATGCTTATAGTTAGTGCAACAGTGATTTATAATACTCATATAAATTTTCAGCTCAATTGAATAAGGCGTTTAGATGCTATCGTACTTTTAAAAATTTGGTCCCATAGGCCATAATGATAAAGAATTTTTCTTTGTGTCCCTGTAAAAAAACTGTAAGTGCTAGATTCACCAAAATCTATACAGTTGGTGCAACTGTGACCTATAATACGTGTACAAAATTTTTACTCAGATTAATAAGGCGTTTAGACGCTATCACACTTTTAAAAATTTGGCCCCATAGGCATAATGATAAAGAATTTTTCTCTGTGTCCCTGTAAAAAAACTATCAGTGATAGATTCTCCAAAATCTATACAGATTGAGTATTTGTGACCTATAATATGCGTATAAATTTTTTGCTCAATTGAATAAGGCGTTTAGATGCTATCGCACTTTTAAGATATTGCTCCCATAGGCCATAATAATAAATAATTTTTCTTTGTGTCCCTGTAAAAAAACTATAAGTGCTAGATTCACCAAAATCTATAGGGTCCGTACTATGGTGACTTACAATATACGTACCAAATTTCAGGTTATTAGAACAAAGCGTTTAGACGCTAGCGTGTTCACTCACAGACATACACACATACACACATACATACACACATACACACACACATACATAAATCATTGCAAAAATAGTGAAAACGGACTCATTGGACCTCGAAACGTATAGAAACATCAAAATCTCGAATTCGGATTTTTGACATGATTACAATACTTTCCTCACTATAGTGTTCGGAAAGTAAAAATATACATGCATATTTCAGGAAGTGCACGGCTAAATTTTTTCTTTCTAAAATATTCTTCTAAATTTAGCAAAATATTATTCCAAGTATAATATATCTGCCTTTAGGTTTTACTCGCTTTTACCGGGAAAACTTTTATTGAGCTATAAATCTTTATTATGAGTATAGTTGATGGTACTTTACGCATCATTATGCAGGCGTTACATAGCAGCATTATATCCCATAAGATATTTATATAAATATGTTGATTTACGCATTATATTATATAATTATTTTACTTTATACTAAAGTTGTAGTGTAATCCGGCTGTACATATGTGTAACGCTATTAAATAATGAACTTATTACATCTTTAGTACGTAAGACCATTAAATATTTTAATTAATTACTGTAATAATATTACTTTTTAATAATTAATAAAAAGAAAAATGGTAAAATAGAAAAATCTATAATATGTCCATATTTAACAGGGATGAATTTTTATTTGTTTATTTTCTATTTAATTAGATGTGATTTAGCAGCAGTGATGACATTTTATCTTATGTCACTGCGATGTATTTATATTTTTTATTATATTAAATAAATGTAATTGTTCAAAAATTTTTAGATTATTTCCTGGTAGTCGGACCATTTTTTATTAGAATTATTAGTAGACAGAAAAGGTTTCCTTATGTCACCACAATTTACACAATTCACATCTATTGTTTCTTTTTATAAAAACCATTGTTTTGCTTCATAACAGAATAAGAAAATCAGAAATTATTATTATTATTTTATTATTATTTCTATTACAGGAATACTAATATTCATATAAAATTTCTATTCATATAAAGGACATATTTTTTCTTACTGATACTTATTAAAAACCTAAAAATAATAAACAAATCAATTTATTCGTTGATTTTTTACTTTCCGAACACTATAGTGAGGAAAGTATTGTAATCATGTCAAAAATCCGAATTCGAGATTTTGATGTTTCTATACGTTTTGAGTTCCCCTGAGTCCGTTTTCACTATTTTTACGATGATGTATGTATGTGTGTGTATGTGTGTATGTGTGTATGTGTGTGTGTATGTGTGTATGTGTGTATGTGTGTATGTCTGTGGGTGAACACGCTAGCGTCTAAACGCTTCGTTCGATTAACCTGAAAGTTGGTACGCATATTGTAAGTCACTATAGTACGAACCCTATAGATTTTGGTGAATCTAGCACTTATATTTTTTTTACAGGGACACAAAGAAAAATTCTTTATCATTATGGCCTATGGGAGCAAAATCTTAAAAGTGCGATAGCATCTAAACGCCTTATTCAATTGAGCAAAAATTTTATACACATATTATAGATCACAAATACTCAATCTGTATAGATTTTGGAGAATCTAGCACTTATAGTTTTTTTACAGGGACACAAAGAAAAATTCTTTATCATTATGCCTATGGGGCCAAATTTTTAAAAATGTGATAGTGTCTAAACGCCTTATTAATCCGAGCAAAGAAATTGTACACATGTTATAGATCACAGTTGAACTAACTGTATAGATTTTGGTGAATCTAGCACTTACAGTTTTTTTACAGGGACACAAAGAAAAATTCTTTATCATTATGGCCTATGCGACTAAATTTTTAAAACTACGATAGCATCTAAACGCCTTATTGAATTCAGCTGAAAATTTATATGAGTATTATAAATCACTGTTGCACTAACTATAAGCATTTTGGTGAATCTAACATTTATAGGTTTTTACAGGGACACAACGAAAATTTCTTTGTCATTATGATCTATGGGCTCAAAGTTCAGTAGCGTTAAATAAAACAACGTGTAATAGATGGAGAAAAATACTCAAACACTCTCTTATGGTTTTCTCTCTTTTGTTTGTTTAACAACTACTCTTTCTTTACTTTATCTACAAAACTGTTAATTACTCAATGTTCGGAAAGTCGAGTGGAGTCACTCCAGATTTTTTTTTCCTAGTTTGACCTCTTTTAGGTATTCGAAAGATATTAATCGGTAGCAAATACTTTTAAGATAATATATATATATATAAGATAAAATTTAAATATAGGGTGGAGTAAAACTTCATTTATTAAATCTATAGGACTAGAACAGAGTTATATATATATATATATATATGTTTTGGGCCCAGTTAAAAGATATTCTTACGTAATGCTATCTTTGAAAGAGAAAAACATTCCTTTTGCATATTTGTGTTCTACCTGGCTCTTGATAACGTTAGAATACAAATATGTATTTTTCTATTTCCAATTTATTCTATTTTTGTTTGATTTGGTGGTCTTTACGATCAAATTAATTGTTTGAATACTGGTAATATTTAATAATCCTTAAATTTCACTGACTAATTATCAATATATATATATATATATATATATATATGTGTGTGTGTGTGTGTGTGTGTGTGTGTGTGTGTGTGTGTGTGTGTATGTATATAGTATCATCATCATCAACATCATATCATCATCAGTTTCAGTTTTTATTAATCTACTGCCGGATAAAGGTCTCTGCTGGGAAATTCCTGTATGCCCTTTACTCTCCAATTCTTCTCTATTCTGCTCTTCCAAACTTCACAATTTCCAACGACACAGTGGTCTCTTCTTCCGTCTTATCCCTTGGTATCCAAAATAGGATTTGGTGATTCATCTACCATCATTTCTTTTAACAAGGTGCCCAGCCCATCTCCATTTTAACTTCTTAACATGAGTAACATTGTTTTACTACCTAATCTAAGTGTTTCACTATCTGTCTTTTTGGGTGAATCCTAATATGCATTCTTCTATATTTCTCTGAGTTGTTTGAAATTTCTGCATAGGTTTACGCGTTAATGTCCAATTCCCGAAGCAGAAGTTAAAACAGGCAAAATGCAATCTTCAAAATATTTCTTTTCAAATAAATTGAATAGTCGCTTTTAAATATAGCGCTATTTCTTCCGAATGCTATCCATGAAATTTTAACTCGGTTAGCTATATCTTCCATGATGTTCCCGATTTTTTTGCGTAGCATCTGTTGAAAAATTAAGACTATAAAAATGCTTCATAAGATGTTAGTTCACAACATATTTTCGCCTCAAGAACCCTTATTTTAACATCATTAAAATAATGATTTCCCTTTATACTTATGTTTATCATTATTATATGTATACGAAATATTATATATTCATATATCTTTATATATATATTTCTTTTGTGCGTGTGTATGTCACTGAACACCTCCTAAACGGCTGGACTGAGTTTAATGAAATTTTTTGTGTGTCTTCAGGTGGATTCGAGAATGGTTTAGATTTACAAATGAAAGTTGTAACTTAATTAGTTCTTTCTTAATTAATTTTTAACCAACTCTTTCAACAACTTTTCCACCTTGATGGCGTGAGTTGTCGTAAACACGATGTCAGAATTTATTTAATGTTGAAATGAAAAATGAATTTTTAACCGTATCTTACGAAGTGTTTAAAATATTTTTTCAAAATTAATATTTTTAGAATCGTAATCGTATCTTACGAAGTGTTTAAAATATTTTTTCAAAGTTAATATTTTAGAATCGTAAACACGAAGTCAGAATATGTTTAATGTTGAAATGAAAAATGAATTTTTAACCGAAAGTGTTTAAAATATTTTTTCAACGTCAATATTGTTAAAATGTTAAAATTAGTTAAAATGGTATATTCTTTTAAAAAATTCGTCAATATACGACGGAGTTATTTTATGTTAAATTGAAAAATGAATTTTTAGGCCATTATTATTTGTGCAGATAGAAAATGTACTAAAAGTTTTCCGAAAAATTTCACGATCACAAATGTTGACGGATATCCAATATATCGTCGAAGAAATCCCGATAATGGCGGACAATCTTATCATCTATGGCGGTCATCTATGGCAACAACATAGATATTGACATTGATAACCGTTGGGTGGTCCCATATTCGCCTCTGCTGAGCAAAACATTCAATGCTTATATTAATGTTCAGTTCTGCAGTTCAGTGAAGAGCATCAAATACATTTGCAAGTATGTGAATAAAGGCAGTGATATGGCTGTATTTCGAGTTGAAAATACCAATGTGAATGCTCCTCCGGTGAATAACAACGATGAAATAACACTTTACCAAATTGGCCGGTAAGTCAGTTCCAATGAAGCTGTTTGGCGTATCTTTGGTTTCCCAATTCATGAACGGGATACAGCAGTTCTTCATTTAGCCGTGCATCTTGAAAATGGCCAGCGCGTATATTTCACGAGCGAGACAGCGATTGATCGTATTATAAATCCACCAAAAGCTACACTCACCGAATTTTTTGAATTGTGTAATCGTGCGGATGCTTTTGGTGCTTTTGCACGGATATTACTCTATTCAGAAGTACCACGCTATATCACATGGGCTCCAACAAAAAAATGGATGCCCCGCAAGCAAGGCACGCCGATTGATGCATGTCCCGGTTTATTCAAATCAAACACCTTGGGAGAGTATTTACAGTCAATCCAAGGCAGACTGAGTGCTTTTATCTTCGACTGTTATTGGTTAATGTTATCGGCCCTTTGTCATTTCAAGATTTACGTAAAGTGAATGGACAACAGTATCCAACGTATAAAGATGCATGCCTTGCACTCGGCTTGCTGGAAGACGACAACCAGTGGGAGTGTATGCTTGCTGAAGTAGGACTGAACTGTACAGCAAAACAAATTCGTCTACTATTCGCTATAGTGTTGACTACATGTTTCCTGGCCCGAGCAGAGACATTATGGGATAATCACAAAGATTCAATGACTGATTATATATTGCATCAACATCGTTCACGGTGCAACGATCTAACGATAGTGTTCAGTGACGCTATGTACAATGAAGCATTGATTGCTATTGAAGATCTTTGCATTATCATTGCCAACTTACCATTTAGTCATTTCGGTATGCATTCAACAAATCGAAATACATCTGATTTAATAAGCACTGAATTGAATCGTGAACTACAATACAATACTGTAGAAATGGCAGCGATTGTTGCTCGCAATGTCCCACTAATGAATGAAGAACAAAGAACCATTTACGACCGCATCATGCTCGCAGTTTTGGCAGAACAAGGTGGATTCTTTTTTTTTTTTTTTTTTTTTTTTTTTTTTTTTGGGGGGGGGGGGGGTGCACCAGGTGGAACTGGCAAAACATTCCTTATTTCGCTAATTCTCGCCGAAATACGATCAAATAATGGCATCGCATTGGCTGTTGCATCATCTGGCATTGCGGCAACTGTGTTGGATGGAGGCAGAACAGCTCATTCATTATTTAAACTGCCACTAAATATTCAAAATAACCCAGGCGCAGTGTGCAACATAAAAAAACAATCGTCCATGGCCACAGTGCTGAAATAGTGTAAAATTCTTATCTAGGATGAATGCACTATGGCACATAAACATTCGATTGAGGCGTCCAACAGGTCATTGAAAGATATAAAAAACAACGACAAACTATTTGGCGGCACTCTGTTACTCTTTTCAGGTGATTTCAGACAAGCACTTCCCGTTATTCCGCGTTCAACATACGCTGATGAGATCAACGCGTGCTTAAAATCATCGTCATTGTGGCTTAATGTTGAAAAAGTACAACTGAAAGTAAATTTGTGCGTTCAAAGCTTCAAGATCCATCCGCTGAAACATTCTCAAAACAATTGTTAGATATCGGCGATGGAAAAGTTACTACAGATGAAACTGGATGCATAACATTACCGACCGATTTCTGCACAATCATTGATTCTCAAGATGCTCTTATTGACCAGATATTTCCCGATATACACAGACGATACACAAATCATCAGTGGCTGGCAGAAAGAGCAATTTTAGCAGCAAAAAATGTGGACGTCAACGAATAGAATCTCAAGATACAACATTTGTTACCAGGAGACTTGGTGTCATACAAATCTAATGATACAGTTTGCGATGCCACCGAAGCTGTAAATTATCCAACAAAGTTTTTAAACTCATTGGATTTACCAGGCATGCCACCGCATATTTTACAACTGAAGGTTGGATCTCCGGTTATTTTGCTTCGTAATTTGAACCCACCACGGTTGTGCAACGGCACGCGATTAGACATAAAAAAATTAATGAAAAATGTTATCGAAGCCATCATTTTAAATGACAAATTCCGAGGTGAAAATATATTACTACTGCGAATCCCTATTATACCCACAGATGTGCCAATTTAATTTAAACGTCCTCAATTTCCAATTAGATTGGCATTTGCAATGATTATCAATAAGTCTCAGGGCCAAACGATGTCTGTCTGTGTCTTAGATTTGAGCACATAATGTTTTTTACACGGTCAATTATACGTGGCTCTCGAGTGGGCAAACCATCCAGTTTGTTTGTATTGGCGAAAGATGGGATAACAAAAAATATTGTACACTCTGTTGCATTAAGGGATTGATATTGTTTTTTAGTAATATTGTTATAAGTAGCGATATGTATATAATTTTAAAGAATAAATTTTAATAAATTAAAAAAATAAATGATTGGCGTTTTGTTATTTTTATATTCTTTCACCGTTCACAGCGCTCCATACATCTTCCACTTATATACCACATCCTTACACACTTACAATAAGTTAGTTATTTTTTTCTAGCAAAATATTCTCTAGAAATAATTTATATGACAAAACAACGTTTGTCGGGTCAGCTAGTATATATATATATATAGATAGATAGATTGATTAGATTAGGTTAGAAATTTCTATTTTGAATAAAAGAAGGAGCTGTAAAATACTTTAAAATAACGTACATAATCTAACCAAAATATTTAAGTGATTTAAAATCAAACATTTTTCTTGACATTAGTAAGAAAATGTGAAAAAGAATTAAAAAGAGAATCTATATTTCTATGATTATAATATTTTCATATTCATAAATTTTCATAGCGATAGTCAATATATATTATTTCATAATTACTCAATATCCAAGAATTAATTTTTTATCTCTTACGTTTCTTAAATATGAGAGTGATAATTAAAATCTATAACTTTGAATGACTTGACGTTATATCTGTTATTATTAAAAATTCAATTCACGAACATAAAACAAAATATATTGAATATTTTAGGATGTTTCTATTGTATTATCTTATATTTCATATTTCATGCTTTATATATTATATATTATGTTATGATATTATAAATTAGAAATTTTATATTACAATTTGGTTTGAAATTTCTAAATATATATATTTTTTTTTAAATTCATATGAACCTTTTTTTTAACATAAACATATAAGAGTAGTTTTACTTAGTGACTAGACAATGAAGAAAATATTAACAAATCTATTTAGAGCCTTATTTCGCATTGGAATTAGACATTTTTACTGTATGTACTAGCTTACTTATTATTCATTCTATTACTATGGAACATGATGGATAACTAAAAACAATTATCTCAAACACCCAACTTTTATCAAAATTTTTGTACTAGTTTCCATCAAACCAGATCTTTAGGTTTGCACTGTATTATATACCTTGTTTTGCTTTCCAAGCAAAGCATGGGTAACCAGTGTAACTGCTAATTTTCCTCACGAAAAAGAAAAGAAAAATCGGTTTTTGTTCTTAAATGAAAAGTCTATATATGTCTCTGTATATATATCAGTACAAAAACCCTTAACGGGTTAAAAGTTTGTGACGCAGCTACTTTATCGCTATAAGAATTTGAAATATGGGTCTTAAAAATAATGATATCAAATTTTAAGTGACGCTTTGCTATTGGTTAAAATATACATAGATTTTTCTTATTTGATCATTTGCTTTTTTCTTTTATTTATATTTACAATGCAAACATATTTTTAACTTCAAGATAAGACAAATATATAAAATATACTCACTGATGCTTTTTCATTTGCATTTCCATTTCAAAATGACAGTTTTAAAAGGAATGATATCAAAATTCCAGTGACGCCTCAGTGTCACTTTAAAAGATTTGTTTTTAGATTCCACTAAAATTACCTTTGTTTTGTCTAATAAAGTATATTTACACATTGAAACAGTGCTTTTAATTTTCAAGTATACTGTCAAATAATCACACTTTCACTGAGTTTGCATTATAAATTGAAATTATTTATTTCAATAAATTGATTTGTCTTTTGCGACACGCTATCCAAAACTGCAAGTAAAATTTGTGCAAATGTTTTCTTTGCATCACACTATCTCTTTGCACAAACAAATTTTGACTTAGTTGGATACTATGATACAAAGTAACATTTACATAAATTTTACTCACAGTTTTGGATAGCGTGACGCAAAAGACAAATCAATTTATTGAAATAAATAATTTCAATTTATAATGCAAACTCAGTGAAAGTGTGATTATTTGACAGTATACTTGAAAATTAAAAGCACTGTTTCAATGTGTAAATATACTTTATTAGACAAAACAAAGGTAATTTTAGTGGAATCTAAAAACAAATCTTTTAAAGTGACACTGAGGCGTCACTGGAATTTTGATATCATTCCTTTTAAAACTGTTATTTTGAAATGGAAATGCAAATGAAAAAGCATCAGTGAGTATATTTTATATATTTGTCTTATCTTGAAGTTAAAAATATGTTTGCATTGTAAATATAAATAAAAGAAAAAAGCAAATGATCAAATAAGAAAAATCTATGTATATTTTAACCAATAGCAAAGCGTCACTTAAAATTTGATATCATTATTTTTAAGACCCATATTTCAAATTCTTATAGCGATAAAGTAGCTGCGTCACAAACTTTTAACCCGTTAAGGGTTTTTGTACTGATATCATTACTTTTTAAGGGTTATTGATTAATTAATCAAAAGATTAAAACAAGTCTTTCTGGCTTGGGTACATGACACTTTGGTCCCACTAATTTTTTGCTATCTTTTTAATATATGAGGTTTTTTTTTAGTATGATATCATATTTATTGATTGATATTACCTCATATTCAACCTTTGTTGAAAATGATGTAACAATAGGACACATGGAACAGAAAATTTATTATTTCAGATCGAATTTTGAATGATAAAGTGTATCAGTTAACACCGAAAGATCTAAGCATTGTTAATTTATCAAAGTTCCCAAAATTTCAGTTTAAATAAAATACAAGGTTTTTAATATAAAACACTAATGCGACTCTTAATTATCACATTCAAATTCAGATAGCTCGAATACAAAATTTGTAGGAAATTGATGCTTTATCCAAGCATCTCCTAAATGTTAGTTTAATAATAAAAGAAGATACGAAGAACCTAAATAATGATCTCTGGTTTTAATTTGTACAGATCTGCTAAACTTGAGTCATTTTCTTCTCTGTCAATCCGGATATATTTGTCAAACACAGAAAATAGTTATAATCACACAGAATTGGAAAAGCATTTTTCTTCCATCTTAATCCCTTACAATATTGTTATTATTATTATTTTTTTTATTAAAAGTGCCCCCCCCCCTGTTTTTTTTTTCAAATGCACTGAAACAAAACAGTGAAATTTTTTTTTACTGTCTGTGGAAGAGAAAATATGTGAAACAAATTGCAAGGTGCTACTGAGATTTCAATGCGGGCAAGGGCATTGTTTTTAGTCATAGGGAATAGGGACATAACATATTTTTTTGAAAAACATAAGTTAAACATGAACTAAAAAGATAAGAAATTGTGCATCAACATTTTCTAAACCTTGACACATGCAATGTGCATATTTGATTAAATATTGGACTACTTACATTTTTTTCATTTTAAAAAAAAATCATTATAATTGAAAGAAAATTAATTTATGTACATGGTTAGCAATTTACGTACATGATTAACATAATTAAATATCCCGGACAAACAAACATACATTTTATTATTATTATAAACATAACACAGATTTTGAAATAAATTCCTCTTAGATTAATGATAGAAATTAAATCACAATCAAATCGAATGAAACATCTCTCTTTCTCTCCCACACACATACATATATATATATATATATTATATATAAATTAATTAATACAGTAGAGAGTCAAAAATCCGGACAGCTCGGGACCAGAGGTTGTGCTGATTTCAGGATTTCGGAGTCCATAAAAAATGATTTTCACTTTGAATAATAAAAACAGAATATTAATCAAACTAAACACATACTAGTGAATAAGAACACTGAATATTAAATTACTAGGTACATAAGAATAATAATGAACATTAACAAAAATATATAATGAAAGCAATAAGCAAAAATGAAAAAAAAAAAAAAATTGTCAAACTTAGATAAAATCTGTTCACACGTAGCTAATTTTAAACTGAACTTGAGCCTGCACGATTTATTTATTTTTTTATTTATTGTAAATAGTAGTAACACAAATGTATTTTTCTACGAATTTTATTGAGTTCTTCCTTAAAAATTATGCCTTCATCAAAAAGCATTTTAAAAAATTAGTTTGTTATTATTTACCTGATTGATATCATCATATCACAATAATCATTATTTTCTTTTGATGAATTTAATATACTGTCAATAATTTCATTAGCAGCAACTTGGACCTTGCAGTCTTACATATTATTATTTGGTTTTTCTTTTTGTAATCATAAAATGCAAACATAAAATTATTATTTAAGATCTTTTTCAAAAATTCGGATTTGCAGTTTTGTAATTTATTAATAGTGAATTTCATTGTTTGTATCTGATAAGTTGTTGCGGATTTCAGACTTCGGCAGATTTCTGGCTCTTTACTGTTTATAAAATAAAAAACTTCATAAATGATCACACGCTTATGCGTATGAAAAAATAGTCTATGATAGTTGCAAGTTAATAATTAGTTCATTGAAAGAAATAGCATTCTGTCACTAAAAGCAAATTACATTTAATATCCTAAGGTTTTCTTTCTTTCTTTTTCCTTTTTTTAAAGAAAACTATCTGTATTTTATTATTTTTAAATTATTTCAGACTTTATTAATAAATATATATTCAAATGGCGATTCCTTTTCAATAATAAGGTATTGTTGTTATTGTTAACAATACTTTTCAAGTCACAAAATTTAGTAACTAATTGTAAATTAAAAATCAAATTACATCGATTAAAGTAAGTTAAATCTAAAAAAAAAAAAGTGCAATAGCAATAAAAAATAATAATTAAATATATTAAATTTTCATTTAAAAAATCAGAACAAAATTCCCTGAATCTCAATGGCTAGGGAGCAATCATAATGTTGAAAATTTATATATTTACCTATAAGATATTCCTTATTAAAGATATTCTAAGAGCATTTCAATTTGTCTGTATCAACAAATATGCTATCATACTAAAAAACTCATATATTTAAAAGATAGCAAAAAATTAGTGGGACCAAAACGACAAAACCAAAATGTCCTCTTTCATTCTGGCTTGTAGGAAGGGTGGGTTCATTTTAAGGTTGAGTATAAGGAAGTATTGTAGTAATCCCGATTTGTGAAATGGATTTTGTATCTTGCACAGCTCAAAAACGAATGATCGTAAAATGTTGCAAATTTATATTTGTGACGGTCCTGATGTCTAGTTATACATATGCAACAATGGTTTTAAAATGAGCTTCCATTTCAGAAACATCATTGACTTAACATGATTTTTCATAGCATCTGTATGTACGTGTGTTTGTATCTTGAATAACTCAAAAACAGTTGGTCGTAGAATATTGCAAATTGGTATATGGGTTTGTTATAACAAAGGTTTGTGCACCTCCCTTTTTCATCTTTCAAAGACCCTGTAATGATATTATTATGAAAGTTGTCATCATGTTTGCATGTAGAAGGCAAATCTTAAAGACAAACCGCAACAATTAGCTTGTTCCCCTAACTTATTGTGCATCTTAAATTACTTAAAGTGATTTTACGTATTTCAAAGATACTGTAGCATTTTATAGATATAGATTACGTATTTTATAGAATTATTAAATACAGGCTTACGGACTATTATATTTTTTGTCTGTAAACAAGCATTGTCAAACACGTAGAAACGATCCATTTTTAAGTTTTGCTTACAATATTTGTATATTATTTGTTTACAGATTGAGAGTCGCTGTACTCCTTAAAAAATTTATTTTATACATCTGGAATATTTTAAGAAATGAAAAAAAAAATCTTAGTTATGCATTTAAACGTCCAAGAAAGAAAGGGGTGAATAATGTTTCATGAACTTGGCCATTGAGTTTTATATTGTCTGATATGTATAAAATCCTGTTAAACAATTTAAACTTTCGATAATACAGTTTCATTCAAATTATTTCAAATGAATAAAAAAAGTCTCAAAAGCAGGGATAATACTTATCCTGATTTTCCTGAATTCTTAAAAAATTTCCTGAAATATCTTTAAATATCATTAGTTATCCTAAAATTCTTGAATTTTTCGGCTATTATACTACATATTGACATTTAAACCACCCAAATTATGCAATCAAAAGACATACTGTCACACTTTTCTGTGATCATTAGATAAATAATAAATTTAAAATTTTGTAAGCAACTTTGATGCTGCATCACTGCAGTCATGCATTTCTTTCTTTTTTTCTTTTTTCCAGGGTTGGGTTTCTTCCAGGACAATGGAAGAAACTGGAAAAAACTGGAAGAAATTGAAGAAACCAACCAGAAGACAAAACAGATGTTTAAAATTAAAATTTATGAACTATATAAACTCAAAGCATAAATATAATGTCAAATCTAAAGTATAATCCAATTAATATTAAAAATATTTTTAGAAAAATAAGTTATTTGAAAACAAACACTAAATATATACAGGTGATGGGTTTGTACTTTTTAATGCTGATATTTTTAGAAGTTTTTGCATAGATACTATCTCATATTATTATACGTTCAAACAGTGCAAGTGATAATAATTATGGAATTTTTAGCCATAATATTTGCATATAATAGGTACCTGTATAATGTAAATAAACATATTTAAAAAATACAAAAAAAAAAAAAAAAACTTTTGAAAGTTCAGAAATAATATTCATCACATTGCATTGCAGGATAATAAATACAAGAATGTTACCCCCCCCCCCTTTTCCAACTGTGTTTCAAAGCAAGGATTAAGATAAAAATTTGGTTTAAAAAAAAAAGTAAAAAGGTGAGAAAGGTGAATTTTTTTGAAATATGAGATGTAAATTTCTTTTACATTAAAAAATCAATTATGGATTAGAAGGATTTGCAGATTATAAATCTGTGGATTAGAGGGAGTTGACTATACCGTATATGACTATAAAGAAAAAGTTTTTGATGACATTTTGTAATACAGTATTGACTACTGGTTCTTTTAATTAACTGGATGTTTGTTAAAAACTGCTTTATCAGAAAATATAAGTGATCCAAATCCAAACTATTATTTATTATCAGTTAAAGAAATAAAATTGTCTAAATTATAAAACTTTACACTGTTTAAATTGAAATTGATTTTTTTTTTTTTTAAACTGGATTTTGAGTATTTTAGAACGTAATCATCAGATAACAAAGACCACTATGGTAAAAATACCCATAATTATTAATTAAATATGTTACTAAATTTTTATAGGTATAATTTTAAAGTTACTTAAAGTTGTTTATAAGATAAATGTATCCATTGTATCTTACAAATCTGCAATTTATAACATAAATTTTTAAGAAAAACAGTTTCTTCCATTCTTCCACTTGGAAGAAACTTGCCAACCCTGCTTTTTTCTGACGAGGATATAAGTTTTTTTTTTTTTTTTTGAGTACAAAAAACAATTATTAATTTATTTATTATTATTTTTTTAATTTATGATGCTTGCTTACAAAATTTATCATTTTTTAGCACTCATTTTTTGGTGCATTGGACTGTGACTGCATTGATGAGGTGATATAAACAAATTAAGAAATTTGATGTTTTTCTCTCTTTAAATAAACTAACTCTTTTTGCCCATGCACAGTAGATTCCTGATTCCAGGATATCTATTCTCTGAATCGATGGTGATATACACCATTCTCAAATAATGACAATCGTTAAGTTCCACTTTTATCGACTCCTTTTACTAATGAAATAAAATAAACCTTCCATGAATTTAAAGTGCCCAAATCATCTTTCATTAAAATGCATATACCATGAATTATATAAAAATTCATGATAAAAATAATAATAAACATAAAAATCCCAATAGCAGTATTTTCTGAACCTATCTGCAGCAAAATAAAATTTATCTTCAAACCATGAAGGCAGATAAGAAATCATAGCAATTCATAAAATATTTAATTCAAATCCTCATCAAATTCCTTTTCACTGTCCTCAATTTCATCTTTATTATGCGTTAATAATCGAGACTTCCGAAACAAAAACGAGACTGATGTTGATTTTCTCGTTGTTCGCAATAGATACCCCGCAGGATATACAAAGTCAAGGGTTTTTTTTATAGATTACCTGCAGGTTATATTATACACAAAATTACGGTAATTAAAATAATTTCATGAGTAAGACATCATTTGAAAGCTTTGTTGATTTGAAATTGAACAATAGATTACAGAAATTTCTACCACCAGATGGCGCTGTAATATTTTAAAATTTCAATATTTCAAATTCTAATTATGATTAAATTATTTTTAATACACTATTCGAATGATATTTTAAAGTACTTTCATATTATCGAAAGTGGAATTCAAGATTTCACCTGATTTACACATTTAAAGATTTCCTGATTAGGTTTTCTTTGGTATCTAAGTTACTAATTAAAATAATTTCATAAGTAATACATCATTTGAAAGCTTTGTTGATTTAGAATTGAACAATAAATTACAGAAATTTCTACCACCAGATGGTGCTGTAATATTTTTAAATTTCAATATTTAAAATTCTAATGAGCAAGGAAGGTGTAAGTTATAAAACGGGGATAAGGTGCCATCGAGCGGGACTTTGCTCAAAGTCATAAATTTGAAGGATCATAACATGGTGAGCGAACAGGCTGTTTCATGTAGTGAAATGGGAAGAGGGTGCCACAGGCGCCACCGAGCGGGAGTTTCATAAAGTCGGATTTTTCAAGGATCGCGAGCCAGCTGGTCGCCGAAGGTGGCTAGTATAAAATAAATATCACTCATTAACACATTTCTTTCAATAATGCATAAGATTAATGAAATTCTCACAACTACTCTGTATTGGCCGAATACTTAGCACAAAGTACAGCTCTAGTTTTAGCCCCCCTCCCTCTCTTTTTATCATCTGATTTATCAATTAGAGCTGCATCAAGTACTTGATATGTACTTTGCACTCAGCTAATCTGCTGAGTACTCTATATGCAGTCAAATTTTGACCAAGTACTTGGCCAATACTAAGTAGCTGTAAGAATTTCATTATTTTTATGCACTAAATTGAAAAGAAAAAAATTAGTAATAGTGTTTATCGATAATATAAAACTAAAAATTTATAAAAATGTAATTAAACTTTAAAGGGCAATTCTCATGTGATGCACGGGACATTGTCTGACCGATTATTAATTCTATAGGGTTTAATATTATATCCAAAAAATAAATAATTGGTGTTTCTGATGCTAATGAAGGTTAACTTCATAAAAGTAAAACAATATTTCAAAATAAAAATTATTTTGTCAGAATAAATGAACAAAAACCTAGCGTGATGCACGGGACGCAGAAAAATCAATTATTTCTGCACTCATTCAGTCAAAATAATATTTGTCTGAATGTACTTGCTATAAACACATAAAACTACTAATCTGTGTTAATGACACTATGTTGGATATAAAATGTGAAGGAACAGACAATTCTATCATTTTGTTTATTTTTTATAATTATCTAAAAAAAAATATGGGTGTGATGCACGGGACATTTGATGTGTGATGCACGGGACAAATATAATTTGTCAAAAGTATAACCAACTTTTTATGCGGTATTTAGCATATTTATATTTCATAACTGTCAATATTAAGTTCATAAATAAAAATTCTAACTTTAGAAAGAAAATATAATAATAAATAGAATGGCATAACACAATTTTTAGGAGGATGTAAACAATTCTGCACTTCACTAGTTCTGTTTTCTGAATGGAAGAGGTTAACCATAATTTTATTTAATATAATGATTTTGTATTTCCTAACTGTAAACTAAGTAAACTAATGCTAAAAACTCAGATTATTTATATTGAAGCAAAGGACGTTAAGAGCTGTTTAGATATGGAAAATGCCACAAATATATCGAAAGCATCATGCCAAAACATGTGATAATTGTTTCTGATGGAGAAGTTCAATTAAAAGAAAATGCATGCGACAATTTCAAGAACAAAACAAGTACCATGCAATTAGATTTAAAGCTTCAACTCAATGTTTGGGTCTTAACTAAATATGAAAGTGATTGTTATCCTGGCATGATTGTTTCCAAAATAAATGAAAATAACTTTAAAATTTCTGTTATGGTAAAAACTGGAAATCAGTATTGGAAATGGCCAGATAAGGCAGATGAACTTATTTATCCAATCGAAGACATTATTAAGCAAATTCCTACCCCATAAATTGTAAATTCACGTGGAAACTTCAAATTTGAAAACTTTTTGTGATGCACGGGACATAATATAATAGCAAATAAAGTTAATTAAAATAAAGTTTTGTTAAAAATATTTCTAATTAGTTTAAATATGGATAATTTTAAAAGTTCTTAAGAATTTTTCAGCAACATAAATAAAAAATAAATTTTGTACACAAATAAGTAGCTCTTTTTGCGTGACGCACGGGACATGCATACTTCTTAGTAAAAATTGAATAATTCAAACAGTTTAAAAATTATATAGATAAACTTAATTGGTTTTTCTGAATGTTCATTCATTATAATGTTTTCCTATAACACAAAAAACTTAAAATTTTCATTACTAATAATTTAATGAGAATTTGAAATTTCCTCCTAATTTCAGTATTTTCGTCACAATTAGTTTACTAAATTTCAAAAGTTCATAAAAAATAATTGATCAATATTTTTTTATATTTTGGCATTTTTTATTTAATACATATGTTCTATTTCAACAACAGTAAAAAGAAAATACAATTTTCAAAAAAAAAATTTTGACATTGTTGGTTTCATTTTTCAGAGATTTGCCCTAAACAGGAAACAGGTGAATAGATTGCCACTAAATGTAAATATTAAATATTTTAAACTAAATACATGAAAAAACCTTTACTGACTTCGTTGCTTGCCGTTAAACTTTTCCACCGGGTTCCCGGTTCTCGTCAGACGGCCTCCTCTGTGCGTGACTTGGACTGTTGTGATGGTTTTTACTTTCTTCTATATGTAATATAGAGAAAGTATTGGATTCGCGAAAATTTTCGAAGTCCACTTTTTGATGGATTTACATGTTTTGGGATGTGGAGAACACGAATTAATAGTTTTTAGAAAATGTCTGTCTGTCTGTATCATTTTTTGTGGACGCTGTATCTCACGAACCAATGAATGAAATTTAACCAAACTTGGTATTTAGTTGCACCCTGACATAAACTGGTGCTGATTAGATTTTGGGATCAATCGCTCAATAGGTGGCGTTGTGATCGCATTTTATGCAAATTTTTAATATGGCAGCATAGGACAAAAATTCGTATAAATGTGCATAATTAGAGTTGTTTTAAACTTGTGATTGTAAAATTAATATGAATTATTGATAATAGTAGTATGTAACTAGGAAAAAAATTTTCTGCATGGGGGGGCATCGCTTCCCCCCCTGGGGGGATAAATTTTCAAGATGGGTATCTTTCGAAAGGTCTCGTCAATACCTTTAAAACGAATGGTTGAACTATAAATCTGTGATAATTTAAAACAAAGTTATAGATTTTTTTTACTTTTAACAAAAAAAAAAAAAAAAAAAAAAAAAGTTAAAATCGTACTTTTTTTTTTTTTTTTTTTTTTTAATATTGTTACTGATTGAATATGTATAGGTAAATATAGAAGAAAGTCTTGTGGTGGCCACAACATACTAGTTACTTTTCTAAACATGGCGCCACATTCTGTCCGGAGCTACTGAGCCGCTGTCATTGCAAGTGTTCCTATTGGTTGCTATCTCAATGGATTCGCAGTACATTGCGTAGTTATAATCCTCATAATTGGCTATTTTAGCTGTTTGTTCAAAATTTATATTAATATCTTCTTTGTAAAATGTTTTGGCCAAGGCTGTATTCTGACTTCCTGTTTTGATATCTTTTATGCGTTCTTTTATTCTTGTTTTAATTTTTCTCTTGGTTACACCGATGTACGAACCTGATTGGTTGTTTTGGTTGGTGTAAGGTATTTTGTAGACTCCCGCGGTCTCAAGGGGGAAAAGGTTTTTTCATGTATTTAGTTTAGTAATTCAACACTTCGTTTTAAATTAATATAGTTTAAAATTAAATACCTTACACCGATTGTGTGGAACGGTAATTTTAAAGGTTTTTTAAATGCTTTTAATGTAAAATTAAATATTTTATTTATTTTTAATTAAGTGATTATCAGAATGATAAATCACCAACATCCCTTTACACGCCTGCTATTAGATAGAAATAATAATCACTTCAACTTTTCCCTTCAAAACAGGTGAAAGGTGTACACTGTAAAGTGAACATTTTTCTTGGCTTTTAGTGTGACGTAAAACGCATCCATAGATTAATCCATCCGTTCTCGGCTATTGGCTAATTTTCCACTTTTCATCTCAATGTATTAATACGCCGGAGAACAAATCGTAAAAAAAAAAAAAAACTATAGCACAATAAGTGTTTATATTGTAGATATTAAATAAAGGATTTTATATTATATTTCAGGTAAGAAATATTATTTTAATAGTTTTATTATTATTTTTTTCTGTGTTGTAAATATACGATCCAATTTAAATTTTTGTTTACAATATTTGTGTCCAGTTGTAGATTAAAAGTTGCCGTAATCTTTGAAAAAATTATTTATTTTATACATCTGAAATATTTTAAGAAAAACTTAGTTTAGCATGCATTTAAACGTCCATGAAAGAAAGGGGCGAGTTATGCTTCATGAACTTGGCCATAGAGTATTATATTCTCATTTGTATAAAATCCTGTTAAGCAATTTAAACTTTCTATTACAGTTTAATTCAGATTATTTTAAATGAATAAAAAATAGTCTCACAATCAGAGATATCCTGATTTTTCTGAATTCTTAAAAAAATTTCCTGAAATATCTTTAAATATCATTAGTTATCCTAAAATTCTTAAATTTTTCCTGCTATTATGCTACGTATTGACATTTAAACCACCCAAATTACACAATCAAAAGCCAAACTGGCTCCATACTGTCACACTTTTCTGTGATCATTAGATAAATAATACTAATTAGATAATAACTCGTTTTGCCCAAGTACAGTAGAATCCTGATTCTAGGGCACCTCTTCTCTGAATCGATGGAGATATCCACCAACCGCAAATAATGACAGTCGTTAATTTCAACTTTTACAGACTCCTTTTGCTTATACAATAAGCCTTCCCTCATGAAATTAAAATGCCTAAACCATCTTTCATTAAAATATGTATACTTGTATACCATGAATCATAAAATAATTCGTGATAATAATCAACTTAAAAATTCCAACAACAATTTTCTGAACCTATCTGCAGCAAAATAAAATTTATTTTCAAACCATGAAGGCTGAACCAAGTCTCGTATCTCTAGAAATATCAATTCATAAAATATTTAATTTGTAGATGCAAATTTTTCATAAATTAAGACTATACAACCAATGTAGTAATCTAGAGATATAATGCAAGTGTACTTTTAAGCCTAAACATTTCTTTTTGTTAAATTCATCTACAGAGCTTTAAACAATCTGCTGCACCCGATGCCATGCTACACCGTTACTGCTACTGGGATAAAAAGCTTTAAGTAACTTTAAGATCATTTTTAGTGTTGCACCGAGTAGCCATGTATCAAATACCGAGTAGTTGTAAGAAAGAATAATTGATGTACATATGAAGAATTTAGCACATCTTGAAATTAAAAAAAGGCCTTTTGGACATAAAATTAAGTTAAATGGCAAACAGCATGTTTTCATGAAATGTTTCAGAACTTTTGTAGTGCATATACACAATTAGGTTCATCGTTATATTTGATACTTCCAGCTTAGTGGATACAATGGATGCATTTATCTTATAAACAACTTTAAGTAACTTTAAAATTATACCTATAAAATTTAATAACATATTTAATTAATAATTATGGATATTTTTACCATAGTGATCTTCGTTATCTGATGATTACGTTCTAAAATACTCAAAATCCAGTTTAAAAAAAAAAAAAAAAATCAATTACAATTTAATCACTTTCTTATATTTTCTGATAAAACAGTTTTTAACAAACATCCAGTTAATTAAAAGAACCAGTAGTCGATACTGCATTACAAAATATCATCAAAAACTTTATTTTCTTTATAGTCATATACAGTATAGTCAACTCCCTCTAATCCACAGATTTATAATCTGCAAATCCTTCTAATCCATAATTGATTTCTTAATGTAAAAGAAATTTACATCTCATATTTAAAAAAAATTCACCTTTCTCACCTTTTTACTTTTTTTTTTTTTTTTAAACCAAATCTTTATCTTAATCCTTGCTTTGAAACAAAATTGGAAAGGGGGGGGGGGGTAACATTCTTGTATTTATTATCCTGCAATTCATGCAAACTAGCACTTAAAACAAACTACTATTACATCAATGTTTAACAAAATTAATCAGTGATGAATATTATTTCTGAACTTTCAAAAGTATTCTGTTTTGTATTTTTTAAGTATGTTTATTTACATTATACAGGTACGTATTATTTGAATATGCTTGAATTATTTATCATCATATATGAATGAGATAGATTAGTTTTATTAATACTATTGAAGAAATATTTTATTCTAAAATTTATTAGAAATCGTCTTTCCATTTTTATGTCTATTTATGAATTAATAATAACTGACTTTGTATCTGCAAAAGAAAACTGTAAACAAAGGCAATGATCTCTAATCTGCAAATTCCTATAATCCGCACAACCTGTGGACAAAACTTTTGAGAGTTAGAGGGAGTTGACCGTAAAATAAATGAAAAGTTTTTTAGTAGTTCAATACTGCACTTTATTTTTCAACTTAAAGTAAATACAAACTATGGATTTTTTTTTTTTTTTTAAACCCTAGATAACTTGCAGGAAAGTTTAAAAGTAGGTATATTACTTATTGATGCAGTTCATTGGATACCAGCTTTGAGTTTATACAAAAAATTGTATCCTTTAAAAAAAAAAAAAATAATAATAATAATAATGCAAATATTATGGCTAAAAATTCCATAATTATTATCACTTGCACTGTTTGAACGTATAATATGAGATAGTATCTATGCAAAAACTTCTAAAAATATTAGCATTAAAAAGTAAAAACCCGTCACCTGTATGAAAATATAAAGTCATTACACTTTTTGCTGCAAACAGCTTTTTGAGTTAAAACAGGTGAGTAGATTGCAACCAAACTCTGTATAGAGACGAATCACGATATGAGCTTATCCATTTTAGTTACAAGAATTTGAGTATAACCATCTTGTATGCATGTAATATGCAATTTTTTTTTTTTTAATAAAAACTTATTGTATCTATAAAACAGACAAAAATAAAATATTTTAGAAAAAAGAACCCTTATATTATACTAATATTGTAAATAAAACTTTAGTTACATATTTGTTCAAATAAAAGTAAGACACTTTTAAAACTTTAAGAAAAGATTAATTTTTAATTTTAAAAATAATAATTATGAAAAAAGAAAATACACTAAAATGTTATTAAAAATATATTTTAATAATCAAAAATGTTGTTTTTCAAATTATGGCCCAAAACCACCTATCTTTTTTACTATTCTAGAATTTGAAGATTAATGAAATATATTATGTTTGAAATGATAAAATATTTATTTTAATGTTCTCATTACATATAATAACTTCATGCATCTTAAATTAAGCCCAAGTGTATAGGAACTTTTATATTCTCTAAGAATTATCCAAGAATGATTCACATATGAGAAAGACTAATAATAAAGAATGAAGTTATCAGTTATTACGGATTTAATAATCCACTAAGCTGGAAGTATCAAATATAACGATGAACCTAATTGTGTATATGCACTACAAAAGTTCTAAAACATTTCATGAAAACATGCTGTTTGCCGTTTAACTTAATTTTATGTCCAAAAGGTCTTTTTTTAATTTCAAGATGTGCTAAATTCTTCATATGTACATCAATTATTCTTTCTTAAACTACTCGGTATTTGATACATGGCTACTCGGTGCAACACTAAAAATGATCTTAAAGTTACTTACTGCTACTTAACGGTGTAGCATGGCATCGGGTGCAGCAGATTGTTTAAAGCTCTGTAGATGAATTTAACAACTAAAGAAATGTTTAGGCTTAAAAATACACTTGCATTATATCTCTAGATTACTACATTGGTTGTATAGTCTTAATTTATGAAAAATTTGCATCTACAAATTAAATATTTTATGAATTGATATTTCTAGAGATACGAGACTTGGTTCAGCCTTCATGGTTTGAAAATAAATTTTATTTTGCTGCAGATAGGTTCAGAAAATTGTTGTTGGAATTTTTAAGTTGATTATTATCACGAATTATTTTATGATTCATGGTATACAAGTACTATACATATTTTAATGAAAGATGGTTTAGGCATTTTAATTTCATGAGGGAAGGCTTATTTTATAAGCAAAAGGAGTCAGTGAAAGTTGAAATTAACGACTGTCATTATTTGCAGTTGGTGGATATCTCCATCGATTCAGAGAAGAGATGCCCTAGAATCAGGATTCTACTGTACTTGGGCAAAAGGAGTTATTATCTAATTAGTATTATTTATCTAATGATCACAGAAAAGTGTGACAGTATGGAGCCAGTTTGGCTTTTGATTGTGTAATTTGGGTGGTTTAAATGTCAATACGTAGCATATTAGCAGGAAAAATTGAAGAATTTTAGGATAACTAATGATATTAAAAGATATTTCAGGAAATTTTTTAAGAATTCAGAAAAATCCGGACACGTATTATCCCTGACTGTGAGACTTTTTTTATTCATTTTCAAAGATTACGGCATCTTTTAATCTACAACTGGACACGAATATTGTAAACAAAAATTAAAAATGGATATTATGTTTATAACACAGAAAAAAATATAATAAAACTATTAAAATAATATTTCTTACCTGAAATATAGTATGAAATCCTTTATATAATAAGTACAATATAAAATAAATACTTAATTCTTCTTTATACGATTTGTTATTGTTGCCCGGCGTATTAATACAAGATGAAAAGTGAAAAATTAGCCAATAGCCGAGAACGGATGGATTGATTGATGGATGCGTTTTACGTCACATTAAAAGCCAAGAAAAATGTGAAATATTTTCTCTTTAAAAAACTGTTAATTTATCATCAATAACTATGAAGTAAAATACTTATAATTACAATATACTTCCTGATTTAAAATATTATCGAAATAGTTTTTTGACGAAATGCGAAATTTTAAAATCTTAAATATTTACTTTATAACAAAAAAAAATATATATATTTAGGTGAAATTTTATTTCGTATATATACAATAAATATTTAAAAGAAACAATAGTTTCTTTCTTGCATTAAAAAACAAAATCTAAATTTTTTATTGACAGCATTCAGATTGAACCAACCAACCAACTACAAGACCAAACCGAACAACACCTGTTCAGAATTGTGAGAATTATCAATAGAAATCTTTGCATCGCGTAGTAAAAATAGTTCGATTTTTAAACTGAGTTATAAAAAAAACAAGAGTTTTCCTAGGGAAAAGGGAGATGTCAGGCACATCAGATAAAAGCGATTAATATCATATATAAATTAAATTAAATTCGCTCGAGCCATATTCGAGAAAAAAATCTTACACATTAGGCCGCCCATTTTCGCTTAAATGAGCCAATTCATATCTCGAAATATACTGCACGCAGAAATGTAGCGATTTCGAGGTAGGATCAGACAGAAGGTGAAAGACTATTTTGAAATTATCAGAACATAACCTCCCATATTTCCTGAGATATTAAGTGTCGGCTTTCAGCGGTCTCTTTCATCTTTAAATTCCTGTATATATAAGTGTCGCAGTTTCGTTCGTTTTTCCGTTTCCGCTGAGTGTCGTGGCGCTCGTTTGTTTTTGCGCTTGCGTCACTTGAGACTCTGCCGAGTCTCTTGATATATATGTGTGTGTGTGTGTGCGTGTTTTTTTTTTTTTTTTTTCAAAATTTTCCATTTATTTCCAGCTTTCTGCCTTTCTTCCCGATTACAGTGGAAGTTACCAAAAAAAGACAAATTATACTAAAAAAGAAATGATTTCACTTCGATATATAATTTCAAAAGCAAACTAACTTTAATTTCTTATCAAAATCATACCAGAACTTTGGAAGGAAACAAAATTTCTGCCATTTTTGGGGGGCGAACGTTTTCCAGGTTACTGTGAACGCTAATTGTTCTTAAGTGAAAAGCAATTCAAATTGCACTGTAATAATCATAATAAAAACTTTAAATCTGAATTTTTATGACAATAATTCAAACAGTTTCTAGGAAAAACAAATATTTGCGGTAATTTTCCATGAAAAGGTAAATTTAAATATTTGATTTTTGAGTTAAAAATTCGAATAATCACTAAACGGATTTTTCTCATTTTTTATCTTTAAAATATAAAAATATATATATATATATATATATATATATATATATATATATATATATATATATATATTTGGAAAACGGATATTAATTCAACTCTTGTGAATTTTTCTGAATTGAAAATGAAATTTAACAATATCAGTTAGATAAAGATTAATTCTATAAACAAGTTTCGTCATAGACTTACTTTTTATTTGGTGACTAGAGACGGAGAAGTCGTAAGAAGGTGCGAGAAGCTTTAACAGTGATTCCACGGACTGAAATGTTTAATAGTAAATACTAATTTTCGTGAAGTTGGAGATAATTCAGAGAGGTTCTTTATTTAAATAAAACCTCAATGCTAAGTTTTTTATCAAATCCATTAAATCTATTTCCAAGAAAACCAAGTTTTCGCCATACCTTGCAAAGGGATCTGTTCTAGTTGACAGTGAACGCCAATTATTGTATAGGTAATTGAAGCAGGAGTCTTCTTTGAAAAAAAAAAAAATTAACGTTACATTTTTATTAGAATCGTTAGTACCATTTGTTGTTGTTGTTGTTATGGATTAAGTTTCAACGTTAACTTTCTTAACAGAATGATAATTCAGATTGAGTTGTCTACTCCAAAAACTAATAATCAAATATTTATGAAATCTTATGATTAGTTCCGAAGAAAATCAAATTTCTTCGTTGTTTCGTGAAAAGCAGGATAAACCACATAAAAAAAGAAAAAAAAATAGCCATGAGTTTTAATCCAAATTCTTAGATACAATTTTTAAAGACCAAGTATATTCCTTATTGTGTGCTACGGATGGACTAATTCTTAACATTGAACGCTAACTCTCATAAAGATGAAGGTAAATAAACAGGATTTCTCATCACAAAAACCTTAGTTTTTATCAAAATCATTAACTATCCATTTATGAAAAAATCAACTTTCTGTCATATATTGCAATGAACAAAATGAGGATTAACAGTGAACACTAATTTTCGTGAGGATGATAATAAGACAAATGTTTTTTGTTTAAATCGTTACAGAAAATCGTTGACAAAATCGATAAATCCACTTCCGTGTAAACTATATTTCTGACATATATTGCAACTGGTGAAGTAAGGGTTAACGGTAAACACTAATTTTTCTTAAGATGTAAATAATTCAGATGTGTTTGTCGTCTGAAAAATCCATTATTCAATATTTTGTATTAAAATCGTTTCATCCATTCTCATTAAAACCGTGTTTCTACCATTTTCCAACGGGTAGACAGAGAATTTTCAATGAACGCGAATTTTTATGAATATTGCAATACGCCAGATCAGTTTTCTATCTCAAGGAGGCACTAACTCTACCTCTTTAACAAAACAGTCAGATTCATTTCTATGAAAACTAGTATTTTGTTATATTTTGTAGCGGGCGATGTAAATATTACAAGCGGAATATATATATATATATATAGTTAATAGTTAACGCGACATTTTCGAAAGATAAGGATAAGTGCAATGGATTTTTCATCTCAAAAATCACTTAAGTTCAATCTTTCATCAGAAATTTTAAATCCATCTTTTTTTATAGCAAGTACAATGCCCGTATGTTGGTCTGTTTTGAATAAATGATTACATAATTATCTAAACGATTTTTTTTTCTTTCGTTTAAAAGGATTCGTGATGCTGAGAGAAAGAGAAAGACCAAAAATATTAAAATTATTGCTTTTACTAGCAGAAAAGAACTAAGGTGCCTATAAGGTGCCTTCAAGCCGTCATTTTGTTTATTTCATTCCCTTTTAAGTCTACTTGACCTCTAACTTTCAAATTCAGCCTAATAGTTTCTTCTCTCCATTCAACACAACACAATGGCATCTTTTAAAGCTGCGATTTTTTTACACACTGTGCCGACTTTTATATTATTTTTCCTATTGTATGGAATTTTTTACTAGTTTACATCTGCTCGTTTATAAAAGAAACGTCTTATTTTAGGCAACTATTTTGCTTCTTTCTTCGTTTAGTAAGGATTCCAATCAATATTTGTGTCTGAACTTATTTCTTTATTTCGCACTCAGAGCTCTTGCGTAAAACGCTTGAAATGTAGTGTGAAACCGAAGCCGAGAGCGTCGGGAAAGACTTTCCGATGGCAGAGGTAACCCTAAGCGTTGGTTTAAAGTAATTTCGATATTTGTCTTTTAAAATTATATTTTTAGGTACATTGACATAAAAAGAAAAAAAAACAGAAGAAGAAAGAAATATAGTTGCTAATTTTTAATTGTAAATTGCAAACTGAACGAATTTATAGTAAGGTAGGTTAATACGACAAATAAAAAAAAATAAAAGTACGGTTTAGCCATAGAATGTTTGACTAAAGTTCAGCAGCGTAATTTTAATTTTTACAGTGTAATTTTATAACTTAAACTTTAATGAATATTTATGATAAACTATATGTAATATATGTATATGTATATATTAAGTAGTTTCGAATTTGGAGAATATTTTTTTTTAAAATAAATGAAGCGATGTGTTTAAGGTTAATTTACAAGCTACTTATATTTTATTTTTTTTAAATATATATATCTGTATCCTATTAAACACTCCGTAGGTGCATATTAAATAATATAGAATTTAGGTATAAATATTTTGCACGAATATAAGCGTAGAAAATAAATTTACTTTGCGCTAATTAACAAGAAATGTCTTCTAAAATATTTTTCGCATAAATTGAGCTAAAAAATCATGCCTTTATAATATATGAATACTTTAAGTATGGTCTATTCATTTGAGAATAGTTTATAAAACTCAAACAAGATAAGTTTCTTTTTAAAACATAATATACTGAAATGCATAACAGTTTAATTTTAATATGTGTACGTATATATATATTTCAAACTAGAGATTTAGATTGAAATAATTTCATATGAGATGCTTTTTTAAATAAATGAACTGTATTAAACTTTTATAAAACCTTTCCATGACTATAGAATATGAAAATATGCAAAGAATATGAAAGTTTCTAAAGAGATGTTGAATTGGTTCGAAAGACGTTCATTGAAATTTATTCTAAATTGGTATATATTGAATAGTTTTCTGTGATATTTTCTCATCCATAATTAATATATATATATATAAATATCGATAGATAGATAAATAGATAGATAGATACATTTACTTATTTATAAGAAAGTATGAATATCGTGGAAGTACTGCCGATTGAATCCTACAAAGATTTAAGAATTATATAAAAGACGTATATTTTTAATAATGTTTACTGTTAAACAAAATATGGTATCCTCAAATCAGGTATACTTGATTCATTTTAAATAATTTTTGTTGTGCGTATAAAACATGTCATTATTATCATAATAATTTTTTGGCTAATTCAAATTTTGTAGTTTTAATAATAATAATAGTGTAAAAAATACGTCGATTTTGCGTATTCTATTTAGCACTATCTCTGTATGTTTTTTCTATATATACTGAAATAATTTGAAGAATGGAATCATTATACTCTACTCTCACATGCTTGATCCTTTAACACACAAGAGAAAAAAAATATTGAAACAAATTATGTTTTAATTTGTCATAGTTACAATTTCTTAATTATTAAACTTATAGTACGTAGTAAGTATTATGCAAAAATATCTATAACGGGATATTAGATCATATTTTTATAATCCAAAATGTTTCTACAATTCACCTGTTAATGTACACTTGTGACATTCATTATTTTGTGTTATGATTTCTTTTTGTTGCATAATCTAAATTTCTTCAAAAAAGGTTACATTGTATTAAAGGAATTTTCTTGAGTTAAATTGTTCATTTATTAACAAACACAGATAAAACTGTACATAGATTTTTTTTTTTTTTTTAGTGTAAAATCTCAAGGCAAAACTATGTAAATTGAAAAAAAAAAAAAAAAAAAAAAAAAAAAACATTTCAACCATTTCTAAATGGAAAAAAAAAATAATTATGAACGTCTCCAGAAATTGAAATCGACACAAGTGGGAGAAATACATATGTAGTTGAATTAATACTACTTAATGTGAGTATTACTGATTCAATGCCTCATCTTTGTCTACTCATCTTTGCTTAAATTGTTATATAGATTTTTTTTTTTCGTGTATGCTTTGAATTTTGAATGTAACGTAATTATTCGTGATATATATATAGATATTGTGCTGTATTATATATTTTTGAAAACTAAATTTCAAATCAATTTTAGGAGGTCTGCAAATTTGTACATATGTAAATACTGAAAGTTTAAATATGAATTTTAATAACAGTTCATTCAAATAATGTAAATGACATATATTATGTAAGTTTTTTTTTCTTTTTTCGATTATACTTTAAAGCGTAATATTTCAATTAAATTATTATTAGCTGCTATATTAATCTATTTTATTTAAATTTAAGAATGACGGAATATTTACCTGTAAAGGAAATTTTCTTGTTAAAATTATTTGATGAAAGGTTATGAGGCTTTTAATGTTAAATGCAAACATATTATTATTTAACTTATTGCCCTTGCTATACAAAATATGTTACGTATATTAAAAGTAAACTTCTACAAACAATAGCACAATCTGTTTTAATGATTTACTTTAGACTACATAACGTGTATATCAGTTCTTATTGCATTTACGGAACAGAAACTCTGATTTCCTATTAATATAACTTTGCAAAAATTATCAGTTCTTTAATTAAATTCCTTACATTCCCATCATACCGACGAATATTTATGTAGACTTGCCATTATCCAACATTTTTTTTTCTAACGTTTTCGCAATATAACTGTATTTATACAATTTCTCTAAGCGTTACCCTATTATTATTCATACGTTTTCTTACAAATCAAGTTATGCAACATCTGCTTAAAACTGTTTGGCATTGAAATGAATAAATTATTTATTGAAAGGCAAATATTGTGTAAGAATAATTGTCTATTTACACAGATTAATTAAAATTAATTAAATTAAGCATTTAGCAGCAGTATAGAATGTTAAAATAATTTTCTCATATTTCTATATGTACAAGTATAGGCTTTATTTACACTACAATCAAAATAACAGAAAAAATCTACATAAAAAAAACATACATTTTGTACTATTCACAAATTAAAACAAATAATGAGCCGTAGGAAGAAGTATCAAAGTAATTTATTTAACAATTTAATTGTTTTAATCAAGCCCAAGAAGCAGCGTTTACAGTTCGGTTTTAATAATGAAAAAATACATAAATAAATAAATATTAATGATAAAGTGATAAGTCTAAAATAATAATAAAACGAAATATAATGATTGATCACACATTTAGTTTATAAAATATTTTAATTGAAACAATATGTCTGAATATAATTTCTGATAGATTGCAGTGGAAGACTGCATTTTACACCAACTATGTGAAAAATACCAGAGCCGGGAATCGAGCCCGCGCCTTCCAATTAACTCGCGGATTCTCCAACCACTGAACTACCCTGGCCGATAATCAGCTCGGCATTTCTCACTTTCCAATCTATCAGAAATGAATTTTCAAGGTTGATGATCAAAACTTCTAACTGTCAGAATACGTTTGAAAAGCATATTGATAAAAATAACGTTTGATAAATTACAAACCTTTTTTTAAATGAGTCAATTACTTGAATTGCTATATATACCCTAATCGACAAAATGAAAAAAAAAAAAAAAAAAAAAGCCGTACTGCAGAAAAAATGACTTATACCTTTTTCATTTGTAATAACTTTAAAATTAATGGTTGAAACAAATAAAATTGTCTTGTTTGCATAATACCAATGGTATGAAATGATACAAATGTACATTTTCGTTTTAAAAATTCGCTTTATTGCACTCTACGAAGTACATTTTAAAAATCTTCATAAAATTTTCTTTTTGAACATAATGTAATAATCATACTCTTTGTATTCTATTAAGATTTATTATATGAAATAAACAAGTTATATTTTAATACATGAAATAAAACTATTTATTTGTTAGATCTAAGCATATTTTTATTAAAAACATGTATTCTGCATTGGATTAATTCCGCCTTTATATGGAATTACTGCTTTAATGCACAATGCATAGTTTTATACAGTGTTTTAATATAAATCTCAGAAATTTCAATGTGCCGAATATCACAAATATTTTTTTTCTAGTTCTGGCAGAGTTATAGTCTGCAAATTTCGAATCCTATCCCCTCTCCCCCGCCTTTTTATAGACGAAACAGTTTTAAGCGGATCGCGATTAGGACCATTTCCATGTCTGGTAAGGAAGAAATTCTACCATATCCAATGTGGGAATTTAACTTAAAGTGAAAAAAGATATGATTACTTACAATGGGAATGGGTTCTCCTGGGAATAGATAGGAATTTTTGTCAATTTGAAGCGAATAACCTTACCACAGACGCCGTGTAGTAAGGTAAATTATCATCTTGAAATTCTGTTTGCAGAAATGTCCAAGATACCTCCAAAATAGTCTGTCAGGCACCACTTTTATGAAGATTATGTTTTATTTCGAGTTAATTGATCCCTTGAGCATAAACATTTGCCCGACTGTTTGAAAAGTTATGTACCTCCGTACCATAATGTACGGAAAATGTGTCACTGTTTTAAAAGTGCGATTTTCATTAAGTCGGTCGTATTTTTGTTGTGAGATCTGCTTGTTTTATATAGCTCGAAATAAGTTAAACTTGACACATGAAAGAGAACCACTTCAGCACATTAATTAACTAATCATTTTTTAATTTTTTTAGCCATCTGAGGTTTTTTTTTTTCGTAATTCCTTTCACTAAGAATGGATTTTTTTCAAATTTTCTGTGATTTAAACCTGCTTCGTTTAATACTTGCTGTACTGTGGTTAAAGAAATTATGCTGATAAACACCTTTTCCGAATCTATTTTATGTTCTAAATGTAATAAAAACTGATTTTATAAGAAAAAGTTTTTTAACTTACGGTCACCTCGCTTGGATGAACAACGTGGCCGCTTAAAACCAAATTTCCAGTTTAAACGGCTAAAAAACCTTATATCTTGCCAAAAACCCTTTTACCAATATTTCGTTAATATTTAGTTATTTTGCCATCTTACATATTAAAATATTTTTTGAGTTTCCCAGAAAAATTAATACTTTTTGTCGCATCATTAACTGCTTTATTTTTACCATTTTTGAAATAATTTCTAAAATTACATTTTTCCTGACAATTGCGTCTTGTTTTTAACACTGAAATCTATTCGAAAATTATCTTTTTAAATGATAAAATCATCGGTTGTAGAATGCGAAAAGGGAAATACCCAAGTGCGGCTTTTTTTTTTTTTTTTTGTCGCTTAGTGTATATAAATTCAATTGATTAACAGATATAGATATATACAGGTTGGTGACAAAATAATGTGACTGCCCTTGACTAAGCACGTTTTGTAAAATACCTCAAGAAATACTCGAAGGAATCTTCTATAACTTTGTGAAATTAGATTTTTGACACGCGTATTTTCAAAAACAAAACGGGGACATGAACTGAACATACAGGAAATCTATTACAAACGCAACAGATTTGATTTTTCTTTTTTTTTTAATCACCTTGTACATGCAAAACTCTAAATTGATCTAAATCATTATCATAATGTTCTCTGTGTCACTTTCGTCTGTGTTCATTTGTGAAAGTTGTGTTCATTTATTATCGAACTTTATTACATGATTATAAGAATATTTTTTTAATTTATATTAAATCAAATTTTAACTAATTAAATGCAGTTTTTTAAAGAAAAAAATAAATTTTGAAAACAAATCAAAATAAGAAAATCTCTCAAAGGATGCATTATAAATAGCTTAAAGAATTCTGTTTAGAAAATGAATACTTAAATAAATAAATTAATTAATTAATTAAACTAGTGTTTTTTTTTTCCTTTTTTTTTTCTATAATATTATTTTTTCTAGTTTTTTGCTAATAATTTGCTTAAAAATGCATATTTGGATGAAATGCTCCTTTTAAAATTGTTGATTGATATTTTGATTAGTTGATGACAAACATAGGACAAATTAACTATTACACTTAAAACATATTATGAGCATAATTTGCGTGTGTGATTTCGATTGGGTTAAGACTGATTGACTGCTTGTCCAGTGTTTGGTTTGAATGCCATTCAAGGAGGTTCTTTCTAAGGCTGTCTCAGACCCTACATTGCGTTTCTATTTTGGAGACTTATTGCTTAACTAGCCGCCTTCGGCTACTAGCTGGTTTGCGATCCTTGAAAAGTTCGACTTTACGAAACTCCCGCTTGGTTGCGACTGCGGCGCCTTTTGCCATTTCAGATCCTTCAACAGCTCATTGACATATAGTGAAAATAACTTTATTGAAAAATTTAATCGCAGTAAATTACCACTCGGTAGCACCTACGGCGCCCTTTTTCCGTTTCAGTATCTGAAACAGGCTGTTGGCTCCCCGTGTTACGATCTTTTAAAATTCTGACTTCAAGAAAGTCCAGCTCGGTGGCGCCTGCGGCGCCTTATCCCCGTTTTAAAACTTACATCAGCTTCCACGCTCATACCACAAATAGATTTGAAATTTTTAACTGTAGCAAATTTTCGATCTGTGGCGACTAAGGCGCCGCTTTACAGTTTATGATTTGAAATAGCCTGTTCGCTCACCATGTAAAGGACCTTGAAAATTCTGATCGTGGCAAATCCGCAATCCGGTGGGGCCTACAGTCTCCCAATCTTCTCCCTATAAGTAATTTACTGATAATCAGAATTGGAGATATTGAATTATTAAAATGTCAAAGCACCCTCTAGCGACAGAGATTTGCAATATGTACTCCTCAATTTCAGTTTAAAAGACTTAAATTGATATTTTACCTATGAAATTATGTTAATTAGAAGCTGAGATACAAAGGTAATATAAGCATTGTTATAAGAAAATTTGTGTCTGATTTTTTCGGGTTTTTTTCTTTGAAACTTGCGTGTTAAAAATCCTTAATGCGAAATGTGAACGGAGTACCGGAATTCGAAAGCCTGTATTATAATTAGAATTGGAGATATTGTAATAAAGGTGCTTTGGCTTAACTGTGGTTTTCTCTGAAATTCCCGCACGGAATTTAACGGCTTATATCAGTTTAAAAGTCCGTAATATTTTAAATAATGTGCTATAAGTAATTTAAGCATAATTAGAATTCTAGATATTGAATTATTAAAATATCATAGGGCCCTCTGGCGACAGAGATTTTCAAGATATATTCATCAATTCTAATTCAAATAACTTTTTAAATAATTTATTACTTACGAAGTTACGTTAATTAGAATCTGAGATACAACGATAAATAGACATTTTTATAAAAATATTTGTGTCCGACTTATCCATGTTTTTCTCCGAAACTTGCATATTTCTATATAACTTTAAAAATCCTTAGTACGATATGTGAGCAGAAATTGGAATTCGAAACTCTGCAAAATGTTAAAGAATAAGGGTGTTCTGTGTATTCCGTTGTTTTCTTCGAAACATCCGTTCCTTTTCTACATCTTTGCCCCTTAGCTCTCCCCCCCCTTTCCGTCGCTAATAATAATTTTACACTCGAAAATATCCGCAATCGATTTACCTTGCCTTAAAATCTAAATATACCAACCAATTTCAAACGCTGTAACTCTCTTTTATTTTTTTTAATTTTTGCCCCTTTTCCTCCTTCTTCAAGCCCTCCCTAATAATCGTACTCTTTCAAAAATATTCACAACCGAATTATCGGACATTAAAACCAAATACTACGAAATTTCAACGGCATATCTCAATTTAAAATACTGCAAAACATAAAAGAAAACTTCATATTTTTCCAATAAATATGTCATTTTTTTATTAATATTATTATTATTATTCATATATTTTCATGAAAATTGAACAGTAGCTTTATAATATGTTGTCTAAGCCGAATATTCATTTAAATGTAAAGTAAATGAAAATTAGAAAAAGTTTGAAAATTGCAATTTTCCCCCCCACTATAAAACACGTGATATCTTAATTAATTACAACCATTTCCTTTTTCATCACAGATAGTCGTCTGCCTGTTTCCAACTAAATTTCATACTTTAGTTAATTTAAAAAAAATCTAACTGTCTATCGATAAGCCACTTGCACTCTTTGATTCGGAAAAAAGTCCCCTTTCATTTGGTAACAAATTCGTAACGATCGGGCTAATATTTCTAATTTATTTTCTATTTTTTCTGCTTTTAACTCCGTTAAAATATCTATTTTTATGCAATCGCGGTGAATTCTCAGTCATTGATATTGCTTTTCGATTAGACATAAGTCTACATTTTAATTAATATCTCCGCAACTAATTAAAATTTTTAAATTCTGTTTTCACTATCCCCTCGGGAAGGCTTCTAGGCACCCGTTTGTCAAATTTTATACTTCTGCGTTCAGTAGGGGCTGAACGTATAGATGCTCAGTCAGACAGACAGAGAGGCAGACAGATAGACCGACAGACAGACATCTTCTTTTATTATTATAGATAAATTGAAGTTATTCGCTGAGTGTTGCGTTCACTGCATTTCTAGCGTTTACTTTTAAAACATGAACATCAACCTGCGATTTACGGTCGGAGTTTTCTGTTTTTGTGGAGAAAACCTGTGCTATGATTGGCTACATTCTCTAGTTTTGATGTTAAATTTAGACTCCTATAGTTTAAATGAAAGAAAAATATCTTCAGGACGTCGGAAGACGTTAGAAAAACAAGTGTGTCCATTCTGAGCCCAACAGACACGGTGTAGTGAGTTGAAGGCATTATTTTTAGCTATCACAGAGTGATCGTCAAGTATATTGCGCAGGAGTTGAGAATATCTATTGCTGGTGTTCATTCTATCGTCCATGACCTTTTCAGTTCACTCTGGTTTCACATTGGTTTCAGAACCAAGAAGATTTTTATGATCGGAGCATATAATGATTATAGCAACATTTTTACAAATGTCTACATGAAGTGTGTGGAGATATGGCTATATTCCAATTTGGGTGTATGATGTATGTGCACATAATGTATTTTAGTGCATTTCTAAATAAGGTATTCTTTTTTATCGATGTATTCTTTTTTATCATTGATCGAGTAAAACATACTTTTTGAACGCCTCTATTACAAATGGTGACTATTGTTTTGATTAATATATTTTACTATTATTAAAACAGTTAATGAATTTATTTTTTCGATATTCATTATTCAATAAAACAAATTTATTCGTCAATTTTTTTTCATATTTTCTAAAGAAACATTAGTTCTACTTTAGTTTGAAATTGAATTATACAACTCATATTAAAAATATTACAATAATTGTGAAAAAGTAATAAATAAACTATTTTCCATTTACTTATATTTGGTACTAAATAAATACAATTAAATTTCTTACACATTAAATTTGGAATGTTTAGATAAGATTTTAACATTTGCAAAAAATAAAATAAAATAGATTAGATATACAATAGCTTTCTGAAACACGCCAAAAAATTAGAATAAAATTTAGATTGGTTCAAAATATTAGAATATTTTATTTTAAGCAAAAATATTACCTTATGAATATTAAGAAAATGGTAGTTAATATTTTGTAGCATCCCCTTTAGCTTTACTAAAAGCGTAGAATCGATCTTGCATGCTACATACAAGGTGTTTACAAACATTTCTATCAATATTAGCCTAAGTAGACTTTATACGTGCCACCAACTCAGTTTTACTTGAAGAAGGATTTTCTTGGAGTTTTGCTTTCATTATACCTCATAAGTTTTCGATGGGATTAAAGTCTGGTGATTTTTATGGACAAGGACGTAGATTAATGTTTGATTGGCCGAACCAATTCTTAGATGACAACGAGGTATGCAGTGACGCTAAATCTTGTTGAAAGATGGAATCATCTTCAAATAAACCTGCAGATGATGGAATCATGTAATATTCCAAAATTTTATGATATATCTGAGCATTAACTTTTCGTAGATTATGCATAACTTTCCAGGTCCACCTGCACTCATGCAACCTCAAACCATGACACTAGCAGCAAATATTACAGAACGTTTAAAGCATTATTTATCAAATGCTTCTTGCTTCATTCTCCAAAATCAAATACCTTGATTACCATATGAAACACAAAACATACTTTAATCACTAAATAATATATTTTTCCAATCTTCTTCGCTCCATAAATGTCTTCATTTATGTCAATTCAATCTTATACGCTTTTGTTTTGCAGTCATGAGAGGTTTTGTTTTCGGTACACGAGATTCAAACTGAAATTTGTGGAGACGTCTTAAAGTTGTCGATGCAGAAACTTCAACTACTTCTTCTTTCCATTTTCGGTGCAAGAATCGCACACTTTTAAAACGTTTTATCTTAACTGTACGCTTCATGACATCTCTAGCAGATGTTTTTGGATTTCAAGCAGCCATTTCGGCGATTATTTTGATAATTTCCATCTTTTGAATATTATGTTAGTATATTACTAACGCTAAATTGCGAACAATATAAATAATTCACTATATAACATTGATTTTTAACGTGCCGATGCAAATCAACCATACGAAGTTTAACAGATTCAGGAATATCACTCACACGATTCATTTTAAGACGAAAAAGCAAAGAAACAGCAAAATGAATACTGATTTTAAATAAAATCGTCTGAATTTAATCAATGATGCCACCGGTTATGAATTGTTGATAATTAAAGGAGAATTAATGTGAAATATTCTAATATTTAGAATCACTTGGATAATTATTCTAATATTTTGACTTTTCAATATATATATACATATTAATTAATCTTTTCTAAAATGGTATTAATTTTAAGATAATAAATAAGTTAAACTAACAATAAGTTCTCAAAAAAAATATTCTTTGCACATTTGCATTAAAAAACATTATTGCCAGACGGTATTTTCAATTTGTAAAAAAAAATAAATTATTCTAATATTTTGAATATGAGCTATAATAGATTCATGTTTTGTTATACATCTGGCCATATGCAGGACTAATTGAGGACCTTATGCTTGAAAACAATGTCAATGATTGTCAATCTGATGATATAAATGTTTTTTTTTTTTTTTTTTTTTATACAGTTAAAAAAAAAAAAAAAAAAAAAAAAAAAAAAGATTGAGCATTACGTAATTATTCATTATTAGTTATTTCTTTAATGATCGTCATACATAATAGTCATACGATTTATCACCAAGCACATAGATGCACGAAAATATAATAAACTAAAAACTGCATGATGGAATCACATTTACCGCCTACTTAAAGCAATATTTAATACATTGGGTATATATATATATATATATATATATATATATATATATATAGAAAACAATTGACAGGAAAATATATAAAAATATAAGTTTTACTGATTAGAAAAACCAACAGGAGAATTACAAACCAATGCGCAAGATTGCAGCGAAAGGAAATGCAAAACTTTGATATAGAAACTTCTCATTCACCCCCACACTGAGGGGCCTCCCTGATGAAGATCTCAGTGTTTTTTGGGGTATAATTACATTCATTTGTGTACATATATTTCTACATTTAATTTCATTCATTCGTTTATATATTTCTGCATTTATATATTACTATATATATATATATATATATATATATATATATATATATATATATATATATATGTATAGATATATGTATGTATTGATATATATCAGAGATTGTAAAGGTGCCACAGTAAATATGGCCAGTGTTCAATGCCTCAATTAAGTTTTTCTATATATGATCGTATAACGAAAGATGTTTTCGCAAGCATTCTTTTTCTTCAGAGAGCTTAAAATGCATCAGTAGTAGACACTTAAGGACTCAGCATTGGACACTTTTTAAAAAATTGAGTCTACGTTTGATTTTTTTTTTTTTTTTTTTTTTTTTTTTTTTTATGTAAGTTTAAAAAAAAAAAAAAAAAAAAAAAAAGGTACTTTTTGATTCATCACTGCGTTAAAAGTAAAAAAAAAAAAAAAAGAGAGAGAGAGAGAGAAATAACAATAAAAATAATATAATCGTAGAGCAAATATAAAAAACAAATTATGCCTGTGAAATTTAACGTCTTCAATAGCACTTTTCTAAGAGTCTGAATTTATAAATATCATTTTATGCCCTCTCATGCTCAGTCATTCAGAAACCTTTTTAAATTTTGTGTGTCGTTTTCAAAAAAAAATTTTTTTTTCTAAAAAAAAAAAAAAAAAAAAAAAAAGAAGGTTATATTGAAACATTTCGACGTAATTTTAAATGATATGAACTAATGTTACATTCCTATATTTCAACTTTAGGAGAGTACTGTGCAGCGTCCACAGTTGCATTTCACATTAAACATCAAATAAGGCAGTAGTGGACAGTGCTAAAATGATGGCATGATTTTTTTAATCTAGTTTTGTACACCAGTAAAAATATGTTATGTGTTTACAATATTAATATTTTAGCACATTAATGAATTATACACACGTATTTTAGCATTATTAAAGCACAGGTACCACAAAAGAATTAAAATTTAGCGGATGGAAAAAAATTCTATATTAACAAATAAAAGAAAAATATTATAGAAAAAAGTATCGAAAATTACAACACCCAGTGTATACATATATATATATATATATATATATATATATATATATATAAAACAACTGACAGGAAAATATATAAAAATATAAGTTTTACTGATAAGAAAAATATAAGTTTTACTGATAAGAAAAACCAATAGGAGAATTACAAAACAATGCGCAAGATTGCAGCGAAAGGAAATGCAAAACTTTGATATAGTAATATATAAATGCAGAAATATATAAACAAATGAATGAAATTAAATGTAGAAATATAAATACACAAATGAATGAACTTATACCCCAAAAAACACTGAGATCTTCATCAGGGAGGCCCCTCAGTGTAGGGGTGAATGAGAAGTTTCTGAAAGGACAGTAGCTATAAGCTAATAACTATCCTTAGCCCCCAACTTCTCACCAAACAGAAAACCACCAATAACTGAAGAGAAATCAAACATACATATAATGTATAAAACTACTAAAAATATTTTATAAAATTATCAAATTGTAAATGTTACAAAATTACATCAATTCATTTAAAAATATATACAATACAAAAGAGAATTACCGAAGGTAAACAAGAAAGTATAAAAAGAAATAAAAATTACAACCTTTCAACTGGAACACAAACTATCTTCGGCTAACGGGGCTACTCGTTGGTACTTCAATATCGCCCTTAAATGAGGAAGTAGAACCAACCGAGACAGGAAAAATCTGAAAAGTCACAGTTAAAAATTGTGACGGGAAACAGTTAATTTTCAAGGTACTTTTTAAGTCTTCAAGAGCATATTTTAAATCTTCTTCATTATTGCAAATAGAATGAATTCTTTTAAGCTGTGCGAACATAATATTTTTTAAAACTTTTCTACTCATATTTGAAAACCAATTAGTATAATAACCAATTAGTATATAGTAAGTTAATAATCTTACTAATTGGTTTTCAAATAGTTTTAAAAAATATTATGTTCGCACAGCTTAAAAGAATTCATTCTATTTGCAATAATGAAGAAGATTTAAAATATGCTCTTGAAGACTTAAAAAGTACCTTGAAAATTAACTGTTTCCCGTCACAATTTTTAACTGTGACTTTTCAGATTTTTCCTGTCTCGGTTGGTTCTACTTCCTCATTTAAGGGCGATATTGAAGTAACAACGAGTAGCCCCGTTGGCCGAAGATAGTTTGTGTTCCAGTTGAAAGGTTGTAATTTTTATTTCTTTTTATACTTTCTTGTTTACCTTCGGTAATTCTCTTTTGTATTGTATATATTTTTAAATGAATTGATGTAATTTTGTAACTTTTACAATTTGATAATTTTATAAAATATTTTTAGTAGTTTTATACATTATATGTATGTTTGATTTCTCTTCAGTTATTGGTGGTTTTCTGTTTGGTGAGAAGTTGGGGGCTAAGGATAGTTATTAGCTTATAGCTACTGTCCTTTCAGAAACTTCTCATTCACCCCTACACTGAGGGGCCTCCCTGATGAAGATCTCAGTGTTTTTTGGGGTATAATTTCATTCATTTGTGTATTTATATTTCTACATTTAATTTCATTCATTTGTTTATATATTTCTGCATTTATATATTACTATATATATATATATATATATATATATATATATGGCTAACTTGTAATCCCTAACAACAACAAAAAAGTTCTAACAACAACAAAAAACATAAAAAGAAAATATGTGTATTTTTTTAATATTTAAAATTTATCCGTTCTTGATCAATAATTAAAGTGAAAATTATCTTTCAGAAATTTCCCTTTCGTTTACCTTCTCTTAATTGTCAGAAAGGAATTTCAATTTAAATATCTCGCTCAAAAGGATATTTTTACTCGATATAGGAGAAAATTCATCTCAATTATAATAAAGACGGAGTCTGTTTTAATATTATTTTCCTAATACGTTTTGTCTCATTTTTTAATGAATAAGTAAGACAAATGTCTTAAAGGAATCTTTTACATTGAGATTTTCCCCTTTCATTAATTTTTTTGTTGGATATTATTGAAAATTTAATATGCCTTATTCAATAAATATACATTTTATTTATAATACGATTGTGTTCTATTAGCAATATATTTAAATTTATTTTCGTAGCAATTTTATTAATTGCTAAAATTTATAAATAATGACACTTATTTTTTTCTAAATTATATTTTCTTTTTTTAGAAGAATTCTTACAAACATATTTTTAAGACTATGAGAACTCGACATTTTACGGGGGATGAAAATCCAGAGGGATGGAAACTCGGACGTACTCTAATTGCAGAAAGTGACCTCACTCAGAAATGAACCCTAGATATATTTATCTTATAATCTTTGTCTTCGCTATCATTGCGAAGATGCAGATTATCGGCTTTCTCTAAGAAGATCTTTGTCCGAGTAGCTGCTTTCAGATATCCAAATCATAGTGGACATCCCGTGGTAATATATAAACTGTCAAAGGACACGGCACCAAAACATTGCTTTTGATTAATATATTTTACTGCGACTAAAACAGATATCGAATTGATATTTTTTTAATATTCATTATTGAATAAAATAAATGTATGCATTAAATGTTTATACACATTTTTATACACATGATCGCATGAAGGACGAATTGAATGTCCTTAAGCTTGGAAATAATATACACACCTGACTGTCGCTTAATAATATATCTGTTTAATTGAAAGTTGCATAATGCGTAATTAATCATTGTTTTCCATTTTTTTAAATTAACGCCATACATAATAGATATACGATTTAGAATTAAATGGATAGTTAATTTTTCATTCTCAAAGTGAAAGAATTGTAATTTTAGTACATTGTATGAACTGTAAATGAAATGACATTAGAGGCTTCCTCTGCTTAAGGTGGTATATATTATATAAGAGGTTACATATATACTGATATATAAAAGAGATTAAAAATGTACCAGTAGGGGACACTTGAAGGATCACTTTTGTACCTAATTTTTGTCTATTCTTTTTAAGTTTATGGGCTGAAACTATAACCTGTTTTCATTGCATCATTAAATGTTTTTGTAAATGAATGTGTTGCGAAAAATATTCAATGAAGCAATTTTGTTCTTTTTTATCCAAGAAGATTAAAATGTTCCAGTAGTAAAAACCCAGCATTAACTTGCACGTGCTGCAGAATGGAGGGAGAAGTGGTCTGCGGGCCCGCTACCGCTTGTCGGCGGATGCGTCGATCCACACGTGCTCACGTCAATGACTGCACTGACACCCCTCAAACTTACTACATTGCCTTGTTCCAACCATTTTCATTACAACTAGTGCACTGTGAATGCGTCCAGCTGTGTGTCAGCTGAGATTTTCCGAAAGGACCAACCTGCCCTTTTGAGTCCAATCACCTTGCCCCTCTTAAAGTCGTCTGTCTTCTGGAACTGCCTCTGTTGATGATGGCCTGGCTTTTTCTGCTATTACACGCGTCCTCTGAGACAAGAACAAATTTTCTTCGATGATTTCCCTAGTAGAAATAACGACAGGAAAATTAAACATTCTGCAGATTCCTTCACTTACTTCAAATTCAACGTGCGCTAGGGAGCTGCGAATTCCACATCATTTGCATAACTCGATGAGATGCGTCTATCTGAAATTTGCACAATTTTCTGGCCATTCCTATCTTGGTGTTGCATTTTCAGTGTCGTGAAGAGTATTTAATATTTATAAATTAAATATCAAGGCAACATGTGTAAAAGAATGGAAAATTAGCTGACACAAAGCAAACATACTTTTATTTCTTCTTTAAAAACTACAAAAAAAAAAAAAAAAAAAGTTAGAATTTTAGGAGTTGATCTTACATTAAAACTGTTAGAATTTAACATCAATAGTTTAAGACAATGATGAATGTAACATCAATTAAATTATATATATATATATATATATATATATATATATATATATATTTAAATTATGATAAGTGATGAAATGAAAGTGGAATGTAAAAAACAACAAGAAAAGCCATTTAATAATGTTAAAAAACAAGAAAAATAGTTAAAGTTAAACAATATTTAATCCAAGGAATTAAATTATGCTGTGCTTTCCTCTTCAGCATGTGGGACCACAGCTATTACTATCTATGTAGCACTAGCAGGTTTCGGAAGATATGCTGTCCAGCATACTCCAATTTCAAACAGAACTTCAAACAGAATTTATAATGACTGAAAAGAGATTTCTTTAAAAGTATTTTCATTTCATGAAAATTAATTTACAATATTAACTTGAGATTTGAAATTCATTTATTAAACCTATTGAAATTAAAAAGTTATTTATAATAAAGCTTATATATGAAAATGCTAGCCAAACATACTCCCACCCGTACCTCACAGAAAGAGAAGAAAACTCACCATCTACAGGAAACATTAAATGCAAAATTTCCATCCTCGCTTAAAGACATTTCAAAAATTTCAATTATCTTTCCATATTCATAGGTGTCCAAATAAACTATCCAAGTCAGGCGAAACAAAAAGTTCCACACATCAGCAAACAACTGTCCAAAAAGGCTTTAAATTGCATGATTCACACTGGACATCTATATGCCTCGCCAATCAAAATAAAGCTAGAAGCTGCGGTGTTGACACTAAAAATTCAAATTACTAGTATAATGAGAAATAAAATTTAATGGATAAAAATTTTTATAATATAATAAAGCCTGAAAATTATAAACTTGTTTATTAAAATTAAATTTTAAATTGCATAATCTCTTAACTCTCAAACGTTAATGTATAACAATATTTATGTACATTTTATGACTCAGATTAGAATACCAGTGCGGCATACAGTTAGTAACAAAGTTGAAGTTTTTTTCTCTTGCCATATAAATCAGTACATAAATTATAATTTTTTAAAACAAATGAAATATCCAAAAAATCAGTTTCAAAAATATTATTATTGGTTTTATTTAATTTTAAAATATTTGGATAAATTAAATTTAAGAAATTATCAAAATTGTTGTTAAAAATAATCAAGTCATCAATATATTGATAAGCATGTAAACAAATATTATGAGTTGCAGTGAACTTACATTCAAAGAATAATAAGAAAAGATTAGCCGCACTGGAAGAATAATTAGTTCCCATACCAATACCATGTGATTGTTTGAAGATTTTATCACGAAAAAAGATATAATTATTATTTAGACAAAAATGACATAAATTGAAAAAAAATTCTCTAGGAATATTCAATTCATCTTCAATATAAAAAGTGTCAAAAAATTTTTTAATGATATCATACATTTTATTTATAGGAATATTACAAAATGTGTTTTCAAAATCATAAGTTTTAATAGATGAAGGTTTAAAACAGATTCTGTTAATTAAATCAATACTATTATCAATAAACGAAAAATAACTTGTATTTTTATATTTAAATTTTAGAAAATCATAAATTTTCTTCAAAATGAACTGCAATTTACATTATTTTTTTTACAATGCTATTAGTTGTGCAACAAGTAAATCTAAATTTAACAGGATTTTTATGAAACTTAGGTGTCATAAATAAAAATGGAATATTGCACTCATTAGAAATTTTAATATTCTATAAAAAAAGATTTGATCTGTTTAGAATAAGCAGTAAACATTTTTTAACAATCGTGAATTTTTAAATTTAATTTTGAGTAGTAAAAATCATTATTAATTTCATCTAAAGTTCTTTCAAAATAAAATTTCTTTCAAATGATACCATAATTATTAGCAGCTTTGTCAATAGGAACTAAAAGAAAATATTTCTTAAACGATTCCAAATATTCATTATCTTTTCTATTGAATTGCTGGTAATTATAATTATTACTATTTAAACTTTCAATTAAACTAAGCGTGATAGAACTTTTTTTCTCTGTTTTGTGGTTTCATCGATTACAAATCTAAAAGACAAAAAAAAATCCTATACAGTTTTTTTTGTTTTTGTTTTTGTTTGTTTTTTCTTGTTCGCAGACCAGTGAATTAACATATAAAAAAAGGAAAGGGGGGGGGAGGTCGTCTTTCCTTTATACATTGTTATTATTATTATTATTATTATTATTATTATTATTTAATTTCTTACATTAAGAAGTAATATTATTATTATTATTATTTTGACGCATTCGTGACACTATTTAGATTTCATTATTATCATTATTATTATCACTCTACAAACGGCTGTCAAGATTTCACATTGCATTCCATGGAAATCATGTTTGCAAGGGATTTAATATTGAAATTGATCAAATTTTAATATAAACTGTATATTAATACATTTATTTTTAATATTTATATTATTAATACACTGATTAGTTATAAGAATATAAATCATTACTTTTTTAAGTATTTATTAATTAAATAGTGTTTTTTTTTCCTTACAAATTGCATTATTATTGTATTTAAACCCCTAATTTCAATTACTAAAGTAATTAATCTTCCTATGTTAACACGACAACACAATTGTATTTCAAAATGTTTACACACACACACACATATATATATATATTCATGTATGTATATATATTCATGTAAGTTAGTAAAGTTTCTTTTTGCCGTCCATTTTTTTCTGCAGGAAATTTAACATGCTTTCACGTTTCGTTAATTACGTTTGGTTCGAATGTATTGGGTAGTGATATTTAAACATTTTTAAGTCATACACTTACATAAAACAAAAATTAAACTATTACTCACAATTTTTAATATATAACTGCTCCTGAAGAAATTTTTTTCAATATATACTTTTATCCTTGGATTGTGAATATTTTTCCCCTTTCTTAACGTGATATTTCATTTGCCTTGTGAATTGTTTCAAAGGCTTTTTATGTATATCTCCACATATGAAATATAAATATATAGATATAGATATATGTATTCCATATATATCTTTATATTATTTTATGTTTCATGTATATATCTTTTAAGGCAACGGAAACAGCAAAGCGCAAAGACAGTCTCGGGTAAGCACGTGATTCCTGACGAAGATGTCCCTCCAAAGTGTCAGAGTGCTCATTAAAACCCAATTTTAAAATTGTTGAATACCTTTTATTATTATTAATTAATTAATTAATACATGAAAATAATAACAATATATAGCTATCAATTATACTTCGAAACAAATTTAACTGTTGCCAAAATGCTTGCATTCATTTTTTTTCTTCATGGAAGTATATATTCACATGAAAAATTATCAAAAATTGAGTTTGCTTATGCATTTGATCAAATGACGCCACTGTAACTTTAAAAATAAATTAATAAATTATAAAAAATGTATATAAGAATAAGAAAGGTTGCCCGCAATGTTTCTTTCGCATTTCGTTTCATAGCATTTCTTAATATACCCGAATTTAAATTATTTATCTTTCTTTTAATAGCCTGTTTTTAGCACAGATATTAGACTAGGCACGAAAGCCTTTTATGAAGCACCGTACTAGAATGAGCTTTACTTAGAGATCCTCCTGTGCATATTTATAAATTTCGATGCTAATATAAACCGAAAACCTCCCGTCAATGACATTACTTTCCCGACAGCCATTTTAAGCCAAGTAGCGCATCAATAATATAAAAAAAATATATATCAAATATTTCAATATAAATAATGAAACAGAAACAATAGTCGCATAAATATTTTTTTTTTCGACTATATCACACTCTTAAAAAAAAAAAAAAAAAAATCTAAAATAGATAGAAATTTGTAAGATATTTAGCTAAAGTAATGTTCCAAATTGGAAAGTTCGGTTTATAAACAAAAATATCAGAAAATCTATCTATTTTGAATTTGCGAACCTATTATGTGTTTTTCACTATCTTATTTTATATGTTTATCTATAATAAATAAAGATGTTGTAGAAAATATTGTATCACTCACCTCTTATAAATAAAAAGGTTTGCGAAAAATATATTCGTGTGAAGCGGTATTTACATTTTGTAAGGGAAAAAAATGCTAATAGATGGAGCTGCACGGACACATAATGAGAGATATGCAAAGCAGTGTAGTGTAAATTGCACGGTTTTACGATTAAAACTGCTTATTTTTTATTTTGTTTCCTACTTGTGCATACAAAAAATTTTTGTTGCGATGCTGACTTTGTTAATAAAGCGTTATTGCTCAAGGTGTTTTCCGTTAGCTACGAATTATCGACTGAAACTGCAGTTAGCGGTGTTGGAACTCGTTTGCAAACTGTAATTTCTGGTGATGGCGGTCATATAGAATAGGGTTTATAACATTCACTTGAAAATAAATATAGTTTATCATGGAAAACTGTAATCACGTAGCGCGCACTATCAACGAAAATTTGAACTATTAAATATATATATATATATATATATATATATATATATATATATATATATATATATATATATATATATATATATATACATACATATTAAAAAAAAAAAAAGTTGTCATGAGTAAACCATTTCCTAAACAATTCTACCAATGCCTTCATTTGGTACATTCAATTCCTATATATTATGTATTGTTAAATAAAATAACATTTCTTTTTATAATCCGTGTTTATCTTTCAATCATTTCCAAAAAAAATTCAAAATATATATATAGACATAAAATATTTTCACAAATATTTAAAATTTAGGTATCTATTCTTGGTCAAATATATAAAATGAAAATTATCTTCCAGAATTTTCTCTTTCGTTTACCTTTGTTTAATTGTCAAAGAAGTATTCCATGCACAAGGTCTGGGAGAGAAAATGATCTGTTTATTGGATAAAGGAAAAAATTAATTTCAATTTTAATAAAGAAGAATATACTTGCATAAAATTTTAGATAATAACTTTTTTTGTTTTTCAGTATATAAGAATGACAAATTTCTTAATAGAATCTCTTATTTTGGTATTTTTCATTTTATTTTCATTTTCTTATTAAAAAAAAATATATATATATATATATTGTTCGAAATAATTATTCAAAATTTAAAATATGTTATGTAATAACTATTTATATCAATTTGTAGAGCAATTGTATTCTATTTCTTATATATTTTTTTTGTAATTATAGGTAGAAAAGTTCTATTGAAAAATTTCTATTAAAGATAGATTTATATTAAAAGGATTCATTAATTAATATTTGTTATTAGTTATAGTAAATGCTTAAAACTACAGACTTCACAAAACTCCATATTTTTAAACACCTATAGTTTCTTTTAGACATATAGTCCAGTCAAAATAGGAAAAATAGAAGAAAAAAATCGTGTAGTTTTGAAATTTAGCATACTCATAGCCGAGGGGGTCCTGAACAACATACTAAAAGTCCCCGCCCGTGGGGGGTGAGCGGGGGGCAGGGGGGGGCATTTAAGGGGGGGGGGCAATTTTCAGTTTTTATTAAATATCTTAAAAACTATCGCATTTAGAGAAAAAATGTCAATAACAAAATTAATCTACGTAAAATTTCCTACAAAAATGTATATTACATTTTGTTTGTACGATCATTAGCTTAGAAGATATAGGGAGATGAAATAAAACATTTTCTTGAAAAATTCTTTTTTGCAATAGTAAAATCAACTAAAGTGTGCAATTAAACGGGTTCTTGTCAAATATTTTCTAATGTAAAAAACAAATATATACATAAGGAATATGCAAGGATAATACAGCATGTTTTGTAAGTTTTAAATAATTTTAAGGCTAGTAGGCGCAAGGTTTGAGTAAAAATGTGGATAAGTCCAGTCAAAATAGGAAAAATAGAAAAAAAAATCGTGTAGTTTTGAAGTTTTGCACACTCATAGCCGAGAGGGTCCTGAACAACATACTAAAAGTCCCGACAGTGGGGGGTGAGCGGGGGGCAGGGGGGCATTTAAGGGGGCAATTTTCAGTTTTTAGTAAATATCCTAAAAACTATTGCATTTAGAGACAAAATGTCAATTACAAAATTAATCTACGCAAAATTTCCTACAAACATGTACATTACACTTTGTTTGTACGATCATTAGTTTAGAAGATATAGGGGGATGAAATAACACATTTTCTTGAAAAATTCTTTTGTGCAATAGTAAAATCAACTAAAGTGTGCAATTAAACGGGTTCTTGTCAAATATTTTCTAATGTAAAAAACAAATATGTACATAGGGAATATGCAAGGATAATACAGCATGTTTTGTAAGTTTTAAATAATTTTAAGGCTAGCAGGCGCAAGTGGCGGTTTGAGTAAAAATCTAGGTAACGAAGACCCAAAACCGATTAACATTAAAAAAAAAAAAAAAAAAATCGTGTAGCTTAGAAATTGAGCACAGTTATAAAGTTAAGTGCCCTGAATAACATACTAAAAGTCCCTAACCATGGGGGGCATTTAAAGGGGGCGCATTTCAGTTTTTATTAAGTATCTTGAAAACTATCGCATTTAGAGAAAAAAAAAATCTCAATTGCAAAATTAATCTACGTGAAATTTCCTAAAAAAATTGTATATTCTCTATTTTGTTTGTATGATCAATAGTTCAGAAGATATAGGAGAACGAAATAACACATTTTCTTGAAAAATTCTTTTTTTTTTTTTTTTTTTTTTCTTTGCAATAGTAAAATCAACTAAATTGTCGAATTAAAAGGGTTCTGATAAAATATTTTCTAATGTACAAAACAAATATATGCATAGGGAATATGTAAGGATAATACAGCATGTTTTGTACGTTTTAAATAATTTTAAGGTTAGTAGGCGCAAGTGGTGTTTAGGTAAAAATTCAGATAACGAAGACCCAAAACCGATCAACATAAAAAAATATCTTATAGCTTTGAGATTTTTTTTCTCTAAATGCGATAGTTTTCAAGATACTTAATAAAAACTGAAATGTGCCCCCTTTAAATGCCCCCCCCCCCCATGGTTAGGGACTTTTAGTATGTTATTCAGGGCACTTAACTTTATAACTGTGCTTAATTTCTAAGCTACACGATTTTTTTTTTTTTTTTAATGTTGATAGGTTTTGGGTCTTCGATATCTAGATTTTTACTCGAACCGCCACTTGCGCCTGCTAGCCTTAAAATTATTTAAAACTTACAAAACATGCTGTATTATTCTTGCATATTCCCTATGTATATATTTGTTTTTTACATTAGAAAATATTTGACAAGAACCCTTTTAATTGCACGCTATGATTTTACTATTGCAAAAAAGAATTTTTCAAGAAAATGTGTTATTTCATCTCCCAATGTCTTCTAAACTAATGATCTGCAAAATGTAATATACATTTTTGTAGGAAATTTTGCGTAGATTAATTTTGTAATTGACATTTTTTCTCTAAATGCAATAGTTTTTAAGATATGTAATAAAAACTGAAAATTGCCCCCCTAAATGGCCCCCTGCCCCCCGCTCACCCCCACGGGCGGGGACTTTTAGTATGTTGTTCAGGACCCTCTCGGCTATGAGTGTGCAAAACTTCAAAACTACACGATTTATATTTTTTTTCTATTTTTCCTATTTTGACTGGACTTATCCAGATTTTTACTCAAACCGCCACTTGCGCCTACTAGCCTTAAAATTATTTAAAACTTACAAAACATGATGTATTATTCTTGCATATTCCCTATGTATATATTTGTTTTTTACATTAGAAAATATTTGGCAAGAACCCTTTTAATTGCACACTTTAGTTGATTTTACTATTGCAAAAAAGAATTTTTCAAGAAAATGTGTTATTTCATCTCCCTATATCTTCTAAACTAATGATCGTACAAACAAAATGTAATATACATTTTTGTAGGAAATTTTACGTAAATTAATTTTGTAATTGACATTTTTTCTCTAAATGCGATAGTTTTTAAGATATTTAATAAAATCTGAAAATTGCCCCCCTTAAATGCCCCCCTGCCCCCCGCTCACCCCCCACGGGCGGGGACTTTTAGTATGTTGTTCAGGACCCTCTCGGCTATGAGTATGTAAAATTTCAAAACTACACGATTTTTTTCCTCTATTTGTCAAATTTTGGCCTTCGTTGCCTGGACTAATATCCGTGTATATTTTAACGAAAATTCTGTAATTAAAATACGTTGAAAAACTTTAACGAAATAGTCGTGTGAATATATACGGAGTCTTGACAGCTCTGAAACCTGTTTTTGTCTATAGTGAAATTTCTCAAAAATCTCAATTTAACTTTTCACAAAATTCATAGAAATATATTTTATTTAACTATTTACTTTTTAATTCAGATGAACAAAAAAATCAATGAAATCTTCATTGAATGTTACGCTGATAAAATGATTTCCTCTAAGTCTGAGGTTAATTTGATTTAAAACAAGTTAAACTATTTGCAGCATTGATCTTTGTTTCAAACTTAGTCCGATTTAAAAAAAAAAATGAATATTCAAATTGTTGTAAATAATATATCGTTTAAAATAATCGTTGCACATATTGTTGAAAATGGTACAGCTTTCGAGCAACTACATGCGCCAGTAATTCTGGGGGTCAGGAATGCGGTTCTCTGCTCAATAATCCTAACTAGAGGGATGGAGAAACAAATGAAGAAAATTCTGGAAATTCTAAATACCAAGATAAAGATTTAAAAAATGGGTTCATCGAAACTTTTCAAAAATATATTAAACACAGTTTTTGTGATGAAATTAAATTCATTCAAGTAAAAGTTTAAAGTAATCAAGGCAAAATTAAAAAAGAACTTTTATTGGTGAAGGGTGGCTTTTAACTGTGATAGAAGTAATAGAGAATAAACTACAGTTATGGAAAATAGGATGAAATGGAAGCTGAAGATCTGAAGATAGAAGGGAGCTTCAAAAAGAAAATTTTGATCAAGAACTGAAAGGAAGATTTTCTGCAAAATAAAAGTAAATTTAAATAAATGTAGGAAGAATTTGAGAAAAAAAATGCAAAAAAAAAAGCGCTTCAAAAATTGATAGGAATATTTGAGAAGTTTGAAGGAATATTTGGAAATGAATGGCAAAAGAACATTGAGAGTCTGAAAGAAAAGTCTTCATCAATGCGATATTAAAAAAAAATCATCAATCAGGATATTGAAAAAAAATTTAAAATAAAATAAAATAAAAAAAGAATCCTGAATCAATAACGATTTATACCTATGATGACAGATAATTTTGACAAGTATCTAAACATAAAGTCTTCCTTCATAGTTGAAGTTAATGGATGGAACACTAATGACAAGACAGTTCATCTCGTAGCAAGCATCATTACAGAATGATGCAGCTAGTGTACCGGAAACTGTATCTTAGGAAAGTTGTAGAATTTCAAGGCTCTTAAAAGTGCACTAGAGCGCGTTATAGAGAAAAATGTTCGAAAAAAGAAAGCCGTCTTCAGTAAGAGTTCTACTATCAGAGATCAGCAGAAATTTTTCAAGAACTGGTATCAATTATTCAGAGACTATCACATTTAGCTTTCTCTTATTGGAACACTCAAATTCGTATTGACTTGGCTCTCCAATATTTCAACGATGCCATGTAAGATCAAGAGACTCGAAAAGTCTTTAGGCATGCCTATATCTAAGATGTTGGATCTGCTTTGGTGTATGTCCTTAAGATAGAGGAAACCCAACAAGCTATCTGTAAAAACCGCCAAAACATCAAAGAAATTTTTTGGGTGATTATGCTGACCTTAATTCATTGGAATTAAGCTATTTATGGAAAGGCAGATGCATTGTCTCAGAAACCCTGCTCTGAAAACCGTATGTACTGCACTGAGCTAAAAAAAAATATCATTTGGGAATGTCCAGTTGTGTGCCAAGGAAATTTTCAATATTAATTGAAATTTTTTTTTTCCGACTGAGTGAAAATAATGACCGGGAGGTCTCCCGAGAATGTCTCCCGGTCCAGGCATTATTTTCACTCAGTCGGAAAAATAAAATTTCAATAAATATGATTTTCTTCCACAGTTAATTTTTTGATTTTAATAAAAATTGAACTTTTTCAATGCCGTCGAAACAGGATCCATGGAGCGATCTGGAAATTAGGCAAGCCCTGTTAAATGATCCTGTTATAATGAAAATACTACAATTCATGGAGACTTCCAGCAATAGACATTGCACAATGAGCCACATAACGAAATGTTACTGGGCAATCTTCATTTTAGAAACGGTCTATTGTACGGAAAATGGAATTCTAACGATGGACGGAATTTTAAGTGGCAGATTTATTTACCAAGATCGAAGTATCGAGACGTTCTACAGCAGATGCATAGTAGCCCTACTGGAGACCATTTTAAAGTGATGAAGACTCTCCAGAAAGTTTGAAACGCTTCTGCTGACTCAATATAAGAATGGACGTAGAGAAACAGTTCAAATCTCTTGATACTAGAGCGACATCTAAAGGCGCGAAGAAACGAAACCGAGGAAGATTACCATTTGGGCGGATTGTAATAAAAATCTTTGTTTCTTTGCCATGGACCTTCATAGAGAATATGCACATTCCCGTTGTAATGGGCTATTTCACAATCCAGCCTGAAGCACATCCAAATCCCTATCAACAGGCATGCACAGTTTCTGAGATATTTATTGCAGCAATCGGTGCAAGCGTTCTGCACTACTTTACAGCTCAACACCAATCAAGATCGAATTTCACCTCTGCTGTATTCAAAAAACTGCGTCAGTTACTCTGCATACACAATACACATACAACCCCTTTACATCACCAATTGGATGGCATGGCGGGAGGTTTAACAGCACCATCCTCAACAACTCGTATTAATGAACCTTTCTTCTTCTCAATGAATCCCTCTTGTGTCAATGAACCAGCAGGATTGGTATTTAAAGCTTCTTTTTTTCCTGTTGGTGCTGTCCATGAACCACTGGCTATAATCAAGTGCAGATGCTTTATAGATGTCAACTTCATCTTCCTTCCGATTATCTGTTATGTGTTTCACCAATTTGGCATAATTTCCAGCGGAGTACAAAGAGATTTCCGGGCTCGACTTGAAGACGTGCACAACTTCGCTCAGGAGCGGATTGACATGGTGACGGATAGAATGACGGATACATGACCTGAAATATACGAATCATGAACTCAGGTAAGGAGGATAAGTTTGGTTTTAGAACCCAGATCAACCTAAATGACTCCCTCCCTACAGTCAAATTGGGACGGTGCAGACACAGTCCTAAAAGGATTGAATGACATTGTTGTGCGAATTTCTAAAAGGCTTTCATCAAAACTCAAGTTAGTGCATTATGATTGGTTAGACACCAATCATGATAAACATATGTCTAAATTTGTATGTACGTGATGTAAAAGTTGGTATATAGTGTGCTTATTTCTAAATTGTGTAAACAGCTTAAATTCTTAATTTTACAGTCAGTATTAGTATATTTTTATTGCATGCACTTTAATTCTTGTAATCTAATTGTACAGTTTATTTTGTTTTTACCTCCTGAAAAAGGGTTTTATTGCCAGTTCCATGTATTTCTTAGAAGGGAAACAGTGTTACGAATTTGTAATAATAATTGCTATATTTAGGCAATTTTATCTAAAGAGGTTTAGTCAGGATATAAAATGTTTTTTTTTTTTTTTTCTACCTTGTTTTGCCATTGAAATAGCTCATTTTTACATTAAAAAACTGTTAAAAACCTTTTCCAGGGCAGAAATACCTTAACGACGAAAGTGGCGTGTTTATCAGTGACTATTTTGTCAAATTTGGCGAGAAAATCCTTACTATCGATACATCGATTATCTGCGCTCGAAATCTAATATTTTGCAAAATACCGGGAATATTCTGGAAATATACGATGCTACATAAATGGATAGCATTTCGGCCGTTGTGATTCAGTTTAAGCCAAGCTGCTTGATGTGTTAAAAATTCCTTGACTGAGCCCTTGTAATGAAACAGCTTACACTCTGTGTTATGCTTATTGATTGCAGCATAAGTTGTGTTTTAATGCTATGATACAGTTTATGCTGTGCTTTTTTATGATACTAGCTAATATTTTAGCTGTGTTTTCTGGTAAATCTTAAGATTATACATGTTTGATAGACTTGTAATCTTCTGGTATATTCTATAAATAAAATTTAAAGTCACTGAATGACCTGTCATTCATTAACATACATTTCACGCATGTCATCTCTGCCTACGCAACATTATTGCATATGCTATATATTTACACAGAATAATTAAAAAATTACCCACATATATAGCGAGATAAATCTGAAATTTTGGAAATGGGATGTAAAATGAAATTTTTAAGGAAAGTGAAAGAAATGAAATCTAATACTGAAGGAGAATGTTTATTAAAAATTTGAGATTAAATATGGATATTCTTATTTACATTTCCATATAGATAAAAATATGAAAAAAAAAGGTACATTGAAGGTATAAAAATACAAAGTATGTCTTGTTATGTGCAAAATCCATAAATTGTTTTCGTTTATATTCAAGCATATATTTGTACAAAACCAACTAAAGACACAAACATGAGCAAAGACTATTATTAAATTTCAGATTTATTCAATTATTGTACAAAAAAAAATCTACTAGCATTTGATATTTACCATTTAGTACACTTAGGTTAACATTTAGACATTTAAGAATATGCTCATCTTAAAATATAGAAACTGTAATTTAGAAAATATATGATTAGCTTTGTTATCAAATATTATTTAAATTATTATTAACACATTTTTTAATAATAGTAAATAAAATATTTTTTTTTATTAAAAAAGAGCCTATTTATAATGCATCTACGTAAGTACAGAAGCTTTTAAAGTTAATTATTAATGAAATTATACATGTTTTAAACCGATATAGAAGCGCCGATATGTTCAGCCTATTTATAATGTATCTATCTACGCATGCACAGAAGCATTTTAAGTTAATTATCGATATAATTATACATGCTTTAACTCGATATAAAAGCACCGTTATATTCAGTATATTGTAATAAAACAAGATATTTAAAATAATTTTTAAAATATTGATCTAAACAATAAAAACTCAAAGTTTATAAACGTGCTATAGATGTTAAGTATATAATATGTTTGAACTTATAAAACCTGTATAAGTTATTTGAAAATGTGCGAATTTTTGAATTATTGCTTTTATTATTATTTTATTTATTTATTTATATATCAGAAATTTCAAGGAAAAAACTTTGTCTTATTGACATAGTTTTTTTTTTTTTTTTTTTTTTTTTTTCATTCTTTGGACTTATATAATACATTTCAAAGAATATGAACAATGATTACTTATTGATTATATTAAAAACACTTTAAACACACGTAAAATTAAATTTTATTTAAAAGATAAGATGTTAAAAGATATATATATATATATATATATATATATATATATATCCGAAGCTTTTCGCTTTAATAGTAAAGCACCATCAGGTATTTTTATTACTCGTTTCCAATGGCCGGTTTTTAAATATTTAAAACTTTTATATTCTTTTTTTTTTTATTTATATATTTTTACTTTTGTCTTTAATATTTAAAAACTGCTCATTGGAAACACATAATAAAAATATCTGATGATGCTTTACTATTAAATTGAAAAGCTTCCGATATATATATATATATATATATATATATATATTTAACATCTTTTAAATAAAATTTTATTTTACGTGTGTTTAAAGTGTTTTTAATATAATTAACAAATGACACGTGTTCTATTTAACTCTTTTTTTAGAGATAATTCATGATTACATATTGGTTCATTTATCTGTTTCTCCACCTTTTCCTTCCCATAAATATCTTTGAACTTACATAAAACTCGATGTATATTCAGTCTTTTTAAATACATGATAGAATAATTCGCATCGAAATTTGTATGTGCATTATAAAAGCGTTCTGTACAAAGATTAAAAAAAAAAAAAAAAAAAAAAAAGCAATACATTTTGGTATAACTGTTGTACTCCGTTTATACATGATTTGAAATTTTTATTCTGTGATAAACATGCCATTACATATTTTACAAATGTAATTTGTGCTAACTGTATAAACGCTTTTTTTTTTTTTTTAATTAAAATCACACACAATCAACTGTGGAAGAAAATCATATTTATTGAAATTTTATTTTTCCGACTGAGTGAAAATAATGCCTGGACCGGGAGTCGAACACTCAGTCACTCAGTCGGAAAAATAAAATTTCAATAAATATGATTTTCTTCCACAGTTGATTGTGTGTGATTTTAATAAAAATTGCATTTCTTTCTCCCGTTATCTAATGGTGTTTTCGATTTCCTGCGGCTTATTTCTGTTGAGTTATCTAAATGATAGACCAGAGATGTTTCTGACTAAAGGTTGTCTGAGTGAGTAATGCTGACCGGGGTGTCGGCCTGGATAGCTCAATTGGTAGAGCCTTGACCTTGTAAGTTAATGATCCGGTCCAGGCATTATTTTCACTCAGTCGGAAAAATAAAATTTCAATACATATAAACGCTTATTTTATAAATGTAATAAAAAATGTTCCGTATAGGAAATCATGTTATTAATAATAATGATTTATTCATAAGCCAAAAGAGAATTATTTGGATACATTATGAGAAATTGTGGGATGACAATGTCAAGTTCTATTAGGCCTTTTTAGCTTATAATGATGTTAAAATAATGTATGTTTTAGTATATATGAACTGACTATAAACTAGAAAGGGCTTTACTGAACTCGAATAGAACATATGGAAAAGAAAACACCATGAGACAAATGAACGAACGGAGCAAATAAAGAGAAGAATTGTAAAAAGCTGAAAATGTAATCTGAAATAACAACAATAATAATAATAATAGTAATAACACTAGGTATATTTAAGAAAAAAAATTCTAGAAATATTGCATGGATGTAATAAAAATAAATGTAATAAAAAATATTAATGTAATTAAAAACAATTCCCAATTATTCTCATAAATTTAAAACATCTGCACTGCATATTTAACATGTCTTTGCTCAAAAAAAACTATTTAGAACATTTTTTTTTTTTTCAATAGCTAAAATAGTATGTCTCTTTAAATGTAAATTCATAAATAGATATTTAAGATTAAATATTGTCATATAAAGTTCCTTTCTAAAGGAAAAATCTGTATTAATCTTTTGTAAACCAATATCTAAATCGTGGATAGTAAAATTCATAAATAGTATGAATTTCCTAATTTTATTACGAATCATCCCGTAAGCACTTGGTTGAAATATTATATAAACCCTTATAGGACGAATATTTTTCTGCAGCGTTTTTTTTTTGTCACTGACTTGAAATGAATGACTCATAAAATGAAAATGATAATTATTTTACATATTATTATTTTTTTTATAATTATACGAATATATATTAATCCACTCTAAACAAGACACATATTTTAAGTATAATTTGTATCATTTAAATATATATCTATATATATCTATAATCTTGTATCTATCATTAAAGATAATTTATTTAAAGAGCATTTTAATAATTACTTTTTTATGCTTCTGAGGAAACTATCTGAGACTGTGTTATTTAGTTATTCGAAAAACAAGTTGACAAACTGTAGGCTCTTGTTTTATAGAATAGGCAGTCTATTTTGACCAGCCTATCATAATTCACCGTAAATATTTAACGAAATTTTATTTTTCCGACTGAGTGAAAATAATGCCTGGAACGGGAGTCGATCCCCGGATCTTAGACTTACAAGATCAAGGCTCTACCAATTGAGCTATACAGGCCGACAACCGGTCAGCATTATTCACTCAGACAACCTTTAAGCACAAACATCTGGTCTATCATTTAGATAGCTCAACAGAAATAAGCTATTTCTGTTGAGCTATCTAAATGATAGACCAGATGTTTCTGCCTAAAGGTTGTCTGAGTGAATAATGCTGACCGGTTGTCGGGCTAGATAGCTCAAATGGTAGAGCCTTGACCTTGTAAGTCAAAGATCCGGGGATAGACTCCCGGTCCAGGCATTATTTTCACTCAGTCGGAAAAATAATATTTCATTACATATGATTCTCTGCCAATCAGTTGATTGTGATTTTAATAAAAAATTGTATCACCGTAAATACTTTGTAAAATATTGTTTCTATTTTTCTTTCTATTAAACACTAGTGATAATATATTTTTGGAGAAAAATGAAAGAATGGACAACAACGAAAAAAAAAGTAGTGCGCTACCTACAACCGGTTAGTTTTTAAACTATATTTTCCCTTACAGATCCATCTAAGTATTCTGTGGAAAGTCTAAATAAATTATTTAACATGTTGTTTATTGATTTTGAGGCTATAGAACAGTGCCCGAAGCTCAATGGTCTTCAGCATGTGTAAGTAGTTCGATTTGACTGTAAAATCGAGAAGATGGATTTTAGAATATATGTAAAAAATCATGTAACTATGTTTTTGTTTTTTAAAAAGTGTAGAATATAATGATACAAATATATATATACAGTCGACACCGGTTTTAACGTACTGTCAGGGGACCAGAAAATATGGTACGTTATAACCGAAGTACGTTATAAGCAATATTTCCAATGAAATTTAGTGCCTAACGAAAGAAAAGGGTGCATAATAGCACTCGAAATAATAGAGATTTTAAATAGAAAGTTTATGAGTTTCTCAAAATAAAATAAGAAACAAGAAAAAAAAATATATTTTACTACTTACATGTTTATTTGGAAAAATAATCTGTTATTTTTCGTTGTTTTCTTTGATTAGATGACACAGTAAAAATTACATTTTCAATAATTATAATGGAACTTTTCAGAGTCTCTGAATAGTCAGTATGGAATTCAACGAAGCGCGATAAAGTGTTTATAGCACTCAATGCTTTAGATACTTTAGGCACTTCCTCTTCATATTTATCTTCATTATCATCACTTTCACTGTCTTCATTGATTGATCCAGAGACTGATGCAACAATCTCGCTATCGGATGGTGTTTCGGATGTCGCCAGATCATCATCTACGGTAACGTATGGATGAATGTCCTGTTGAGGAACTATAATTTCGATGTTCTGCATTTTCAACCATTCTGATAATGGTATGTTTTCTTCATCATCACTTGGAGTTCCAGCAGAGAGACGCGCATGACGAAAACAATTTTTAATTGTAGCTGATATGACACATTGCCAAGATTTATTTAGCATTCTTATCTCATCTAAAACAGAAATGGTGAATTTTTCTTTATTTTCTAAAGCCAGAATGTAATGCTGTATGAAATATTTTCTAAAATGAGATTTTAGGCTTCGAATTACACCCTGGTCCATGGGTTGCATTTTTCCAGTCGTATTCGGTGGAAGAAACATTAGTTCAATATAACTTAAATTATCCACTAGTGGATGTGCAGGGCAATTGTCCAAAATTAAGAGAAGTTCTATTTTATTTCTTTGCAGTTTCTTATCTCATAACCGGAGTTCCTTAGGGAATATCTCGCACGTAATCCACGCTTTCCGATTAGCAACATATCGAACAGGCAGATTTTTTACATTCTTGAAACATCTCGGCTGTTTTGATTTCCCTATGACCAATAATTTTCTTTTTTCATTACCAGTCATATTTGCACACAAAAGTACTGTCAACCTCTCCTTAGATTGTTTATCGACAGCACATTTATCTTCTTTGAATTTTAATGTTTTTTCTGGAGTTAACTTGTAGACTATACCCGTCTCGTCACAATTAAAGATGTCTTCTTTGGCGTATTTCTCTTTTTTTTTTCAAGCCAGACTTAATTAATTCATTTTTTAACAGCTGCCGTTGACACTTCAACAGCTTCTCCAGAAAACTGACCACAAACAATGTTATGGCGTTTTTTAAATCGTCCCAATCAACCTACTGAACAAATAAAATCCTCATTAAAGATTTTAGCAAAGTCTTCTATTCTTGCTTGTAACACTGCTCCTGTAATCGGAATATTCATGTTTCTTTGTATCGTAAACCATTTTAATAAAGCTTTATCTATGCCTTCGTGAAGAGTTGTCCTAAGTTTTTTCGTTTTACTGCTAAACTGTTCAAACGCAGCAATGATCGAATCTTTGTATTTCTAAATTGTATTAACAGTTGTTTTAGACAGATTCAGTTTCCGACCGATTTAAGCTTGCGTTTTACCACTATCGATATCCCGAATAATTTTTATTTTTTCGTGTAGCGTCATAGCTTTTCGTTTACTACAAGTATCCATGACTTAAACAGCAAGATAAACTTCAATAGATATAGTACGCATACACAGACTGAGAAACTGAACTCGAATAAATGTTTCAAGGGTTTCTTGCTCTCGTTCTGAACACTTTTACAAACAGTAGTCAATCACAGCACCTGCTCAGGCATGCTATTCCCCCTCCCTGTATGGGAAGCTTCATTGGGGAGTGTCATTCATATCCGCACCTCTTGTTTTCCATTAACCCTTGTCAATTCGTCCTTGAAGGAAGAAATGCCCAATTCTCTTAGCGGGAGGGAGGCAAAACAATTTTCCCTCTTCATTCTAACATGCTCATTTACCACCCCCTTCCCCCCCTTGTTCTCTCTAGCAACTGGAGACATCGAAAGACGGTATCCGAGAAAATATACCGATTTCCAAACCAGAAATCTAGGGTTGACATCAAATTTTGGCTTTCCGCTCCAGTCTAAAAGGTCGTTATAACCAGATTAAGGCTTTTGCATAGTCGGTTCAGCCGAAGATGTAAACCATTACATTATATAGGGTTTCATTCGGGACCAAGTGTCTGAGTACGTTATAAGCGAAAGTTCGCTATATCCCAGGTACGTTACAACCGGTGTCGACTGTATATATTTCCCTTACATATTCTCTACATAGTTTTAATTCTTGAAAATATCATCCTTAAAATACATATATAATATTTTTTTAATTGCAAATTTAATATGTAAATATATGCTAAAATGACAAAGTTTATTTGAGTTATTGAAATACGTATCACATAGGCATGAAATACGTTCTGCGGTAACAAGAAATATATTTAAGGAAAAAAAATTTCTGTTTCTAAAGAAATGCGTAACCCTATTCAAACCGAATTGCACAAAACATTTCATTTTGTTTGGAATTCTGGACCTACATCCTTTCTTAAATGCAATATACTTTTTCGCCTTTATTTAAGGAAATGATGCTACGTTTTATTCTGTTCGCATAGGAACATCCAAACTCCTATGATTCTTTGGATATACAAACAGTATTCTCTTTTATTCTATATGATTGTGTTGTCTATGATATATATATATATATATATATATATATATTTTTTTTTTTTAACAATCAAAACATTTTTTGAATCTGCTTTATAAACAATTTATATTAAATAAATTAGTATTAAATTGTAATTGTATTTTTACTTGTTGCTATGATATTTCAACTTTATGTTTACGTATACTTATAAAAGAAACATTATATTTTCCTGTATTACTCTAATTCAACTAAAATATCAAATATAATGCAATAAACTACAAAATTCTTTTCTTGTCACCAAAATGGAAGCATTTGAATGTGCACAAAACATTTTCAAGTAGTCTGAAGCGATCAATAAGAACGCAAAATATGTACTGCAAGTTTATAAAAAAAAAAAAAAAAAAAAAAAAAAAAAAAAAAAGTTATTTTAGTACCACAGGACTATTTCTTCCAATCTTGGATTTTGTGTTGTTAGCATTTTATAGCCTATCACCTTCATTTGTCTGGATGCCTGCCAATATCCAATTTTAATTTCTTAATCTATCTTAAAATATTTAGAAATTTCATTTATAAACTCATCAACCGTGAAAATTCATTTTAAGTAGTTTGGAATATGAGGTAGATTTTTTTTTCGTACCAACTATGTCAAAAATGCCAGAGCCGGGAGTTAAACCTGAGCACTCCGCCTTACGTGTGTATGCTCTTCCATAGAGCAGCTCTGGATAAAAACCAGCTCGGCATGTCTCACTTTATAACCGTTAAATCTGCTTTTACAGATACGGTGATCTTGCTAACGGCTATTATGTAAGAAATGTAGACTGTTTGTGAGCCCGGGTGGATTAGTGTAAAAGCATCCAGACTTTAACCATAGGGCCCGGGTTCAATTCCCTGCAATGGCAATTTTTACATAGTTGATATAAAAAATAAGCCCTATACTCCAAACTAGTTAAAATATTTAAAGATATTTTCTCAAATCCGTGAAAACTTTTATATTTATGAAAAACTATTCTTAAGCTAGAAATTATTTCTCGAACGCATGTAGAAACCATAGATATATTATTATATATAGATCTATCATCCCCATGTTACGACCAAAAAATTTTGAGGCCGAAAAAAAGTTCTTAAATCAGCCATTAGAGAATATTGAAAAAAAGAATAAAAAGAAAAATGAATTTGAAACTGTAGATGGAGTTTTTCATTCACCTTTAGTAAATAAATTATTCATAAATTTTATTTACTAAATTATCCGTGTGTATTCCTGAGTGTGATTTACTCGGGAAAAGGCAGCAATTAGAGTGACTTTCCCCGAAAAAAAGGCGTCATTTTTTTCCTCTCGCTGATCAATCTATGCCTTATTACTATATCTATGGTAGAAACCAATTGCCAATCTTGGTATCTGCACTACAAAAATAAATAATAAAAAAAAAAAAAACTGTAAAAATACAGGAAAAATCTGGAAGCTGGGGTGCCAGTTTTTCTCCGTCAAATATGCATTTTAAAACTGTAAACATGTATCCCTGACATATATTTTAAGCAGGAATCCTATAAATCAAACAGGTTTTTGTTAAAAGTACAGTTTTGTCCTATATATTTGACGGAGAAATATTGGCACGATTTTTTTTTTTGTAGGGTGAGACCATCAATATTCAGTTGGAGGGCTTCTAAATATTTGCTGGCTATATCTTCAGAATATATATTGATGGTGGCTTCTGAATATCTTATGGTGAGAATCTGAATATCTTATTGTCTGAATATACATTGATGATGGCTTCTGAATATTTTTTGGCTATATCTTCTGAACAGGGTTGCCAAATTTAACCTTTTTATTCAATAGTCACCAATAATTTTTATTTGTAACGTTTGACTAATATCTTCGAAGATTGATAGTGTATTATGTATATCAAATGTCACTTCTCAAAATTATTGGTGACTATTGAATAAAAAAAACGGCCAAATTTGGCAACCATGCTTCCGAACACATAATCATAATGGCTTCTTACAATGTGACGGCGATATCTTCTGAATATATAATGATGATGGCTAATTAATATTTGTTGACGATATCTTCGGAGTACATATATCCATGATGGCTTCTTGCAATGTGTTGGCGATATTTCTGAATATGTATTGATTATAACATTGAACATTTTTTGGCGATAACATGAGGATATGTATAGATTATGGTTTCAGAATATTTGTTGTCGAGGCCTCTAGGATATGCATGGATAATGACTTCTAAATATTTGTTGGCTATTTTTTCTGGATATATTTTGAAAATGGCTTCTGGATAGATGACTACTTCTTCTTAAAGTGTATGTCTTCTGAATAGTTCATGGAGGTTTCTATACATCAATATAAAAAAGAAAAAAAATGTTTTTAGTTACAAGATGGTAATATATAATTTAGTCCTGTGGTACTAAATAAAATTCTGTGAAAGACATAATTTTCTTTTTTTTTTTTCTTTTGGTTTTCAAATTGTCGCATCTAAAGTGCTTAGTAAGAGACTCTTTTTTTTTTTTTTCATTACCTCAATACTTAGGATATCTTTCGTAAATTTCAACGTTGTTCTCATTTCGCATACAATATTATTAATCTGTCAAAGTTTATAAAAATTGGAAATGTTATACGAAAATTTATTTTCGAACATTAAAAATAATTCTTTTTATAAGTGTTGCATGAAACGCAATTTTTGTCTAAAAAAATAAATATATAAAATAAATAAACGTATATATATAAAGAGAAGATATGTTTAAATATTCAAAATCTGTGATTTTTTCTTTAAACGAACAGAATTAGCAACTTATGCATTCAGAATATCTTGCTTGCAACTCAAGAAATACTCAGTCATAAAAGTATAGGTTAAACTCAAGTAACTGCAATTTAAACTTAAGATAAACTTTCCTTTTAAAAGAAAGTAATTGTTTGCATGAATTATGTATTAAATATATCATATTTTTTCCTTTATTTTTTCCTTCAAAGAAAATTACAAACGTACAAAATATTTCGAAGCTTTACAAGATTTTTTGTGTTTACACTAGAAACTTGGATACTATCTTTTTTACATGCACTACCGGGACAAAGATCCAGCAGCTCTGTTTGATGAAAGAAGACCCCGACACAGCTAAATTGTCGAAGACAGTCTAGTTTTTTTAACTAATAAGATGCATTCCTAATCAAAACACAATTGTATCATGATTCAAAAGACACGTATGTGAATATATTATGTGTAAGTTTAAAAAAAGAAAATATAGAGAAAAAATTAGTAAAATACTGATTGAATGTAGAAATAACGAACTCAAATACAGGTTTTAATAGAAGAAAAATGATTTATGGTGTTTAAAAAAAAAAAAAAAAAAAATAAAATGAAAATTTTAGACTATCACATGAAATATATTTAAAGTGACTCTCTAAGTGTTAAGTAATAAACTTAATCTGGAACTTAAGGTAATGATAAAATAAAATAAAAATTAACTGTTCACAAGTCTTTTTTTTTAATGGGCATGTTTGATATTATATTACGAAATATACAAAAAGCAAGAGAAAGTAATATAGATAGATATACTAAATTTTAGAAATTCTCTTACAAAAACCACTTAACATATTCTTATTTTTAGTTAAGATAAAAGGAAGATAAAGATTATATAAAACTTCAAAAACTATTCAAAATAATCACCAAGAAGTAGTCGTCTTCAATTCAGAAGCCATTATCAAAACATATCCAGGAGAAATAGCCAACAAATATTTAGAAGCCAAAATATATGCATATCCTACAGGCCTCGAAAACAGATATTCAGAAACCATAATATATACATCTCCTCAAGTTATCGTTAACAAATATTCAAAAGCTATAATCAATACATATTCAGAAATATCTCCAACAGATTGTGAGAAGCCATCATGAATACGCTGAAGATATCGTCAATATATATTCAGAACCTATCATCATTATATATTCAGAAGGTATCGCCATTAAATATTCAGAATCCAAAATCAATGTATATTTGGAAGATATAGCCAATATATATTCAGAAGCCATTCAATTGAATATTGATGGTCTCAGATACCAAGATCGGCAATCGTATTCTACATGTAATCGAGGAAGAATCTCTAGCTTAAGAGTAGATTTTATAAATGCAAAAGTTTTTACGGGTTTAACAAAATATTTTAAGATATTTTAAATTGTTTGGAGTATAAGGTTGATTTTTATACCAAATATGTAAAAAATACCATAGCCGGGAACTGAATCCGAGCCTTTCTCTTAACGTGCGGATGTCCTTCCACTAAGCAACCCTGGGCAAACAAACAGCTCGACATTTCTAACGTAATAACCGTTGTCAAGGTCACCGTATCTACAAAAGCAGATATATCGGTCATAATGTGAGAAATGTCGAGTTGGTTATAAGCCAGAGGGGCTCTGTGGAAGAGCATCCGCAAGTTAAGCGAAAGGCCCGGGTTCAACTCCCGGCTCTGTAACTTTTCCCTTAGTTGGAAAAAAAATGTAATCTACCTTATATTCCAAACTACTTTAAAAAAATTTTCACAGTTGATGAGTTTATCAATAAAATTTCTAAATATTTTGAGATAGTTTAAGAAATTAAAATTGGACATGTGCAGGTATCTAGAAAATTGAAGGTGATAGACCGCAAAATGATAATAACACAAAATCCCAGATTGAATGATATAGTCTTATAAAATAAAAATAAGAAATAAGATATTTACTATTAAATCACACACACACAAAAAAAAAAAAAAAAAAAAAAAAAAAAAAAAACATTGAGCAAAATTTCATTTTAAAAATCCTTAACGTTTAAAACCCCATGAAAATAAAATTAAAGAAAAAAAAAATATTTCCAAACTCTAAAATAATAAATCTTGCTGTAATAAATTTGTAAAATTTTATTCTGTATCTGAAAGTAAAATGGCATTCTTTAATTTTCAATTCGCATTCTTCTGCGTGCGTGTCTAAGAGGAATTTCAATTTAAAATTCTTAGAAAGTTTTCAGACAGTTTTTTTTTCCTTCTTTCTTTAACAATAAACAGATTCGACTTGAAATGAAATACAACAATTTTCTGTTTAATAGTAATAAATAAAAACAAAATTTTAAATAAACTTAAATCACTACGCTTTTTATTTTTATTTTTTTTCAAATTATCATTATACAGATAAAAAGAATATGCTAAACAATTGAACTTAAAATTTTCTTCACACATCATAAATTAATGTAGTAAGTATGTTTTGTGAGTAAGTTTTTGAGTTAATTTTTTACTGTACACCAGCTCTTTATTTTTGTTATTAAAAATAAACGTTTACTGATTGGCAACCTCAATACGGCCATGTCGATTTAAATAGAAATTGGGTCAAATTTTAGCTATGGAGGTTAGTTTCGGATCGCGACCCCACTAAGATGAGGTTTTGTAAAATTACTCCATTTGACATCCTAAGATGGCGCCGGGCAATGTCGAGTTTGCGAGAATAACTCGGCTCCAGAATATTTTAAGGGAAAAAATTACAAATGGTGAAATTAAGATTGAATGAAAAAAAAAAAAAAAGAGGGTGTTGATTCGAAAGTAAATAAATAAATAAATAAATAAAATAAAAATAAAAATAAATAAATAAAATTATATACATAGATTTAAACGGCTGTGCGTCTTCAGGAAGATATTGATAAAAATCCATTTTGTTTTAGACATTCAATTTTGGGCGAGGATTATGAGGCACAATTTGCAAGCCCACTTTTTGCGTTAAACTTGTTTTTGGTGAACTATCCGAGCTTCAGAGACGAGTTTGGTGTATTAGTTGATTGTTTGCATTGCACACTCACAATGATGGGATTTTGCGAAATTCCCACCTCTGCTATTTATAGGCAGTAAGAAATATTTTTCCAAACGTAACTCTGCTCCTAACTTTATACCTGGAAGCTAGTTTTGTGTGTATGTTTTTGTTAACTGTACCCCACACGCATTATAAATGGATTTTGCAAAATTTTCCATATTTCATTGAACCTTACTTTTCAAGCATAACATTTTTCCCAATTATCTCAGAATGAATATTTTTTAATTTGTAGGTTGGTTATCTATACCCAACATGCACTCTGCCAGAAGTTTGAGAAAATCCTTATTTCATCCGAGGGGAAAGTCAAAAAATCAATTTCAAGCTTAACTCTGGTATAAAATACCTCATAATGTTGAGTTTTGATGGGTGTTGGTTATAAGAAAGAAACATATTTTTGATGAGATTTTGAGAAATTCCCAACTTTGTTCTTTGAAAAGAGGCGGAGGGGCAGAAACACAATTTTTAGCGTAAATCTGTTCCAAATTACCTCAGGATAATATTTTCGATATGTGGGTTGGTTTTCGCGTCTGAATATTGCGTAGGTGTAATTTTTTGTTGCTAAAAATTAAAATTGGCAGACCAAAGCAGGTGTGGGTATGAAACTATTGAATATAACGGGGACCGAGTTTCCACTTTGTGTAGGCGTAAAAGAAGCCGTTGAAGGCACTGAGAGCCCAGCCAATATTCGTGTATGAATACATTTGTTTCTGTTAAGGCGTTTGTGTGTGCATTGTCGCAGGAACTGGAAAGCAGCGTTAAACATGATTGGAGAAGAAAGCCTCTGAATCCACATATTAGGGATTTAACTAAATTCGATAATATTTCGTAATTATATTTTCGAGGTTTTATATTAATAAGTGATATGAAATTAGATATATATATATATATATATATATATATTTAAATATGATGATTAGTGAAGAGGATAAAGCCCGCTAGTTTTATTTGTATAGTACAGAGATGGAAGTAAAAATAGTGCAGTTATTTCGTTTAATAATTTTTTTGACCATACATTTTTCATGCAATTTTCTTGTATTGTTAAGAAAATTTGTGTGCAATGCCGTTTTGAGGAGAAATTACTTTATTCCTTTCTCAAATATATATTATATTGAGTCTACCAAAAGATCTACTTGCCTACATGTACTTTAAAAGCATAGCAGATAAACATAGAGAATTGGGATTAAGCATTCTTTAAAAATTCTCCCTTAAATATATATATATATATATATATATATATATATATATATATAGCATTGAAGAATTTTTGAATATCAATCGGGAAGTGAGTACTTTATTATATCAATGTTCAACAAATATCTTCTTAAAAGAAACATTGCAAAGAAAATCTTTCATTGTATACCCTGACGGTATATTAAAGATGTTATGACTCAGTAAGGTTTTCGCCATAAATCCCATCCTACTCCACGTATTTCAGGATTATTTTAAAAATGAAAACGCTGGTAATATATTTCAATAAATTGAAAAAGACCTTGTTTAGTACAAATTGTTCTGGTTTCTGGGTTGTATCGGAACAATCGTAGTCTAACTTTGTAATTTAAAACTTGAAAGATCGTTCACTTTTGTTTAGCTCATTAGGAATATAAAATTGGAAGAGGCGATAAGAGAAGAAACTATGTTAGTTTTAGAAAAATCAAAACAATGTCCATTAGTCAGCAGTGGTAATCAATAAGTTATTTAGAAATTTCTTCATTCCGAACATTTTGACGGTGTTCTTATTTTATATTTCAAACGCCTTCGAGTTTCACTATTTTAACTTAAACTACACGAAAAACAAGCGATTAAATAAACACCAGATCGGTTTTCAGTATGAATGGGATCTTTAAGAGAACATAATTTAATTTTGATGACGGGTTTGTAAATCACTTAAAACAAAACTGTGAGATATAGAAATTTTAAAAGAAACTGGTGAATAAAATGTTAAATCTACTGGCATGAAACCATGATTGTTTAATTTGGAAACAGAAGTTTTAGGAATTTTCAATTTATGTAGGGCTTTATAGATGATAGAAGGATTAAATCCTCGAATTTCTTTCCGAAAACTAGATGGTTCAGAACAAATGTTTAAGGAGTGAAATACATAAGTATCGTTTCATCCTATGTATTCTCATTTTATCCAAACATTTTTCCATTAGTTCATGTGTTATTAATCATTTCTTACTGTACATAATTACACATAAGTATACACAACGTACATAAAATCTAAAGGGTGTACAATCCGGTTTAAGTTACACTAACAAAATCATCATAGGGTTCGTATTTAAAAATACAAGCCTTTTAAATACAGGTGAGCAATATACCTTCAAATAAAATATTCTAATTATTATTGAATTAAAGATCTTCATTCCAATAACTATATATTTTGTCATTATCCGTTATTAAAAATATATATTTTCTAATGTACCATCACCATAATGTACATCAATGAGAGAAAATTTTCAGAACATTTCACCGCCAACAATCTCAAACCACACCATTAACTTATATTCGAAGCTTTAAGTGTTTCACACATTATATATTCCAATTACTATCCGTATCAAAAGGCTCTTGCAATTTTTAATAAAAATATAAAATTGCTCTAGAAACTTTTTTTTTTGACTGGCTATAAAGATATGTAGGTGTATGTAGGTACAAAGGTATATAGGTGTTGTCATTATTATTTAATATATAATGAAACAAAATACTGTAATTATATAATTTGTTTTCGTATGTAAAAACTTACATTTCAGTTACATTTTATACAGCAGAATGATTATAATACATTGTTGTTTGTAATTAAAAGAATAAATTGGTATGCATTCCTTTTCCCCTTAAGTTACAAGAAAGCTAAATAATCATATTTTGTTTATTTATAAGAGAAATTTCATTTTGAGACTACGTATTTGTTCCTTAAAACCCGCAATAAAATAAACAAAGAAAGAATATTTTAAGTATTAACTGGAAGCAGTTTAAGAATTCCACTGTATGAAAAGATTTTCTAAATCTTGAAAATTTCATTATACGTTTGGATTTCGAGTGGTTTTTCTTCGTTTTCAATTCGTATTTTCCGACTTATCTGTCAAAGTGGAATTCCAATTTAAGTCTCAGACAGAGAATGATTTTTTTATTCAATTTAATGGAAAAATCGTCTCTTCCGCAATAAAGAGAAACATTTATAGTATAAAATTTAAAGATATTGGTTTGTGTTTTACTTTAATGAAATATTTAAATACACAGTGATACATATAAAAATATTAAAAATGAAATTTCTTGAATTGTTTCATAATATTTTATTTTAATATACGAATATTTTGATGTTTTTCATACACTACGTACAACTACAAAAAGCGGATAGCTAAAATAGGTTTTATTTTTATTAAAAGAGTAATTATTCATTAATAATTAAATCCAAAGATTTATTTTTATTTGTATTTTATTTATTTTTTTATTTTTTATTATGAATCTTGAAAATGCAGAAGATTGTGTTCCCGCATCAAAAACATTTAAAAATGGATGCATTAAGATTTTAGCAAAATTGTAATTAATAAAACATTTCATAAATCAATTATTTTGTTAACTGGTTATAAAAGTATATTTGAATATGTAACTTATAAAAAATAATTCTGTTGTTAAAGGGAATAATTTGGTAGAAATTTAACTATCAAATCACATTCGCGAATGAGCACAAATTATTCCTAAAACTACTAAAAATTATAAATATTCATTTTTAAGTATTATATTATAAAAATAATAATAATAATAATAATAATAATAATAATAAACAGCTTTATTAAGTTCTAATTAAAAGCTTATAAATTTATAGTGAAAGATGTAAATATTGAAAACCATTTCATCTCAAGGTGGAACGGTTTAGCATAAAATTTCAGAATATCAGCTCGTATTAAAAAATCAAGTAATTTGTAATTCAAATTAATGGAGCATCGGTATACAAGAATAATATTATTTTTTAATTTAGATTCGCTTTAAAATATTGATAAATACTACATTAAATTACAATAAATACTGTCTAATATTAGAAATTACTCTAAGTACGTTATTATTGTTATTTATTTATTTATTTATTTATTTTTCTTTTTCTTTTTCTTTTTTACTTTTTAGGGGATTGGGAGGAAGATGATGATATTACGGATTTAAATAGTGCAAGTGTATATAAATTAGACATTTTTTTTTTTCTAATAATGATTTAAAAAATAAAAATAAAAAATGCGTATATATATATATATATATATATATATATATTCATTATTATTGTAGATAATAGAATAGATTGTAATAATATAGATAATATTGTAGATAATAATAGAATATATATTCATATATTCTATTTTTCATTAAATAAAAAATACACATTTTTAAACAATATGTATATATATATATATATATATATGCAAAAATAAATAAACAAAAAAAGCTAAGTTTTACATTTTGGAAAAAAATTGCGTTCGATTAAATTGCCGCTTCATCAGTACTAGTTGAAAAAAGTATGTAAAATAAGAGGCAAATAGGGAAACTCTCACGAAATTTAAAAGTGATTGTTTATTCTGAAAAAGTAAAAAAAAAATATTTGTAAAACTTTTCATAAATACATCATAGTAGGAAATTTTAAAAATGTCTTTATTATTATTATTATTATTTTTATTTCTCTTCCTAATCTATTATTTTGCATTTTATAATTTACGAACATATAGTTTCATACAAAATATTACATTAGACAAAGTTAAGAAAAAAAAAATAAAGATGAAAGAAACTCAAACTACAATTTTGTAAAGCAAATTCTGTAGTACTAACGCATCATAAAATTATGAAAATTTAATGTATGTATAAAGTTATAAAAAAAATAGTTTTAAATATTAAGTTGTGTTGACTTATTCATTAATTATGTTTTTTAATTGTCCCTGATGCATTTAAAACTTTTTGTTGTAATAATAATAATAATAATAATAATAATAATAATAATAATAATAATAATATGTGTCTACTTTTATAAAATCAGTTGTCAGTTTAATAATCATGCAATTCAGAAACTTCCACATAACTGAGATTAATCTGCCTTTTTTTTTTTTTTTTTTTTTTGTAAAATATAAATGAATTCCATAATAAATAAATAAATAAGGAAGTTACTAATATTTAAAGGAAAATTATTGGATTTCCCTTTTAATTTATTACATTTTAAAAACAACTATTAATGTTGTGTTATAATAAATGATAATATTTTACTATTATCTGCTATGTCATAGCAAACTAAGAAATAGTATTTCCAGTATCAGTGATTGAACCAAAACTTATAATTCAGTGCATTATTACCAGGAAAATCCAGAAAGTAAGTTCAATTAAGAAATAAAAAAATAAATAAAAAAACTAATATTGGAAAACGCGTTTATTACATGAAGAAGTACAGTCCTTACTTTTTTTAACGTAATTGTCACAAATTAAAATATATATATATATATATATAATTACCGTGAGCTTTTGCATGTTCTCGTCTGGTCAATAAAAGACGCATGTGTATTTCATAATTTATAAAAAAGTATAACACAATTTGACGAAGAAATGAACAAGAAATCTTAGAAAAATGCATTGACAGTGTTCAAATGATGAATCTTTAGTTCTTCCTAAATTTTCTCTTTAACTTTTGTAAGTAAATCTTCATCAGTAAGTGACGGACACCTACTCCAGTCTTCATTGTGAACGCTTTCTTGCCCTTCGTTCAATTGTGGGATAAGTTCTGTCACAATACGGAACTGTTACACCAATATTGTTTAACGATATTTTCTTGCATATACATTTTTTTTTTTTTTAATATGAATAAATTACTTGTGTAATTGAATTGGTAATTAGTGTAATTGATTTTTTTTTATGAAAAATTTGTTGGTGTAAGTATTCCGTCTTAAGACGGAAACTCCTGCACCTATGCCTTTTTTGAATCTTCACATCCACATATTTTGAATGGAACCACTCTGTGAAATTCAGATGGTTTAATTTTTCTAGCATTTAGAAAGCTCATGATAAACTATAACTAGCACGCCTCATGTTTAAAATTTTAAATAGTTTTAGACGAGCAACATGGAGTGACTCAATCTGAGAATAACTTCATTTATTTTGCAATTAGTCTGCAATCTGAACGCGCATATGTGTCATTACAAATATAGCGTTTTCTCGGGAAAAAAAAAAAAAAAAAAAAAACGGAATTCATTTTCTATATTTCTCTTGCATTTTACATATATTGTCTATACAAATTTTTAACATTCGTACTCATAATTAATTTCAACCTCCGGTTCAACGGAAAACTTGAAAATCATTTGAAGTCAGCGTGCGGCTTTCAAACAAAATTTGACACACTGTTACTGCCACCTCGCGTCGAAGACTTCGTATAATCTTTGACTGGATATTTTCAGCTAAAAAACTGGGAAAATAACAATGCCACTAGATGGTAGAAGCAACGCGTCTAATTTGTTTAATAGTTGCACCCTATCATTATACGATTTTCAAGTTTTCGTAGTCAACCAGAAGTTGAAGTTATTGATGAATGCAGTCATAAATGTTGCAAAGAGTTTTGCTTCCTTACACCATTCACTGTAAAATATATATACATATATATATATATATATATATATACTAACGTTGTGTAAATTCCCTCAATATACTTCTGGAATGAGATAAGATTTTAGAATACACGGTTCTTTTAAACAACTTTACATATCGTCTTTGAGAAACATTACAAAGCAATGAGAAACTGGAAGAAACCAATTATGTGACTTGCAGAGGATGACGTCTGCTAAAAAGCTCACCAATCGGGTTGCATTTTTTCCGGAATGACGTCATTTCAGAGCGGAAGTGGAAGTGAACGGAATCGAAGTCAACCAAACTCTGCTAACAACATATCTTTTTCTAGGTGCTGCAGTTTTGTGGCGAAAAAAACGAAAATTGAAGTACACATATTGGGAAAGATTTAAATATCGGTAAATATGAGTCGAAATTTAAAGCAATATTTTTGCAGCCTGTTTATGAAACGTGGGGTCATTTCGCTTCAGTTTTATTTGCATTATTTTCACTCGCTAAAATTTGCAATTATCACATTCGATTAGTACAATTTGTACTTTTGAAGTTTGTAGGAGAATAAAAAATGTTTCCACAATATTTTATTTAGTAACGACGTGTTAAGTGGATATTTTCATATCTGAGGTACATAGTTAAAAATCATTCAAAATTAATGGCTCAATCCCAAATATGCGCTTGTTGAATAGCCATTCGGAAACTGCCGTAAATACGGGTTAGGATTCTTAGAAAGACCATCCATCACGGAGGGCACAACACCTCAGTCCTGGGACCTTCATGTAGTCAGTTGGTCTTAACCGTCCACCTTCCTGCCCCCCCCCCCCCCAAAAAAAAAAAAAAAAAAAAAAAAAAAAAAGACTTTTTTTGATTCTTAAGATAATTTGTTAATGCTACTTTTAGTTATACATTTTTCATTTTCAGGTGACAGAAAAACAGGTGAGACTCTGAAAATCGCAATGGGCAAGAAAGAATTTCAAGTCGTTTGAAAGGTGGCCTTGAAACTAGAAAACTTTCCTGGGATTAAAGACTTTATGAAATAAATGAATATAAATTAAGTATATTCTTCAACAGTAAAATATATAGAAAATATTCCCTTCAAAAACATAACCCAGTTTCCAAAGCCTTGGTTGATAGAGATGAGCGTTAAAGTTAATTTTAAGCATTAATAATTGATATAACTAATTCCTTATCTATAGCTTAGTTAATTTTGTTACTTTTTCTATCTTTTTGATGGTTTAACAATTTACGGAAAAGCTTCATAACACATTTTTTATTATAATGCAGGAGAAATGTATTTTGTTACTGTAAAATGTTACTTCATCTGTTTTCAATAACAATTTAGAAAGTTCTAGAATTTCATGAACTTCATATTGACTTTCAAAGTATACTTTTTTATTTTTCGTACTTAATTTGCATCAAACAATCACTGAAGTTTGAAAAAAAAAAATGTCGTTTAATTAGTTTAGTTGCTTGTCGATTTTTTTTTTTTTTTTTTGCCTGGTAATACTATACTGTACATTTTAGTTACTTTTCTTATAATACAGTTTATCAGACTTAACATGTGTATGTTTTATCTTTTACCACCTCTGAAGTACACCACTTTTACATTTCTTCACTTAAAATTTCCTACAAAAAGTAAACAAGATACCTATTTCAGAGGCACCTGATTTTTTTTTTCTTCCAAAAAAACATACGTTGTAAAATTTATATGTAAAATTGTTTCTTCTGAATTTTAATAGGCTGAATTAACCATTATCATTCATGTGCTCCTGAAATTGATTTAAAGTAATTGCATAATAAAGCTTTGTTTGTGTTTTAATTTTATTAATACTAATTCATTTATTTTTTTTAATTAAATATTAAAATTTCAATTTAAAAAATTTATTTAAATATATAAATTATGCAATACATATTTTTTATAACTTGCAATAAAATGCACATAAAACTGGTGGTACAGATAAAGCTGATACACAGTAATTTTTTCGCATCGAAATAATTAAGCATGGTCCTTCATGAGAGAAAAATGTAGTCACTATATGCAGTAAGAAAGAAAACGTAATAAAGTAGACTCATCGTCAATACGAATCGAAAAACCCTGTTAAACGTATAGTCTCATAAAAACAAAACCAGAAAAACTTTTGATAGTGACAGGAACTCTAATTTAAAGGAAATTTGCAGAAATTAAATAAACATTGTGATACAATTAACATATAATTCAACACAATCATAAAAATTTAATTTAACAGCAATCTATCACATATGGTAACAGAACTGTGAATGTAGAAAATATCTTCAAATCGACCATAAAGAAATTAATTATATTTACCATACAAGCATCGAACAATACTGTTACAAACTTATTAATATCGATATAGATTTTTAAAATTATTTTAGCGGAAAAATTTGTCCTCTATGTGAGTGATTTAAGCGACATTTGTTAGTAGCTGGGTAACAACTGTCGCTTTGTCACCATGCCGGAAGGAACCCTAATTATAATTAAATATCATTTATTTATTGCATAAAAATTGGAATTTTTCAGGTTTTTTATTTATTATTATTATTATTATCATTATTATTTTTTTAACCACTTATTTTACATATTTTAAAATGCCAATAAAATTATGAATAGATCTGGCAATATTTCCATTTTTAACGAGATGATAGATATTATAGTTATTATTATTATTATTATTTGATATTATCTATTTATTTGTATTTATTATTTTATTTTTTTAATTGGTAGTTTTCAGAATTACGAAATTCAATATTTATGTTCAATTTTCAAAAATTGATAAAATTTCTCAAACAATTTTAAAATATGCATGCAAACTAGTTTTAAAATTTCCAGTCAATTTTCAGTTATTACAGCTAAACAAATTTGAGTATTACTTTATCGATCGATTGATAAGATTTTTAACTAAATTTATTGAATGCCAATTTTTTGGGGAAATTTCTATATATAAAAAAAAATAAAAAAAAAGTATAAATAAATAAATAAATAAAATATTTTTGTAAAAAAATAGAACCGACTCAAAAAAGCAACTACTATTCAAACAACTAAAAATGAAAGAAAAATGGAACTGTACATTGCGCCTAAAAGTATAAAATAATTTCCTTCGCCAAACAACCTAAATACTACAATTAAACATAACTTTTGAAGTCAGCGCAAAATTAAATAGAATTTAATTCGTTTTTAAAGATTTGTTTTTAGACCGATAACTACAAATGCCGCTGTCTCGAAAGATCCATTTTTATGTTTCCTTTATTATTTTATCTCTCTGTACAATTGGTCCATTAGTACAATTGGTCCATCTACATATAAAAGTGAATATTTTTGCAATTCGGTATTTATGTTTCTAAGAAATTACTAAAGTTTTCTTTATAAACTTGGTGTAACTTTGATAACTATCATCCTTGGCGGTGTTTGGATTTGGCGATCAAAACGTAATTCAAAAAAATACAAGCGAGATGTATATTTTTGTGACATATATTGTTGTTTTATATTCTTGATTGTTATCTTAATATACCTTATTAAAATAACCATGATTTCTCAAATGAATTAAGTAAGTTTACCGATATAATTGGCGATTTTTTTTTTCACCAAGAACGCCAGATACCAGCAGCTTCGCCAAATTTGCAGTTTACGAAATCTTATTTGTTCATTTGAATCAAAGTAGTTTTCGGCTGTGTTTTTCAGATGCTGAAGTGAGATGTATATTTTGAATAGAATTTGATTTTTATATTGAATAAAGATTAGAATTTTTATTTAATTTTGTGCCGACGTCAAAGTTTATGTTTAATTGTAGTATTTAAGTTATTTGGCGAAGGAAATTATTTTATACTTTTAGGCGCTATTTACAGTTCCATTTTTCAAATTTTCTTTCATCTTTAGTTCTGTGAATAGTAGTTGCTTTTTGGAGTCGGTTCTATTTGTTTACAAAAATATTTTTTTTTTCTTTTCAGTGAAAATTTATTCAAGTAGCAGAACATCAGAAGACGTTCAACGGCGGTTTGACAAACCACAACCTACAAGAAAATAACACAGCTCAAAAAATAGTAATTTCGAGTTTATGTCACTGAAAAATATATGAAATGTCCCCAATATGAACAAAACATTACATCTCCATCTAAAAAATTATCCACTCGAGAGAAAGTTGTGTCAGTATTATTCTAAGCAATGCTTTATCTTTAAGCTGTTTTTTCTCGAATACTTCATTTTTAAGCTGTGTCGCTTTTCTTGTCTTTATCGGATATGAGAAAGATCTATCAATTGAATGACCACACATTAAATTAAAAAAAGGCTTTATACATGTAAAGAATGTATACGCTGTATTCCTAACCGAAAATTCGGATAGGCATGTATTGAACTTTACAGTGAATATGTGTTATCCACTACGCATGAATGCGTGCAGCGTAAAGTTCAAACAAAGATCAAAATATGCATTGCAGCTGAAGGACAGACGTTTCAACATCGAAATAAAGGCTATTTGATTTGCTTACAGTATAAAAAACTGCGAAAAAATAGATGCACAATCAAACATCCTGTTTTAAAAATTTATGTCTACAATGTGTCTTTTCGTGACTAAATCAATGATGCAGTACAACTTTGTAATTTACCTTTTCTCTCATACCTTATAATGTTTTCAGAAAGAAACGCTAACTCTGCTATCTTCCTACCAGGTGTCGCTGTAAGCGATCTCATCTTGTAGCGCATGGACACTTTACAATACTTACATTTTACGTTTACGAGTGTAGAGGCAGCCGTTCAGCAGTTAGAGGGAGAACGGATCTTGTGAATATAACCTGTAATTTGTTTAGATATTAATGAAACCATAATGAGACTTATTTCACATCAATATATTTGCGACAACAAAAAAAGTATTAAAACTAAAGCATTTTTTACGCATTTATAAGCTAACAAACCTCAACTTCAACAACAAAAAACATGGTTTAAATTGAGAACCTCCTCCTTTGTGAAGTCGATTTAAAACGTCTATACGTTAATCGATGTGACCGCTTACAATAACCATACTTTGAATTTTATATAGCATAAATGTCACCTGCTACACTACAACTTATGCAATCTCGTTGAAGTGTAAAGAAAATAGGAATTTGTCGACAAACAAATGGCCATTTTAATCGTTCTATTTTCAGCATTAATGTCTACAAACTTAGCATTAATGCCGGCCTTTTTTACTAATTCGGTAATATCATGTAACTTTGTATTTCAACTTTTTTCGATATCTTGAACCGTTTTCGAGATAGGATCGCTAACTACAATGTTTTCCACCAGATAGAGCTGTAGGCGGTTGAATCACGTTGCGCTTGACCACTTTACTATACCTACATATAACTTTTATGACTCTAGCTGCAGCCGTACAGCAGTTAAAGAGTCGGGATTCAAATTTTTGGGCACCCTGTCTTTTCTTTTGATCGTAGAGATATTACAATGGTACGGATTTCAGGTCAAGACCTTTACAACAAAACAAAAAGTACCAAACATACGGTTTGAAGTCAAAACCTCCTCCTTTTTTGAAGTCGGTTAATTAAAAAAAAAAAAACTTATTAATGAATTAACAACATACTGCATAACTAAACTATGTTTGAATTACCTAATTAAACTATAATAATATAAAATTACGGGGAAAAATTAATACTAGTTTAACATTAAAAAAATAAAACTAAACAAAAAATAAATTTTTGAAACTTAAATAATTTTTGAGAAATTTTAATATATTGATACATTTAATTCAAACGTATTTGCAAATATTTATTGTTCTAACACGGTAATTTAATAAACATTTGAGATATCCACCATCATATTAAAATAATTAGAAAATCCTTTTGTAAAAAAGGTAAACTTTCGCAATTTCCAAAATGAAATTTTACTTACTGTTCTACCTGTAGGACACAATAATATTACATAAAGTCCCTGAATGGAAAGTGAGATTTTACCTACTGTTTTCCATATCTTTCGAAGCAAATTTATATGTAGTAATAGATCACTAGTTTAAAATGTTTTGTACTCGCCAGCATATTTTATATAACAAAGTTTTGTAAAATAAAATGTGGAACCATAAATAATGCCCTGCCTATGTTATACAACAAACTTGTGTTAAGTCCCCAATCACATTAGTGCAGTCTTACCTATTGATGGGCATAGGTCACACAGCATCTTTGCATGGCGTTTCATTTTTTTTTTTTTTTTTTTTTTTTTTTTTTTTTTTGAAAGTGAAACTTTATTAACTGATCTGCCTGTGTACATTACACTGCAATGTTATACAAAGATAATGTTTGCGAGAGAGAAACCTTACCTACTGATCCTCATATATTATACAACAATGTTGTATAAAGTTACTGTTCGTTACAGTTGAATATTACCTACTAATCTCTATACAACACACAACAATGTTGTGCAAAGTTACCGTTCGTCAGGATGGAATTCTACTTATTGATCTTTATACGTTGCACAACAATATCGTGTAAAGTTACCGTTTCCAGAGTAGAACCTTACCTACAGATCTGCATACGTACACAAAAATGTTGTGTAAAGTTACCGTTCGTCATGGAGGAATGTTATTTACTGAATTGCATACGTTACACAAAAATGTCGTGTAAAGTTACCGTTTGCCAGAGTGGAATTTTACCAAGATATCCACGTACATTACAAAACAATGTTGTGTAAAGTTACCGTGCGCCAGAGTGGAACATTACCAACTGATCTGCATATGTTACACAATAATGTTGGTTAAAGTTACCGTTTGCGAGAGTGAAACCTTATCTGATCTTCTGCATATATTACACAAAAACTTGTGTAAAGTTACGCTTTGCGTGTGTGCAAATTTTCTTCCCTGTCTGCAAAGATTACACAATTACAGTTGGTAATGTTTCTCAACATAGTTGTGGCAAGTAAGCTGCCTCAACATTGTTGAGTAAAGTTACACAATTTTTTTACAGTGTATGGATTTGTCAAAATTAACGTGTAAAAAGAAAAAAAAAATACAAATTATATTTCCTTTGATTATTCAAAAACAACAATTTTCTAAATTTCTTTTTTGAAACAACAAACAAATTTTAAAATAATTTTGTGCATATATATTGAAATAGGAAAACTTTTAAATGTAAGAATTTTTGGATTTTCCTTATTATTACTACTTAAAACATACTGAGTTATTGTTTTCAGGAATGTATTCCTTTGCGATAAAAAGTAATTACTAAGTAAAATTCTGAAGATTTTGTTTAATATTATACAGACTAAGGATAGCTTTTCTCTTCTTCTTTATTTTATTTTATTTTATTTTATTTTATTTTTACTTTAACGTAAAGTATAAGAAACACACCTTGTCTCTTTTATATCACATAAAAAAATTAATTTGATTCCGTCCTGTTTCTTGTAAATTCTTATCATCTTTATATTTTAAAAGAAATGTAACTAAAAAGCATTGAATCGTAAAATATATTTTAAAATAAACGGATATTAAAATTCATAAGGTGTTATTCCGCCCGATGAAATAAATAATGTTGAAAGTAGAAACGAGACGATAAGATGTGTTTATCGCTTGTCCGATATTTAAAGAAATGTAGTGGAAAACCTAAAAGTCTTAGAGTCGTCAGCAAATAAAATGTATGAAAAATTATTTCTTATACAATTATTATTGTTCGTTACTTTGTATCTTAGATAAAAATAATTTTGAATATCACGTTTTTAGGCCATTCCTGGATTTATAATAAAAGATAATTTTGTTACAACTATTTGAAAATTTATTTGCAATACGTACATAACACTAAATGATGACTAAAGGAAATGTATATATATAATCAATATTAATTAAAATATATAATAAGAAAAATACATAAATATTACATATCTTCAAATTTAAGAGATAAAAAAAGGCAACCAGTTCACTATGAAAATGTATTCATTGTGCGTTAATACATATCAGAATTTTCTAATGGTTTGGGTCTTCATAAAGATTCTAGTATTCTTTTTTTCACATTAAGGATAAAAATTCGCTTAGAATTGTGCTGAATCAATTTAGTGGATATTTTTAACAGCACTGTTTTAGGTTTCCTTTTTTTAAACTATACTTAGCCTTGGAAAAGTTAGTTTGATAAAAGTTAATTTGTTAAGAAAACTACTGTGTGATCCGAAAGTCATAGAATAAACATAAATCATAATATTCAAAATGTACTAACCGTAACACTAAGCAGTGTTCAGAGAAATGTGAAAAAAAAAAAAAAAAAAAAGACAGAGATTTTAATATATAAGATAAAAAAAATTACTTTAATTTTGCACAACATTCTCTGTATCCTCTCAAATTTTAGACAGAATTGTTTTCTCAAATAACGCCATATTGCCAATACTGGATAATCTGACTTTCACCGGTTACATATCTGTACTGATAAGTATAAAGGATTTAAGTCCATATTCTTCATTTTTCAGGAGATGAAAAACAAAATTAAACTAACTAAAAACTAATCAGAAGAATCGATTAGGAAAAGGTGATTATGTTGATTTATACCCTTTATATCGCTCAGTGATTTTCAACCTTCATTTAATAAAGGGAAAAAACTGAATTAAATATTTTATACAAAGATTAATGCTAAACTTCTGACTTCAATCTTTTTTTACCAATGTATTTTCTCAAAGACTAAATGGCATGGATTTAAATCCTTTATACCAATCAATAGAGAATTTTTTTTCTGAAACTTACTATGTACTTAACTCAAAGTCGACATTTTTGGACTTAAATCCTTTATACTTATCAGTACAGATATTATATTAGAAACATTTATTGCTGAATTTTTTAAAAGATAAAGCTTTATTGGTTAACCTTTATTATGAGAAATTCCAATGTACAATATCTGACGCACATTCTTATGAATGACTACAGTGATATTGGACATTTATGGTCGCAGTTGTGTTGTTAAACATACTGCGACACTGTAAAAATGTAATTCTGCAATTATAGCGCTATCTGACGGATAAATTTAATCTAACCATTAAATATATATCTAACCATTATATATATATATATATATATGTCATGCCTTTCTGTGCATTCTGTGAAAAAATTATAATGCTACGGTCAGTATAGTTAACCGTTTAAACGCCGAATTAAGAAAGAATAGTCCCAATGACTTGAAATTTGGTTATTATATTAATTAAGAGTATATAAATACAATAAAGTTTTAAAATTAGGTGAAAAAAAATTTTGAGTGTGTTTTTAGCCATGTTCCATTATTGGAACATTGGCGTGTTACATGATTATTTTTTGCATATTTTTAAAAGTTCATGAAAATAGTTAATTTAAAGTCTAATAATTATAATATCTTCTTAATATTAACTGTTTTGTTTATTTATCTTTAAATAATGAACAATTAATAAATATTATGACACTATAGATACATTAAAAGATAATTATAAATGATACTCACATAATTTCAGCGACTGTGATGCGACAGAAAACATTTTTCATGCAGTCGCTTTTCACAATGAAAACATTTTTTTGTAGTGTTCTTTTTGCAAACAACACAACGACCTTGAGACGTAGATATTATATAATGACCATCAGATTGTCTTAATTCAACTTTTAAATGACTGCGAGGTCCAGGATGTTTGGTAAGACGCTCTTTTTTCCGCAAAAGATTCATCGTCAACTGTCTTCTAAATTCCAAATGTGATAGTTTTTTAGAGTTTGCATGCACTTCGCAGTGCAAATTCCAACTAGCTACAACTGCCATGTTTAATGCGTTACTAAATAGATTCCACCACCATTTCTTACTTCGCAACTGAGGCCTGTAACTAGATAAAAGCTTATCTAAAACATCTACTCCGCCCATTCCTTCGTTGTATTTTTTTATTAGATTTGGCCGAGGTACTTCAATATTACCTTTTTTTGCACATGAATAGCGTTTCACACTACCTATAGGCTCATGTGTGTAGCAGTTTGATGCTACAGTCACTACCGCGTTATCGTTCCAGCTGCAGATATAAACAGATCCGTCAGATCGGAAATCAAAACTTCCTCTGTCTTCTTTGGTAAGTTCTTTTTTAGATTTCAACGGGCATTTTTGTGTACGATTTTCACGAATTGTTCCCGTTGCTCGCATTCCTTTATGGGATAATTCCAACAATAAATTATAAGACGTAAAAAAGTTATCAAAATATACTTCATGATGTGAGTTATCTCCAACAACAGATAAAAGCTCATTAACAACTCTCGGTCCGAGCTGTCCAGAAATACTATTATCTGATTCTGATTTTTTCCCAGAATATATATCCATTGCATATGGATAACCTGTTGAAGAACATAACATCCATACTTTAAAACCAAATCTGATCGGTTTTCCTCTTATGAACATTTTGCATGAGTGACGACCGTAGTAAGGAACCATTGATTCATCGATACTTAACTTCTCATGCCATATTCCAAATTGTTGGAAATTTTTGGACAACTCTTTATAAATCGGGGCTATTTTACCTAATTTATCACCATTTTCCAACTTATTGTTATCCATTACATGAAAAAAATTCTTGATATTTCTGAAACGAGTGCGGGGCATAACAGTTGGAACTATTGGAACACATGTATCTTCCGCAGAATTCCAATACATATCTTCAGTAGGAACTGAATGGTATCCACTTAGAAGAAGAAGACCAAAAAATTGTAAGATATCATTCTTGCAAACATCAATTTTTTCACCTTTTTGCAAAGCATAAAGTGACGTCATATCCGCAAGATATTCGACATATTCTTCAGGAAAAAATTTATGAAATATATCAAGAGGAGTGCAGTCCATGAGTTCTGGAAATTTATGCAATATTGGTACCGGTGTTTCAAATTCTGTTGGATTATCGAATTTCACTTTTTTTTTTCCATTTTACTACAGGGTTTTCAGTTTTTCGTTTCTTCTTGGCACTTGGACCCGGTTTCTGAAATTCCTCTTCATTTGGAGTACTTACATCTTTTTTTAAAGTGACGTCGACCATTCCACACACATCAAATGGCGTAACAGCGTCTAAATTATTGTCACCAATATCTTCTTCATCGGTTATATCACCACGTTCATCCGGCTCTAACTGGCAAATATCTACATCTTCCAAATCAGAATCCGAAAGAGTTTCTAGAAAGGCCACAGCTTCTTGTACCGTGAGGCATCTTTTGGACATGATGTTAAATTTATGAAAACTTTATAAATGAAACACATAGAAAGCACACATGCACCTTTTTCACTGTCATCGAACAAAACTAATAAGAAAAACGCTATCTGAAAGGAAACTGATAACTATTTCAGCAAACATATGGAATAAGACACATTTTATGTGAAACTGCACTTGTCTCCAAAGGCACAGGTGAAATCCCCCCTCCCCCCCAACACACACACATATTCAGCCACCTTATCAAAAATAATTTCTTTCTATTGTTATGACTTTACTAAACTGAACATCAATGTCAAGGGCCAATACTATAATCCTTTCGAAGTTTTGCAGCTTCCATTTGAAAACAGTATTATCTTGTACCTGCTTATTTTTCGAATTTTAGAGGACAAAAGAAGTCTAAATAATCCCTCACTTTCCCCCTATTATCTCTTTTATCTGTTTACTTTCTTTAGAAAAGTTACTATTCTTATCAGAATGCAAAAGAAAATAATGTTTGCAATATCATACAATGCTTTGCACATAAATGAAAAATGAACTCTCGAAACGCCAATGTTCCAATAATGGAACAGAGACATAAAAACGTAAATTTTACCATTAAAATTTAAAAATAAAATTTTGCTTTTGTTGTATTCCCGTAGGATATGTTTTCTAATGAAATATTTTAAAGTATTGCGTTTTTTCAATTTAAACTGGAATTTTGGTAAATTTAATTGTAAGAGAGAGTAAAATTGACAAAATATAGTAAAATTCAAAAAATCGTAAAAAAATAAATAATTATCTAAACAGAATAAAACTTATTGTAAAAAATACTTTATAATGTCATATTCAATTGTATGTAAAAGTGATATTAATAAGAGTTTTTTTACATGTAAATTTTTTATTTTAAAAATCATGTTCCATTATTGGAACATTGGCGGGTAAACGGTTAATAGCGTATATATATATTAGCCGGGACTTTTGGATCACCCCGTATATTTTATTGGAACATTTTCTTGCAATAATGATTAAACTGGATTGCGATAAGTAATTATTTATTTAACAAATTTAATTGGCGTTTCAACTAAGTAAATGTTTGTAAAATGGAATTTAACTGCAATGATTTCAATATAATATGCATAATATATATATACAGGTTATTGACAGTGTAATTTACATGAATAATTAATTTCATATATAACATATATGTTTTGTAATTTAAAAAACTGGAGTTTTTAAATTAAAACAGCTGTACAATTAATAGTTTTTCAGTTCCATCGAATCTATATTGCTCTGACAAGCTTTAATTTTTTAATGTAATTTAACTTCTGCAATGAAATTTGAAATCATTGCATAAACTGATTAGGATGTCAACTGGGTGAAATCTAATTTGAATGTCTTAAATAATTATCCCTTTGAAGGCATATAAAGTGACATCATTATGTAATTTTATTAAAAGAAAGCTCTCCATTGAAAATACGAATTAGCAGTTAGAAATTTAATAAAAAAAGAAATAATTTATTAGACATACTTAAAAATGAATTAATTGTAACAATTAAATTATTAACTTCTGGTAAAAAGAAATTTATTACGCTTGACAAGTGAAGGTTTTTTTATAATCATAGATCATTTTCTAAGGTTAAAAAATGCCTTTTTGAGAACTTAAACAGGTCTAAAAAGTACTGCGACGCAATGTTACCGAAAGCAGAGAAGGAGAGAAGGAGAAAGATATGAAAGAGAGTGGGACGGACTTTATTTTTAATTGTGTGCTAATTAATGTGGAATTATCAATTTTTGGATACAAAAAATATATTTATGTTATTTACAGTTCTTCTTCTTCTTCTTCTTCTTCTTTTTTTTTTTCTTTACTGTCTTTAAGTGCGATATAAAATAATTTACTTAAAATACAAGAAGTTTTATGCGTATGATTTCGGGATAAATATATTTATTCACTATAATTTAATAGGCATAGGCATACTTTTAATATTAATATTTGGTATCTATGTTTAAAAAATCAGAACACAATAGAATATTATTAGTACGACAGGACTATTTCTTTCAGACAGCGAGTTTGCGTTGTGGCCATTTATTTTATTATTATTATTATTATTATTTTCTTTTTTTAGCATTAGAGAATATATAATTTAGAAAATAAAAAGTGCGCGTGGACAATAAAGTATAATGGTACTGCATAATTTAACGTTATTTAATTTACAAAGTTATAAATGACATAATAAAAACTATTTCAGCGATTTTCATTCTAAAAATACACAGAACGGAAAACGGATAATATTTTACCTGCAGACATTTTATATAGTTGAACCAATTAAAAAATGTTTTTCCTTTCTACCCTTTTGCATTAAGTTAAAAAAAAGAGAGAAAAATCGTGCTAAATAAATGCTTGGTCATCTTGGTGAAATTTGAAAATTTTCACCGAAGTAACTCGGACGTTTCTCCAAAATCTTGACATACGCATATGTGATAAATAATTTAATTTATCGGAAAATAACACAAAAAAAAAAATTAAAATTGATCTGGGAAGGGCTCTGTATGAACTATAACTAAAAAATATTTAGCAAATGAATATAGAATCCGTTGCTAAAGAACGCAATGCTGTTAATGCTTTTATTTCGAAAAAGATACAAAAATGTCCTGTCGTACTAAATTAAATTCTGTTTTCAGCAGAATTTTATATCAATACCACTGGCCATTAAAATTGCTACACCAAGAAGGAATAATAACGGAATGAAATTTGTTGGACACATACATTATAGCAGGAAGATCAATTGATTAAAGTGTCAGGAAATTTCGAGTTATATGTACTGAGAAAACAGTGCATAAAGAAGCGACCTCTGGGAGCAATAATAGAACTTATTTGCCTAGGCATTGAATCGAACATCGATTGAATGACATGTACGGATAGAGCACTTCATAATATTTTAACACGATGCCACAATTCATCGATCGAAGTTACTGGTGAGTGGTGGGGTGGGGCAGTAGCTTTTCAACGATTAAACAGTCATTTTCATTGGTGCGAGATCAGAAGGACGCGCTTGCCATAGCAACAGTCGATAAAATTCTGTGTCAAAGAAGGTCGGAACAATGCAAACAACTTACGGTCGTGCATTATCTTGCTTATTTTTTGCGCTACGGAGAGCTCGAATACAGGACAGAGAGGCGGGCTTTTACCCATCAGAAATTTAATGGCCGCTGTTCAGAGTGCCAGGAATATGAACAAGAAGTAATCGAGACGTATATTCAATGGGAGCCCGTAACATCATTGGGAATGATGGACAGTATATTGATGTCGAATTCCAGCTGGCAATGTGCATTATTCATAATGCCGTTAAATACAGATAAGGAAATCTTGATGCTGTAAACAGGATTATGATTTGTCTGAAAAGTGACTTCACGCCATTCCTGCGTCCACGTTTATCGTTGATCAAACATTAATGGCGCCCATATCAGTGATGCAGTTTTGAGGGTAATCGGAGTTTTGGAAGCCGCATACTGAGTCACCACCTGGATTGATGGTATGTGGTACCATTGGATACACGTCCCGATCACCTCTTGTTTTCATTCCAGCCACTCTGAATACGAGCCATTACATTTCTGACTAGTTAAGGCCCATCGCTCTGCCCTATATTCAAGGCCTCCGAAGCGAAACATTTAAGCAGGACAATGCACGACCGCAAGTTGTCCATATTGTCTGGACCTTCATTGATGCCGAATGTGTTCGACTGTTGCTCTGGCCAGCGCGTACTCCTGATCTCGCACAAATGAAAATGACTGTTTAATCGTTGAAAAGCGACTGCCCCCCACCACTCACCAGTAATTTCGTTCGATAAATTGTGGCATCGTGTTAAAACTTCAGGAAGTGCTCTACCCATACATGTCATCCAATTGCTGTTCGATTCAATGCCTTGGCAGATAAGTGCTGTTATTGCTCACAGAGGTCGCTGTTTTATGTACTGTTTTCTTAGTACACGTTACTATAATTTTCTGAAATTTTAATAAATTGTTCTCCCTACTATAATGTATGTGTAAGGCAAATTTCATTCCGTTATTATTATTCATTCATGGTGTAGCAATTTTAATGGCCAGTAGTATATTGCAAAAGAAATAAAAACAGGGTTAGATTTTTTTTTTTTTTTTTCTGAAACATTTTTACATTTTTTAAACATGTAGTAATATTATTTTGTTTTACTTTTTCACGCGGCAAATTATTACAGAATTTATTAAAATTTAAAATCATCCGTGTGCGGATTATCACAGCATAAAATGTAAAAGAATTGTATCATTATTTTATATGTTAAAAAAAAAAAAATATATATATATATATATAGTAAGGATTTCGAACATATTACTATATGGGTATCTAATTTTTGATTTATATATATTGTAACAATAGTATTACGACGTATAACAGAGCCATTTAAAATTACGAAGAAATCATTGAAGACTAGAAATATTTTCTCAGTTCTCTTAAGTTTATTTGAAAATTTTAATTTAAGATTCAAAATTTTGAAGATAAATGAAACTTTCAATAACATGGAACTTTCATTTTATATGAAACGTTCGAAAGTCATTTTAAATCAGAATATTTGAAATCTGAACTTGACTTAACAGTCGAATGTATGTAATAAATTTTTTGACGGATATGTAGGAGTAATATAAAACTGTGTTTATTACGTTTACTATATATATGGGCTTATGACATATTGATTCATAAATTCTTCCATTAATAGAAGTTGAATATTTTTGTAAGTAATAGATATAAACATAATGTATTTCTACAAAAAGATGTTTATTGTTTTAATTTGTTTCATTTTTTCCTTTTGTTGTTGTTGTTTGAGTATTCAAAATTGTTTAGTAACAGTTTTAAAAATTACATGCTTATGATAAAATTATATATATTTGAATTATATCCAGTTATTACTATTAATTTTATTTAGTTTTAATTTATAATCATTTATTTATTAAGTATACTTATATATGTACAACATTGATTCTTAAATAATGTACCAAGTCACCTTTGTGTACCCTTAAATATCCCGCTTACGACATGTATTATTCCAGAGACGTATAAATTCCAATATAAAAATTAATATAACACTCTTTATTAGTATTTCATGACAGACTTATTGCCTTATATATACATATATATATATATATATAGAGAGAGAGATAGATATACCGGGAGATTCAAAATAGATGGTACAGCGAATATCTCGTAAATTAAGAAAGATTTCCAAAAACTACTTTGTTTACAGTTTGGGTATGAAAAATTAATTTTCCGTTCTGTGTCAGCAGTGATTTACGACATAAAAATGAAAAAAAAAAAAAAAAAAAAAAAACAGTAAAGCAATTTTGTCAATTACATTTAATTAAAAAAAAAATGTTTACCTTAATTTTGGGTAGCTCTGTATATTGTCTATACACTATATACACATGACTTTGTGTACGTAAATTTAATGTTATAGGTAAAACACGTAGCATAAAATGAAACACACTTCCACCAAGTCCCAAGTATAGCTCCAATATATCCAAATACTCTGGGTAACCCTGTAAATGAATGATGAATGATTACTATACCACAATCTACATAAACCATGCTTTTATGCGTAGAAAAAATCTGTTCTTTTCATTTTGTTTAGGGCAGTCTATAGATGTCACACTGTAATATGAGAAATTTCGCTCACAGATGTAATGTATTTGAATTATCTTGGATGACCCTGTATACAACTCTTTCTGATTGCAACGAATAGCTACGTATAGCATCATAATATGGTACAGATTTAGAATATCGAATTTGGTTTCTCTGCTAATAACACACAAACACAGAGACAGAGAGAGACCAACCGCGAAAAACAAAATTTTTGAATTCAGAGGATCTGAAAACGTGTAAATATAACAAAAGCTAATTTTCGGAAATTCGACTCAAACACATTGCTTTCTCTATACCATGTATGTGGGTAAGAAAATGTATAAAGGAATCGAAAGAAAAATGAATTTGAAAATTCCCTTTTAATACATAAATTATTCATAAATTTTATTTGTTAAATTACACAGACCGACAAAAATGAAGTTTATAAAATTTGATTTGATGATTTCAGCTGATCTTTATGTTTTTTGATATGCTGAAACCGAAAATGCAGCCCGTTTTTCACTATCACGTATAGATTTTTGTCAATACAGGTGTTTACTGACACGATTTCTTACACACACCATCATAACAATCGGTTGGTTGGATGGTTAATATGGTTTTAAGTTGCACTAGTGCTTCACAATTACAAAAATAGGCATCTATTATTAATTAATAATGGAAACATACTGTAAAACTTACTATATAATAATATTGGTGGAAGAGTAATGGAAGAAATTTTATAGGCAAATTATACATGATAGCGAAAAACTGGCCTCATTTTCGGTTTTAGACACCAAAAAACATAAAGATCAGCCAAAAATATAAAATCAAAATTTTACATGTTCACCTGTGTTATCAATGAGTATTCTTGTATGTATTTACTAGGGGAAAGAGAGCATTACGGGTTAAAATACGCGTCTTTCCCTAAAAGGAAAATAATTCCCCACCTCCAAAAGCTGATCAATCTATGTTTTATTACAAAAGCTATAGTAATTACAATATGTCACTTTTGATACAGCCCCTTAAGACTTGCCGAAAAATTCTAGAATTTTCAAACTGCAATAACTCAGCGAAATTTCATTTAGAAAGACGATTTTTTTCTTCTTCTTAGACTGAGGAGGATACTTTTCTAAATATAAGTCAGATAATAGGACGGGACGTACAGAAAATAAATTTTGTAATTAATATCAACACAGCCCCTTGTACAAAAATAAATGTCATATCTAAAACGTACTTTTAATTTGCACCAATTTTGTAATTGGAAGTATGTTTCTACCTTTCCTAGTTTACGAGATAATCGCTATAACATCTATTTTGAATCACACGGTATATATTTCTCACGATTTTTCATGGACTGTTTAGCATACCTATATTTTCGCAAAATATGGGTATGCTAAACTTAAGTGGATGTGACAAACAACAATTCGTATCTTCCTAAAAAACTATTTTATTTAAATACCTTTTTTTTTTTTTTTTTTTATGCGTTAGAATGGAGTGAAGCAAATATATTCCATGTATATTTTTGAATAAAAATATGATTTAAATTATGAAAATTATTAATAAATTAATATTTCAAAAAAATATGTATACTCTATGAAAAAAAAAAAAAAAAGACTCACAAAAAGGAGTTATTCGAATGAGACAAAAATTGGAGAAAATGTGGAGAAAAACATGTGGAGAAAAACAATTGATTACAGTTTCAGAAAATATGCATGATTTAATCCAGAGAAAGGTCTTCACAAAGTAAACAAGTCAATTGGTCCACTTCTGGCCATTATGTACGCAGTTAGTCGGCTTAGTATTAATTGATAGAGTTGCATATGGCTTCTGTGAAGTACCGTGACAAATTCTGTCCGATTGGTGCGTTAGATTGGCCAAATCCCGATCTGGTTGTAGGACCCTTTTTATGATGCTCGAAACGCCTTCAGTGGAAGAAAGAACCTGGGACTGAGCTAAACCTCATTTTACAGAGCCACCTATTAAGGATCTTTGAGGTCACTGAAGTACCTGTTGCCCGTAGGATCGACGGTAATGATGAATTGGAGCTTTGAGTACCACTTTGCGATTGATTGTTTCTCATTTTCTGGTTTCTCTTTAGGCCAACCGCTTCCTCCCTGGCGTTGTGTTTGGCCACGGTTCACTCATTCCTGTCAATATCATCTAATAGTTGTACCTGTCTTGTCCAATTGTAAAAAAATTCATAGATTACCCCAACCGGCTTCTTTCAGCCCAACTATACACCACATTGAGTGCACCCAATTTTCTGTGCTAACGGGGCAGGTTTCATAACTGCGCAATATTATCGTACATTGTCTTCCCAGAGGCATCGAAAGCCACTAAGGTGGCTGACTAGGATTTCGCTGAGCAACTGGTTGCAACAGCAACTGCAAAATATCACATCGTTTCGAAAAAAAAAATGGAGTACAACAAGACTCTTTTAGTACTATGTTACAATAATTCACTATATCACATATAATACCTCATAGATAAAGAAATTAGTATAACACTTTTGTAATTTATATGTAAAGGTTAGAAATGCGTTCATTAAAATAAATCAATTATTTAATTTAAATATTCAAATAATATATATATATTTTTTTTTTTACAAAAATTTTATAATTTTAACAACGCGTCTATATTAGCAAATATTATTTTTTAAAGGTATTTTCATTATTACACCAAACAATATACGCAGACTGAATATCACGGATACACTTTTTTCGAAAGAGGTACTTTTGTTGAAGTAAATTTTACTTTCAGTAGATTTATGACGTAGAAATAGAAACCTAAATTAAAAAGTAATATCGTATTTTTATATGAATAGTTGTAAACGCTTTATTTTCTCAAACATTCATCTTTATTTTCCGCTATCTCATTTGTATTTAGAAACGAAGGAATGGAATGAAATTCCTGGAAATGTAATATGATATACTTCAGAAAGTGAAAAATTAGCATATGAATAGATTGTTATGTTTTATACCGCAATCATTATGTAAATGATGGAATTTTAAAATAGATATTTTCTTCTTCTTCCTTTGTAAATAATTTTGAGAAACTTGTCGAAGCAAATATGTATGAAAAATGTGAACGTAGTACAATTTATGACATTTTCTTATAAAAAAACCTGGATTTTTTTACTTAACATAATATCAAAAAATGCTTTTGCATTAAAAATAAGCTGTTTTTTCTTGATATTTATGTTCTTTCTAATCAAAAGTAATATATTTAAAATTACTTTAATTTATAGGTAAATAGTAGTATTGAGTTTAACATTTATATCTAAATAAAAGTATAGCAGAAATAAATTTGTCTTATTTGCATTAAGTTAAGTATGAACTTCTTAAATACAAAAATGTCAAGACATATTGTGTATATACAACATATATTATATATAAATGCAGGGTTTTCCAAAAATCCCACCCCCACCCCCATATCTTGGAAATACGTTGAGAATTTGGAAAAAGGTGAAACACTCGTTCAAGGAAATTGAAGGGGACCTCTTTAGGTGAAAATATTTTGGGCCCAGGGGGGCTAGGGGGGCCGCTTGAGGTTGAAACTATAAAATTTCAAATAAGAAAGTATATCTTGTGATACATATACGAAAATATCTCTTCAAGACTATAAATTTTATATAAATAGCTTTGTCCTGCAATGACTAGTAAAGGACATGCATGAGTATAAAATCTACATTTCAAAACTCATGTATCCCCTTCAAAATTTATAGAAAGATAAGACTATTTATATCAAATTCATTGTCTTGAAGAGACGTTTCCTGGGATGTATCATAAGATACACCTTCCTATTTGAAATTTTGATGTTGCACTCCCTAGCGGTTGCCTCCTAAACGTTTTTTCCCCAAAAGAGTTTTTTCCCCAAAAAACGTTTTTTCCCTTCACCTCAAATTCAATGAACATGGGTTTCACCATTTTTAAAAATTATGATAATTAGGGGGGACTTTTCCGAGTAGAATGCAGATTTTATACTTATGGATCTTCTTTAATAATGATCGCAGAACAAAACTATATCAAATTCATTCTTTTGAAGACACGTTTCGAGACATACTATCCCTATTTGGCATACTATCCCTATTACAAGACATACTATCCCTAGTTGACACTTTAAAGTTTCTTTCCCTAGCCCCCCCCCCCAGGGTCCAAAACGTTTCACCAAAAGTGGTCCCATCAAGACCATTGACACATATTTATTTAGCCATTTTCTAAAATTCTGACGCATTTTTGAGATAGGAGGGGAAGTGGGAATTTTGACAGACCCTGTATAAGTATATAATTTTTCATGAGTATGATGAAAAGAATGGGAACGAAAACTAAACAGTTGAATAAATTACCTCAAAAAACCACATACAAAAGCAAATTATGTAACTAGTTAAATAGAATAGGTTTATTATTTGTTGTATTTGAATAGTTATATTATTACTTTATTTTTCGAAAATTATTAAAATTACATACCTAAATATTAAATCAATTGACTAAAATATGTTGAAAACACATAAAGGCAATCTCAAGATATATATATATATATTTGAATAGAGCGGCACTAGCGACTAAGCATTGGCCTTGGGTTAAACGAATTCATGACCATTTGTGAAGAGGCACCCATTGGGCGGTCATCGCTACTCCTAACAAAGACAACACATCCATGCCTTCTCCGGGATTCGAACCCAGGCCCAAACGTGTACGAATTAGGGACGCTAACCACTACACCGTCTGGGCGGCTTTCAAGCTAATGTAGTACAAAAAAATGATCTAATAATGAATAGTATTAAAAAGGTAAAATATTGAGCTTACAAAAATGAATTGAACCATAAAATTTGAGTTTAACAAAAGTTTTTTTGGACCAATTTAAAAAATGTTTACAGAATATTAAATAAAATAACTCCAAATACCATAGGACTTTTTCAGGAGCTATGATAAAGTGGTGAAGGAAGTAGAATGAAAAGGAGAGGAAAGAAAAAACATAGAATAATCAGTATACAGAGATATTTTTCTTAACAAAAGTGTTATTATTATTATTATTATTATTATTATTATTATTATTATTATTATTATTATTATTATCTATATTTTATTCCTTGAATTAATCATTTTCCATTATATTTATTTTATTCTTTATTTTAGTATTTACTCTCTCTCTCTCTCTCTCTCTCTCACACACACACACACACACACACACACACATATATATATATATATATATATATATATATATATATTTCTGCTTCTTTTGGATGTTACTATTGAAAATGAAGTCCCATTTGTGGTACTCAGTGGTACTGGTTGTACACAGTGGCTCCAGAAGGAATTCCAATGCATAGCGTTCTATAAGTGATATTTTTATAAACCATATTTTAATATCTTTATTTCGCACAAATCACTAATATTAATTATCCATATGAAAAAAAAATGTATATATATATATATATTTAAAATAAAATAAAATAAAATAAAATAAATAAATAAACAGTTTTACATAGAATATATCATGATTAGCATTAGGCTTTACAAAACCTTACAAAAGTTTCCATATACATTAAGGGATGTAATTTGAAATTGCTGCAAATGCATTATTATTTTTATCATTTTTTTTTAATCATTTCTAATAATGTTTAAGTGTGATTATGATTTGTTTTTGTCTATTTCTCTGTCTGTCTTCCAATCTGTTTCTGACTGTCTTTCTGTGTATTTGTTCGTCTGAATGTGTTTGTATCAGTTCGTCTGAAAATTGCCCAGTTTCATTAAAATGATATATACTAACAACTGGGTTCACTATTGTATGTTTTATATAGTATAAAGAGGCCATCTGGTTTGTGTTCTCAGACGTCCATAATTATACCACTGCCTTGCTTTTTATCAGAAGAAATATTGCAAATCATAATTAAATAACATTGTACTGCGCATTTAATTGACGTTTATTACTCTTATGCAAAAAAAGACTTTTTTCTATAGAATGATGTATTTTTGCTACTTTTACAGGGCTACTTTAAAATATTCATATACGTTAAGAGGTAAAATTGGACATGTTCGGAATTGTATTTCCGTTTATGTTAATCTTTTTTAACACTTTCCAAAAATATTTGAAAGTGATTATAAATGTAACTATTACATGTGTCAGTCTTTTTATTAGTCCGTTGTGTGATCGCTCAGGCAAAGTACATTGGACGCTAATCGATGCAGCGTGCAAGTAGAATTGAAAAGTTAGAATAATGAATGCGCAGCACGTGACGTTTAGTTTTCATGTACTAATCCTTGTTCATATACTATAGAAGCCTGAATCCCTTATTTCTAAATTTTCACAATAAATTTTCTTTTTAAATCAGCGTCGAATTAATAAAATAACTGTTGAATTAACATGTACAACTAACACAATGTAGTTTTTCTACACCAACTACAGTATCATTCTCTGAAAGTGTTTAATATATATATTTCAAAGTAAAAAAAAAAAATAAATAAATAAATAACGTTGTTGTACGAAGTCTAAAATCATAGTTTAATTTATGAGATATTTCCACTAATATTTCAATTATTCAAAGCGAGCTACTATTTTAGATATTGAACTATGATCAACTTTACTTCCGTTAAATGACTTATACTATTAATTTTTCATGGTGTTCGGGCATTTACATGATGTAAACAATGTAGTTTAATTGTTTATCATCATTTAATGAATTTTTATTATCCCCAAATACACGTAAAATAATCAACATTTGTAAAGATTTAAACTAATTCCTTCAAATTTATTTCCATACTGATATCATATTTCGGTTGAAACTTTCGAATGTGTGTATCTGTGCATTCGATTTGAAAATATGCACTACAAACTCCAATATTGTGTGCAATTGTTCAAAATTGGACCGTATGCAATAGGAAAGCTCGGTGTAGCTGACCGTAAATTTTGGAGTTTTGGGAGAGTAAAACTTCAAAGCATTTGTGTATTTATTACAGTAGTTCAGGACTAACAATATTTAAAATCTGTGAAAACAACAGTAGAGAAGCAACTAGCATTAAAACAGTTTCCACACATTCCAGTTTAAAAAAGGTCCTTATATTAGCTTTACTATATAAAGTACCATTATGTATAGTAAAGCTGCATATAATAGCTTATATATAACTTTATATATAGATATGTTTTTAAAAAGAAGTCTATATAAGTTTGTGCTTTTTAATAAGAAATTGGCTTTAAGATTGGCTTATTTAAGATTTATCGTAATTTCTTGAATTAAAAAGAAACGGACTCTATATAAAGTTTTTTTTTTTTTTTTTTTTTTTTTTTACTACTACTATTATTATTATTATTATATTATTATTATTATTTATATCCAATGTTGATGGTTTTATTATTCTATTAATTATTAGTCAAAAAGAACAAAAAAATAACCTCAATTCAAATTTACAAAGAAATAATAAATAAATAAATAACATAAATAAAAATAAATAAATAAATAAAATAACATAAATAAAAATACATAAATAAATACTTACTAACAACGTGAATATTACATTTTGAAAATATTCAAGGAAGACTATATTTCTAATTTTCATATAAATATTATTTTAAGGAACACATTTTAAGCAATTAATAAGTTTCATATAGTTTTAAAAAAATGATACGCAACTACATCAGTTGAAATGTGGATTGATATAATTTGTGGCGGAAAAAAAAAAAAAAAAGTTTCATCCAAATAGCAGTTTTAAGTGATCAAATTTTTATATTTACTTTTATTTTTCTTTTGAAATTTTTCTATTTGCTTAGCAAGTACTTCAGGAAATGGCCTTGAATTTCAGACAATCAGAAAAACTATCATAAACTATGGGAATGACATTAATATATATATGTACACGCACACACACACACACACACACACATATATATATATATTCTTTGTTGTTGTTGTTGTTTGGCACATTTTTGCGTATAATTAGAATACATTTCAACAAAATACTACAAAAAGTAAAAAAAAAAAAAAAAAAAAAAAAAAGTAGAGAGAGAAACATTATTCTCAAACATGAAAGGTACACGTGTAATTTTTGCTGAGATATGAGTATTTGTAGCATATATATATATATATATATATATATATTTATATTTATATTGGTTGAAAGGATGGTTACTATATATTGGACAACTTATGCAAAATGTCCATTTGAACAGAGTAAAAACTAAGCAAATTATCAGCAAAGACTATAACTTTAGAAATTTTTCACAACGAAATATCTCTTGATGCGTGGATGAAATACTTAGATTTCCAAGTTAAATAAGTAGCATGCGAAAATCACTTTATGAAATTTCAACTCTGAAAGTTATTAAAATCTAGCTCATTCTTTAGAAACAGATTGTTTAATTTTCACTCTTTTCAATTGAACTTTGATATAAATTATCTAATATATATAACACTAAAACTATGTAATAAAAATATTTCTATCTACCACGCATGCACTGATATATATATATATATATATATATATATATATATATATATATACACTGCAAATATTCATATCTCACATAAAAATACATGCATGTGCATTTTATGTTTCTTTAACTTTTATTTATTTATTTATTTTTTTCCTAAAAGTTTTACAAGATTTGGTTAAAGATTATTATTAATATGTATATATATATATATATTATATTTGTCTAAATAACCATGTTATTGCCACAAAAAAAGCATATAAATATTGTATATTGTAAATGAAAAAAAATGTGATAATTTTACAACAATTCTAGATTTTATGATGAAAGCTAATCCTAAGTATTTTTTTTTTTTTTTTTTTGCCTTTTTAAAACTTTTCTGAACCCTTTTTTGATGCTTCAATTTTGATTGGTCACCTGTTTACTTTCGTGACTATATCTGTAGTTGAAAATTTAAGTTTGTGGACGTTATTTGTATGCCTGAATTTCAAGGCCGATTTGTCCGTAAATTTTCAGAAAATAGAAAAAAACATTTATAAAGGAATCAATTTGATTCTACACTACATTCTCAGTTTAACATGCTTAATTTGCAGTTCGGCGGTTTAAACAGTTTACTGTTTACGGAAAACAAATTTCGTTTATCGCATTGATAATTTAGATGCTGTGTGAAAAGTAAATCAACGTAAAAGTTTCTAAATAATTGTAAGATTTAATGACCATAAAAGGGATTCGTGAAATATTATAATAATGGTTGATAATCTATAAAATATAATATTTTATTCCTTAGTTGTAAATAAAATTTAAATTTAAAAAAATCAAAATTCATATTTCTATTACTTAAAATATTTTTATTTATTTATTTTTATTTGCTTTTTTAATAATCAATGTATATATGTATGTATATATGTAGATAGATAGATTCAGATAAAAAGAAAGAGGAAGGATGCTTTTATAATGAACTTTACTTTATTTATTTATATATTTATATATTTATTTATTTTTTTAAGCGCATAAGAATAAATCTGTTTATTTAAAATAAGTACAGCAATGCATTGTAAAACGTTTTTCTTCTTTTATTCCTTCATTTTATGAATATTTTTGGATTTTTGTGAAACTGAAATGAACGAGTATATGATATATGACATTTTAAATATCGGCATCAATTTTTTAAACGATTTTCATATACTGAAAGTTTCGCTTCATTAAATATACTCTAAATTTTGAAAATTTAAATATTCTATTCATTATCGTTTTATACATGAAACAGAGCTTTAAAAAATAAATGAAACGAAGAATAGTTTTAGGCATGATTAAACTAAAACATTCATAGATTTTTTTTTTTCTTTCTTTTTAAACATGTATTTAAAAAGTTTTCTAATTTTTATTTCATTTCATTTTATTTTTTTTTTTTTTTTTTTTTTTGTTTTATTATTGAAAAATCAGTTCCAAATAAGACAAAAGTAATTTTCCCTTCATAAATATTAGATTTTATTTCAATATTAGATTTTTGAAAATCAAAAAGTTAATTTTGAACGTAAAGTAATTCGGGGGAAGTTATAATATAACAGGATGTTTCGCTTAGTAAAACAAAATTTGAAATGACAATTTAATGAAAAATATACACATGCTCTTTAAAATTTAATTGTTTTTATATATTTATTAATTGATTTTCTAGTTTGTACACAATTGGTAAATTCACTTTTAAGTAAACACGTGTTGTTGCGGAATATTCCCCATATATACAGGTGAGGAAGCCACCAATTATAGGGAAGATTACTGACCTCATTAAATAAATAAAAAAAAATGACAAACATTGGAATATTACCTGTTAATTAACATTCAATACAAAAACCCTTGACAAGTTAAAAATTTGTGATACAACACATAACCATATGTCAATATGAATTTGAAATATGTGCCTTAAAATAATGGTAATAAACTTTAAATGACACTGTGCTATTAATTATAATGTAAGAGAAATTTTTAGTGCATTATATTATTTTCTGTGTATATTCACAGGGTAAACTTTATTTTATATACGAAATGATATATATAATATATAAACTGTTGCATTTTCATTTACATCTATTCTGAATTCAAAATATGGGTTTTAAAATAAATGATATCAAAACTCCAGTCACGCTCTGAAGTTTACTTTAAAAGATTTGTTTCTAAATTTCACCAAACGTTCTTGGGTTTTGACAAATACAGTATATTTACTCATTAAAATTATGACTTTAATTTTTAAATACACTGCCAATTATATCACACTTCAATTGAATTTATATTATGATTGAAAAGTATTGTTTTCAGTAAATTGATTCGTCTTTTACGACACGCTATCCAAAAAATATGAATAAATAAATAAATAAATAAATAAAATAAAAAATATATAAATATCTTCTTTGAATCACTTTATCTATTTACAAATATTTTCACATAATTTAGATACTGTAATACAAAATATACATTTATACAAATTTTACTCGTCGTCGTCGATAGCGTGACACAAAAGCTAAATCACTTTATTGAAATACATATTTTTCATTATATAATAAAAGATCAGTGGAAGTGTGATATGATTGACAGTACATTTCAAAATTAAAAGCATAATTTTAAAGCATAAATATATTTTATTAGCCAAAATCAAAGATAATTTGTTGAAATTTTAAAAACAAATCTTTCAAAGTAACTTTCAATACGTCACTGGAGTTTTGATATCATTTCTTTTAAAACCTATATTTTGAATTCATAAAACATGTGAATGAAAATGCATCAGTTAATAAATTATATATATATTTTCGTATAGAAAATAAAGTTTACTCTCAAAAAAAAAAAAAAAAATGCAATAAAGAATTCTGTATATATAATATTTAAAAGCACATTTTCACATAAAATTTGATATCAATATTTTTTGGCTCATATATTAAATTCATATAAACATAAAATAAAGTGCTGTGTCACAAACTTTTAACCCGTTAAAGATTTTTGTATTGATATCTTTACATTTTAGGGTTAATGTTGAAAATGGTAAAATTAAAAGATCATGATAATTCACAGTACTGTATAAAAAGTGCATTTTCATATGCAGCATTAAATTTCACTAATTTAATAAAATTGCAAAATTTTTTGAAAAGTTATAAAATAAAAAACATTAACAAGGAATATTTTTTAGTGAAAATGAAGCACATCACGATGCAAAATACCATAATAAAGTTCATTTTTTAAATGAAAAACAATTTTAAAAAATAAAAATAATAAGGATATTTTTTCTTCTTCAATATTCAAGTGAATGTACTTTGATATGAAAGTTCGTTATTCATGATGAGACTGAAAAAGGGGAAATTTTATGGAAAAGATACTATAGAAAAAAGTAATAACTAATTGCTTTCACTAACATAGTTTTCTGAAATCTTAATTTAATAAGATGATTTAACAGAACGTCATATCAGAAAATACAAACTTGATTTTTTCAAAGTGAATAAATTACGAAGGGAAATGCAACAGTATTACAAAATCGTAAAGTTTATAACTTAACTCAGCACTGACTATAATAAAATTATTTTTATAATATATTTTAGTCTTTAAAATAACTTTATGCAAAATATCTGTAATATCACATATATGCAATAAATTCAAAATATGTAGAGGACAAAAAATAAAGAAATACGCAAGATCTTACTAATAATTCAATGTAAATAATCACGAAATGAATGGTTCAAAGTTTGAAGTATAACAGCAAACAGCATACGCTAAAGAGAGGTATTATTATCTACATGCTCTTAGCATAGAAAGAATCAAATAAGTTGACTAAATGCGCGAAAATTGCGCAGAAGACTAAAATAGCGTCACTTGGTTATTAATCCTATACTTAAAGTAACAAAATGATGTTTTGGTTCTATCTAAGTTCAATAGACAAAATTTGTAATTTTCAATAATTACTGAATCAAAAGAACGTTCTGTAAAAGTTAAATATTTGTATGCAAATTTTTAAATTTATAAAAATTTTAAATTTTATTAGGAAACATAATTTAAATATTTGAGTTATATAAAACTGCGTACTGCTTAAATAGTATCAACGCATTATTTTCTCCAGTACGATATGGTACTATACCTGTATTACACTACAAGTGAAAAAATAATAATCTTCACGATCTGTTTTATTTTTTTTACGATTTTATGTAATATTCCTTTAAACTTTTTTTTTTTTTGAAATTGTAAATGACATGAACATAAATATTGACTAAATATTTGATATGTGTGCATTAATGAATCTATTTATAAAAAATAATATTTTCTTTCCTTTTTTTTTTTTTTTTTCTTTTTTTAATTACTATGATTTTATAACTGTGTAGAAAAATAATTCATAATGTAATGATAAAAAGTGCGAAAACTTTTTATCATACTAATGACCCATAGAACTTAAAAAAAAACATCGATTTAATTATAGTCTTTTTTTAAAAAAGTAAATTATTGTTGATTAAGCTAACATTAGGCATGTCTGATTGTTACCTATAAGTTTATTATGTATTTTGGAATGTAATTTAAATTAAATGGTGAATTATTTAATAATTTATGTGTTAATAATAAATGTGTTTTTTGTCACATTGCGCACAGGATATCTCTCAAACTATTTAATATTTTTTTCTTGAAATTTTTACAGATTATGTAATATATCAGATCCTTCAAACTGAACCTGAATTTGTATCCGCCCCCCTCCCCCTTAATTTTCATACGGGAGATATTTCAGGTTTTATTAAAAATTAAATGGTATTTCAACACACACACACACACACACACACATATATATATATATATATATATATATGTGTGTGTGAACAAATTTCGGTTTAGATTGAAGGATCTGATACGTTACATATTCTGTGAAAATTTCAAGAAAAAAATATTAAATAGTTTCAGAGATATCCTACGTGCAAGGTGAAAAAAAATATTAACGCATAAATTATTAAATAATTCACCACAGAATTTAAAATAAAATTACAAAATACACAATAAAGTTATAGATAACAATTAGAGATGCCAAATGAAACTTAGTTATCAGTAATTTCAGTAAACACACACACACACACACACATATATATATATATATATGTGTGTGTGTGTGTGCGTGTGTGTGTGCGTGTGCTGCTTTAGCGCCTAGTTTATGCAAAATAATAATTTTTATCATTTATTAGTTCTATTAATAGCTGTGTTCCCACCTGCTGACGAAGAAAACACAGCTTAAATTAAAATTGTTGGCTAGAATAGTTTTAAATTTAATCTTTTTTCTTGTTTATTAATATTGATAAAATTATTATTGTTGTTTTTACATTCCACTTTCATATCTTCACTTATCATAATTTAAATTTATAGTTATCCATATATATATATATATATATATATATATAATAGATAACGTAATAAAATTTAATCTTAAAATTTAGCAATTAATAGAACTAAAACAATAACAGCACACAAAAATATATAGAACTGAATTTAACATAGAGGAAATAATGACACAAAAAGTTGCGATATAGATTAAGAAACAATGAGTTACAATAGTAACTTAAAATACTTACCCCGACCTGAATGATAATAAAAAAAAGGACCATTAAACTTATGAGAGAGAAAACAAATAATTAACTACAGAATTAATTGGATATAAATGCTTAAAATTAGAAGCATACTTATCAAGGGGCGCATACTTCATAAAGCTGTGAAAGCTGCAACAATTTCGTAAAACGGTATCGCTATTCATAGCAATTTATATCATTTCACGCCCCGATCGAAGCAGGAAGAACCATAAAGAATGAGAAATAAGTGAAATATTAAATTAGAACAAAGATTAAATAAAGATTAATTAAAATCTTAATGGAAACCAAAGTGATAACATGAAAGAAGCATATTAACCACATTTATAACAGCTAACACAAACTGGAGAAAAGGATGATGCCAAAACCTAAATTGAAATTAAAATAAAAGCTCGACAGAAATCGATTAACCGAATATACTCCAGAGCATTTTCATTAAAAATAAAATACACAGAGTAAATATTAAATGATAATGTTAAAATAGATTTTAAAGTTAATTAAAATTAAAACTAGTAGAGTTAAATTAAATCGTACCAAAAACATTAATAATTAAATCGTTTAAGTAAAGGACTGAAGAATGAAAACATAAGATATCAGAGTGCAAGCGCCATCTTTCGGTTAGCTATAAAAACAATAAGTAGTTAAATTATTTCAGGAGAAAAAGCCAATGCGATAAGGAGTGTAATTAAGAAGTATTGACTGAAAGATTAAGATAATTTTTAGCACCGATCAAGTAATAAGAATAATTTTTAGCACCGATCAAGTAATAATAAGGATTGAATTTATATGATTAACCCAAAATTAAGTAATCTTGAAGTCAAAGTATTCAGAAGTATTAAATGTTAAGTTGTAAGAAGACTCAATTACAAGCAATAATGCCAAAGAGCACACATATAAGGATAATCATTATAAGGCAGTCATCAAAAATTAAAATTATAATTTAAAAGATTTTTTTTTATTAATAGTATAAGATCTTATTTTTGTTATGCAAATAGATGGAGTCTTCAAACTTACCAAGGGAAGCCTCTAAGTAGCCAGATACACATAATTAAATTTAATGATAAAAGAGTTCAAAATTCATAGTATCAACCAGAAAATATAAGAATGTAACTTACAGTAATCCCCCACCTTTTTTTATTATTATTATTTTATTCAACATCAAACCCTCCCAACCAACCAGCCAAACAACACCACCCTTCCTCCTTAATCAAACATCTGACCACCCATCCACCATATTTTTTAATTAAACCTTAGTAGTTTATTTTATTTTATTTTATTTTATTTTTATTTTATTTTTTTTTTGTTAGACAGAATCCTTTAATGATAAACAAGTGAATAAATATATTTTTTAGGATAACCCATTTTTGTAGCAACATTAATAATGTGAGAGATATTTTTGTTTTTAAACCTATATGAACAAAGATTATGTATACGAAAGAGGTGATTGAGAATGATATTTCTGTAAACAGAGATATGAAGACAAGAAGTAAAATGTGTAAATAAATTTACTTTGAAACTGAAATCTTGTCTTTTGTCATACACATCAGTATACATTTTACTACCACCAAGTTTAAGTTTTAAATCTAAGAAACTTATACAGTTATTGTTGAGATGATTATGAGTTAAGGTAAGGTGAGAAAGATATTCAAATTTAAATAAATAAGGGGAAAAATTATTGACATAAAAAAATTATAATGTCATCAATGTATCGGTAAAAATAGACATTTTCAATACATAATCCCTGTTCATAATGGTAAAGGTATAAGTCAGCTAACATACTCGAGCTACATCCTCCTTGTGGAATACCGACCTTTTGAGTATAGATCTTATTACAGTGTAGAATGTAATTGTTATGGATAATAAAATTATATATATATATATATATTATTTAATACAAACTAAAATGACTTACATTACAATTTTATTGTATTTGGCGTGAAAAATAAATAGATAAATGAATGTAGAAATGATGTTTATTGTTCATGAGTACTTCTTGAGATGTGAAGTGTGTATGGCTGAATTTTTATACCAACTATGTAACAAAAACCAGAAGCGGCGATCGATTCCAGGTACTCTACTGTACGAATGCTCTGATACTGAGCCACTTTGACTGGTCGTCCACTCCGTATTAGACACAATATATTCGTTAGTAAAGATCCATATCAGCAAAGGCAGATGTAACAAGAGAGAATATAAGCTTGGACACTAGGGTGCATCGAAAAACGCGTTTTTTCTGCAATTCAATTCTAATAGCGCGGAAAACTTGCGCATAGGCGTCATTATAAATGAACAAATATTATTATTATTTATTTTTATTTTTTTCAAAATTTGAAATCGCGCAGAAGGCCTAAATTTACCAAAAAAGCCAAAATACCGGTAAATTTTTAAAAAAAGCAAAAATTACAAAAAAAAAATACCTTTTTTGTTCTAATAGTGAAAAAAGTGTTTTTAAGAATGTCCTTAATGCATACAAAATATAATTAGACCCATTCTTGTTTTACTGAATTCGCGCAAAAGGCCTAAAGTTGCGGGTTGAATTTAAAAAAAAAGATATTTCAAGATTTTCGACGATTTTTAAACATGCGCCAAAACCCATACAAGTTTTATTTTTAAATTGTAATAGTGTAAAACCATTCAAAATAGTTTTCCCAATCCAGAAATAATACTTTCAGACCTGTTATTCCTTAACTGTATTCGCGCAAAAGGTCTAAATTATAGTGTAAGTTAAGTTATAGAGTCCCGTAAAAACGCCGTTTTCCATATCTGATGAGTGTTTATTTAACACATTAAGGTTTGTAATAAGACAAACAAGTGATTTACAAAAAATGTATTAGCCAAACATATCATATTGCAGCTCTGAGCTCATTTCAACTTTTAATCTGTGCTGAAATGACCCAGGACTCACGGCGAGGACGTGGCTGCAAGGCGAGTCGCACCTCCACCCTACTCAACTAACCAACCAGGGTGAATTTTATTTGCAATATTTACAGTAAATATTTACTTTGTACAATGCATATATGTTCGTTGTAGACAAAAGGTTATTTACATAGTAAGCCCTTTGAATTCTGACTTTGAATTAAATGTGGGCATCAGCTAACTTGATTTTAAAGTAGCTCTAATATAACCATCTCGACTTTCATGCCCGCACACTTTTTCTGCTGCTTCTGTAACCAGTTTTACACACATCTCAACTGACTGGGTGTGGTATGGGAATTTGAGGTAGTTAGACTCTGGTAGCGCTTTGTCTTTCAATAAAGAAGCAATGTATTCAGTTGGTATCTTGGACAGTAGTGGCGGTGGTGTTAACTTGCAGATTGACCAATCAATTAGTTCGGTATAGTCGTTTGCACTAAAATTTATTGAAGGTATTTTGGAGTCTCTTACATAACCTTCAGCTGATGGCCGCCGCCACTACTGTCCAAGATTCCAACTGGATACATTGCTTCTTTATTGAAATACAAAGCGCTACCAGAGTTTAACTACCTCAAATTCCCATGTCACACCCAGTCAGTTTAGAGGTGTGTAAAACTGGTTACAGAAGCAGCAGAAAAATTGTGCGGGCATGAAAATCGAGATGGTTATATTAGAGCTACTTTAAAATAAGACAGCTGACGCCCACATTTAATTCAAAGTCAGAATTCAAAGGGGCTTCTATGTAAATAACCTTTTGTCTACAACGAACATATATGCATTGTACAAAGTAAATAGTTACTGTAAATATTGTAAATAAAATTCATCCTAGTTGGTTGGTTGCTTGGGTGTGGGACTCGCCTTGCAGCCACGTCCTCGCCGTGAGCCCTGGGTCATTTCAGCACAGATTAGATGTTGAAATGAGCTGAGAGCTGCAATATGATATGTTCGGCTAATACATTTTTTGTAAATCACTTGTTAGAGTCTTATTACAAACCTTAATGTGTTAAATAAACACTCATCAGATATGGAAAACGGCATTTTTATGGGACTCTATAACTTAACTTATACTATAATTTAGGCCTTTTGCGCGAATACATTTAAGGAATAACAGGTCTGAAAGTATTATTTCTGGATTGGTAAAACTATTTTGAATGGTTTTTACACTATTACAAATTAAAATAAAACTTTTATGGGTTTTGGCACATGTTTAAAAATCGTCGAAAATCATGAAATATCGTTTTTTTACGATAGAACCCGCAACTTTAGGCCTTTTGCGCGAATTCAGTAAAACAAGAATGGGTCTAATTATATTTTGTATGCATTAAGGACACTCTTAAAAACACTTTTTTCTCTATTAGAACAAAAAATGTATTTTTTTGTAATTTTTGCATTTTTTTTTTTTTTAATTTACCGGTATTTTGGCTTTTTTGGTAACTTTAGGCCTTTGGCGCGATTTCAAATTTTGAAAAAAAAAAAAATAATAATAATAATATTTTTTCATTTATAATGACGCCTATGCGCAAGTTTTCCGCGCTATTAGAATTGAATTGCAGAAAAAACGCGTTTTTCGATGCACCCTATTGGACACTCCTATAAACAACGTTAAATACTTAGAAATTCTGTCCTTTTTCGATTCCCGGATCTGGCATTTTTAACATAGTTGGTCAACCTTACACACTCAATTTCTAAGTATAAATAGTATTTTCAAATTATAAATTTCCCATTCATTCCAGAAAGAAATATCATTTACTATTTTCAATGATTACACACACACACACAGACAGACACACACACACACACACATATATATATATATATATATATATATATAACATAGTATAAAATGGGCATTGATATTTTTCAAATTTTTTATGTACAAGAAAGATGACTTTATTTATTACTTTCCGAACACTATAGTGAGGAAAGTATTGTAATCATGTCAAAAATCCGAATTCGAGATTTTGATGTTTCTATACGTGTTGAGGTCCCCTGAGTCCACTTTCACTATTTTTACGATGATGTATGTGTGTGTGTATGTGTGTATGTGTGTATGTCTGTGGGTGAACACGCTAGCGTCTAAACGCTTCATTCGATTAACCTGAAAGTTGGTACGCATATTGTAAGTCACCATAGTACAAACCCTATAGATTTTGGTGAATCTAGCACTTATAGTTTTTTTACAGGGACACAAAGAAAAATTCTTTATCATTATGGCCTATGGGAGCAAAATCTTAAAAGTGCGATAGCATCTAAACGCCTTATTCAATTGAGCAAAAATTTTATACACATATTATAGATCACAAATACTCAATCTGTATAGATTTTGGAGAATCTAGCACTTATAGTTTTTTTACAGGGACACAAAGAAAAATTCTTTATCATTATGCCTATGGGGCCAAATTTTTAAAAATGTGACAGTGTCTAAACGATCAAATCCGAGCCAATATTAATCCGAGCAAAAAAATTGTACACATGTTATAGATCACAGTTGAACTAACTGTATAGATTTTGGAGAATCTAGCACTTATAGTTTTTTTACAGGGACAGAAAGAAAAATTCTTTATCATTATGCCTATGGGGCCAAATTTTTAAAAATGTGATAGTGTCTAAACGCCTTATTAATCCGAGCAAAAAAATTGTACACATGTTATAGATCACAGTTGAACTAACTGTATAGATTTTGGTGAATCTAGCACTTACAGTTTTTTTACAGGGACACAAAGAAAAATTCTTTATCATTATGGCCTATGGGACTAAATTTTTAAAAGTACGATAGCATCTAAACGCCTTATTGAATTCAGCTGAAAATTTATATGAGTATTATAAATCACTGTTGCACTAACTATAAGCATTTTGGTGAATCTAACATTTATAGGTTTTTACAGAGACACATCGAAAATTTCTTTGTCATTATGATCTATGCGCTCAAAGTTCAGTAGCGTTAAATAAAACAACGTGTAATAGATGGAGAAAAATACTCAAACACTCTATTATGGTTTTCTCTCTTTTGTTTGTTTAACAACTACTCTTTCTTTACTTTATCTACAAAACTGTTAATTACTCAATGTTCGGAAAGTCGAGTGGAGTCACTCCAGATTTTTTTTTTCCAGTTATTATTAACAATATTGAAAAGAATTAATTTTCTAATGAAATATGTATTAATGTTTTTCATAATTAAACTTTGGAATAGAGTTTTAAAGTTTAATTTGTTATGATAGCTGTATATAAATTCTAGAAATTAGTTTTAAAAAAATTGCGCGCATATAAACATGATGAAATAATAATAAAAAATAAAAAATAAAAAAATACCCTCCTTGTTAAAATAATAATAATAGTTTGGAAATAATCATTCAATCTTCCAATATTATCTGTAAAAATAATAGAATTAAATTTTCTTCAACAAATTTAACAAAATAATCGATAGATGACGCCAAAACAATATTTGTTGTTTAAAATAAGCCAGAGAGAGAAGCAAACGTCTTTCGTAATAAATATAATAAAATTTAGATAGTTTTTGTTTAAAAAAATATACATTTATTACTAATAACAATGAGACATAATATATAAAATTATCAAATACTTCTTCATAAAAAAAAAAAAAAAAAAAGACTCCAAAGAGACAAATTTATACCGCTTCATTTCAATCCTGCCGTAATGCAGCATGTAATATGCGGAGTAATATAATCCAAATTTTAAACTGAATTATGTATATATATATAAAAAAAAAGAAGAATTTTCATGAGAAAAAAGAAAACATCAATGGCTTCAGATAAACCTCATTAACATCATATATTAATTTTTTTAAAATCGGCTGAACCGTTTTCGAGCTAGAGTCTTGCATCATTACAGTGCACGATTATTTCCCCTGAAATGAATCGGTACTTTATCGGACTTTAAATTGGTATTCCAAATCGCAAAATATATTACACGTTAAAATGTAGAATTTTCAGGATAGAATTAGACCTTGTTTAAATGACTGTTTTGGAAAAATGAGAACAATATACCACATGTTACCTGAAATATTACATTTTTGCATCTCCGATTTCTTTCTATCTCAAATTAGCCTATATATGAGTGCTGCAACGTTTCATATGCGTCATTCGAGAAAACTGTCGTTTCTCATAATGACTGTGGAGAAATAAACAAATCTGAAACCGATTTTTTTATTATTATTATTATTATTCTAAAATTAATAAGGGTACAGGTTTGAACGTTAGTCTGCAAAACATTTCATTCCGTTTATTTCATCAACATTGCGATTTTTGTGCAACCATTTTTTATATTTGATGCCATGAATCTAATCCCATTCCAGTCCGTTTTTCAACATAAAAGTTTTATTTATATATAGCACAAAAATTATCATCATTATCATCATCAAAATTGTTGTCTTTGTTATTCAGTGGAATATCTTTGCTTGACGAACACAAACATACACGTCCATTTTTTATTCTGTTTTTAAAAGTCTTTTTTTTTTCATTTTCCCGCCATTTCCTAATTTTCTCGGGACCTTTTCTGCTTTTTTTCCCCCTCTCTGATTCAGTTAAGACATCTGATGTTTGTTTTTTACGCCAGGATAGTGTTGGTTTTCTGACCTGAGGAATAGGGCTGATTGCTTCTTGACAGCAAATCCCTTTTCTGCACTGGGGGGGGGGGTGAGGGACTGCTAGCACAGGCTCACTAGATCGGTTGGTTGAAGCAACTGAATATGTAGGCCTATTGTCACATGCGTCGCTGGTGAAAGCAACATATGTATCATGACTGAAATCATAGATAACTTCATAGATAGCCCTGGTATTATAGATAGCAAACGCATGCTCTTGGATAACTTGTTGATTGATTATAAGGATAAATTCCAGTAGCTGAAAACCCAGAAGTTTCATATTCTACTAAGACTACCTTGTTCCGAGCTCAGAAGAGATCCTAACTGAAAATTTGGATCTCTTCTTAAAAGTTGAAAGTTTACCAAAAGTTAGTCGTAAAACTCTTGAAAGTTTACGATCTACCTTTTTTAATTCCACCATTCTAGCTTTGATCACAGCGTTCAGGGTTTTCTTGCCGATATGGTTTCAATGGTTTCAAATCTGAGCGATAAAATGGCTCTAAATAGTGGGTCGTGAGAATTGGAAAAGAAAATCTAATTACTTAATTGTCTGCAGCAATACTAATGCTAACATATCTATGAATTGGGACACGTGGTCATTCAAAATAAGCTGAAAAATTCTACATTTTTTTTTTTTTTTCTAGAAATGAAATAGTTCATCGGAAAATTCATGGACATCTCTCTGATGACGTAGGAATTTCGTATGTCTTTATATGTGAATGCTATTGTATTCAACCTCAAGTTCAGCCTTCTTAATTTTACCCTTGGAAATACAGGATGATGGCAGGACCTTCGACATTGCAGCGTGCCACTTTAATTATAGTCTTCCTCTTCACCGCTGACATGACATGGTGGATGTCATGCGACACTTTCCTAGCAATAACTTTACCCGCTCATTGTTCAATTGCATACTAGATAGGCATTCATGCGAATCTGGAAAAGGTACCAATAGCTTGAATGTGTATGAAAGAAGAGAATACACAACAGATTTCTCATACGGAAATTTTATTTATACATTATTCACTGTAATAAATGTTTTTATTAAGCTATATTGTTATTATGAAGGAGAAAGGCCTACCAGAATATGTCTGACTTTGTTTAAGGTTGAGTTGCAGCATACCACGAATGTGGTTTACCATTCCTCTGTATTGCTCCTCGTGATAATAGAGATCCTAGTCTATCTTCGGAATATGGAATTGGTGGATTTAGGGTGGTAATACAAAACACCATAAAATATCTCAGATATTCCTATCAGTAACAGCGGGGATGAATGTAATGTTATCAACATGGCTTCAAGGGATCGTATACCAACAGTAAGGCTCATAAAGATCAAGACAGATGATGATTTAAAATAACTTTTAATAACATGAAACAATGGCCACGAAAAAAATCATACGCATATGGAATAACAATATAAATGTATTGCAACAAAGAAATAATGTATAGGTTTTAATATTTTTTGTAAAAAAAAAAAAAAAAAAAAAAAAAAAAATGCTGTTTTATAATTATAAAGACTATTTGAGTATTCGGTATCTATGATATTAAGACAAAGGGTATTTCTTTAAGACCAAAATCGCCCGATCTTAAAATGCGCGAGAAAGTTAAGAACCAATTCGGAACGGGGATTTTCCTTCCCCTTCATGCAGTGCAATATGAAAATCGATGATAGAACTCAAACAGGCG